>JAYDZK010000001.1:49129962-49244662 GCA_034509185.1 Euphonia xanthogaster
CCCCTCCCCTCCCCTCTCCTCTCCTCTCCTCTCCTCTTTTGCTGTGCATCTCTGTTTCTATTGTTTCACTTCTTCCTAGGAGAGGCATTGCCTTTGACCACTAAAAGTAATTCTTACCCCTAAAGAAACTGAGTGCATGGATTATTTAGTAACATGCTTGTATTTATTTCTGTTAGAATGAAGAAATAAACCCCAATAATTCAGTAGACTGAATAATGTGCAAAGCAGATGTATTGAACTCTTCATTCCATGGGAAACTGGCACTAAGGCCTCACCCTCCAGGGTGCAGGGCAGCATCCCAGTGTCCTTGTGAATGTGCAGTCTACCCTTAAGCATAAAAATTGGAAACAAATAAATTACTTTCTTTGAGGAAAAAAAATTGAGGATATTGATCATTGAATTATTTATGAGATTTGGTTATCTGATACATTGATTTATTGACCAAAATGTATGCGAATATATAATAGATATGTATTTATATTACTTTTAAATGACATTTATTAAATCCTATGAAGTCACGTTTTGTTTGAGTGTATAAATTAGCTTGTGTGAGATTGACTAATTTTAAACTTGGAATTTCCAGCAAGTTTGCAGATTTTTTTTCCTCATTCTGGCCTACTATTATCAAATAATATGCTAAGAGCCATTTTATTTTTCTGAATACATGATCATATCCTAACAGATACTCCCTGAAGTGTCTGGAGTACAAATCTCATTTTATGTGTATTAAAAACAGTAGGGAATCTCAAATCAGCTCACTAAATAGCTTTTCTGCAACACCTTATTGAGGAAGAGAAAACTAATATAATTGCCATTTTGCTGTTCTGGAAGCTTTAAATCTGGGAGCCACTGAATTCCAAGCTTATATTGTTTCTGCATGAAGGCCATTTGAAGGTGAAATGAGAATAAACTTGATTTTATTAAAATTTGTATTAAATTGAATAGAATGTGTGTCTCAGGGAGTGGTGCTGCACTTTGCACACAATACTCAAGATCTGATGGGCGAAAAGGAATAGATTGATTAGAATGAAATGTTTAAGACCACTAAATAAATCTAAAGTTTGATGATTTACAGCTCAAGAAGAACTGTTGTACACTTACCAGTTTCCAGATTAGCTTTAGATACAGCCAGAGTTCTCTTGTAAACAAATCAATGTATTACATTATTATTCACAGATCTGTTTTGTACCTGCTTTTCATTTTGTGTCAAGTTATCTGATAGGAGGCAGCGTTAGGAATACCCTTGGGCCAGTCACTTTATCTCTGTGTGCTTATGTTTATCTTCTGTGTTACATTTTGACGAGGTTTTTCTGTCCTTTGTGAGTGCTGTGAGCTCCAGAGAGCAATACCTGCTGTAGCTGTGCACAGCAGTGCACAGACTATAGTGCAGACTATAGTGCAGTAGCAGTGCAGTAGCTGAGTGTCATGGGTATTTTTTAATCAACATTGTTCAG
This sequence comes from Euphonia xanthogaster, assembly GCA_034509185.1. Classification (NCBI taxonomy): domain Eukaryota; kingdom Metazoa; phylum Chordata; class Aves; order Passeriformes; family Fringillidae; genus Euphonia; species Euphonia xanthogaster. Next base: position 49,131,417 of record JAYDZK010000001.1, read on the forward strand.
TTTCTTTCATGCTTCTCAGAGGTGTCAGTTTTGCAAATGGTATTTTGACTGAAAAGGATAATCTTACTATCCATGGGGTGGGGGACAGGCAGTTTTCTTGTAAATGCAAGCCAGCAAAAATATTCAATATTCCCTGAATATCAAGGTCTTGGTTCTGTATTTGTTCTGGTTACAAAAGGACCTGACATTAACTAAAATGTTTTAAAATTATGGGATCGTAGAGTATGTGAGCATTTACCAGGACATCTTCAGCTGTAAAATAACAGCTGCTTTTGATAATTACATTTTGAGTGTCCATTCCTTATAATCTGAAAAATTCATGTGAGTTTGTTACTGTATTCTGCTTCTCTTTTTCCTCCTCTATTGCCTCCATAAATCTACTCGAACTGAGAGGGAAAGCCAGCAATATTTATTTGTGTGGAAATTACAGACAAGCAATCAGAATTTGCCAAGACTGGACAACATGAAAGTAAATGTGTAAATTAGAACTGGACTGCACTGAAAAAAAAATTAATAATTCATTTCAGTGCTCCTGTGAGAGAACATAAGTATCATTTAAGGGATCACTCTAAAGGGTAGGAGAAGAAGATCTGGGTTTTTTTCATTATTGCTGCCAAATACAATTCACACTCCTATTTCAACACAGAATTCTTTCAAAAATTAAAATTAAATTAACCTTGATAATTATTTGAAAAAAACCCTGAAAAATGGAAATTAATTTTCTGAAAATATCAACAGATATATGTGGGAGTATATATTACACTGATATGTACTGATATTGTTAATATTAGTATTTGTGATTTTGAAAAAAAAATTCACAAACAAGTATGATTCCTTTCCCTTCTGGTAAATCAGTTCTGAAGTACTTAATGCAATAGAAAATACTATTTTTATGTGACTTGAAGTGAATTTTGTATTCCTGTGTAAAAAAATGTCTGCATGAGTGAAGATATTTACACACTGTGTCAAGAGATACTGCTTGTAAGGTACATATGGATAGCTGCTGTGTGGACATATACACACGTATTCATATATGCCCACACAAATGTGTTGGTTTTGTATAAAAGTCATCTGTGATTTTGAATTAATTCACCATTAAATGATGTTAATAAAGCCTGAGATGCTCACAAGTTCCCAAGAAAGAGTCTGTGCCTTGGAGGCTGAAGTTCACTCTGAATTAGTCAACAACAAGAAATCACCTGTACCGATATAATTACAGCATCAAGTGCACTGGGGCTACAATTCAAAGTCCTTCAGCTGCTTGACTGGACTTTGCATTAAGTTTCTTTTCCAGCAAATGTTTGTTTGTGGTATTCCATTATATACCTGTCAGTCTAGGGCATTAAGAGTGGTGGACATCAGTGACCTGTTAGGAAATCTCTCTCTGACATCTGTTCTTACATTTATGTTGTGAAGTGGAGGAAAGCACAGGTTGGCTTGTAGGAATGACAAAATATGTGCATTAAAAGGATTCTTCTGTATCCTGAAGTATTTATGGTGCTTCTCACTGTTTTATGTCTGAAGAAAATAACAAAATTTACCAAGATAGTAATGGTTTTGGTGGGTTTTCATGTTAATTCTCTGTAGCCAATGAAAAATTCATAAAGCTCACAAGAAAAATATTAAGGGTCAATAGTTCAGGCTACAGGATATATATAGGTACATAATGCACTGTGCATTTCAAAATCTGACAGTTTAGTTTTCTATGAATGCTTTATTCTCAATTTTACAAGGTCAAATAAAATAATACCTGTCTGAAAAATAAGGAGTATTCTCTAACAGTATTGCTTCTACAAGTAGCAATCTTTTGCCAAAGTTTTTAAGAATATATCATAGATATAGTTTTGTTTGAATTAAGTCTGAGTAGCAGAAGCATTTCAGTATATGTGTATTCTATTACCCATAGAATTAGTCAAGATTCATTCTGAAATTAGACTTCTCCTAAAGAATGTGTTTAAATTGCAAATTTTTCATTTTTAACCCATGAAGCCTGAAAGCCCATAAAAAAATGCAATAAAATTAAGGATAAAATAAATATTCAGTGAATGTATGCAAATTGGAAAGATTTCTACAATAGTCTTACTGTGCCTGACAAGGTTCGTTTCTGGCATTGTTTTGTTTTCATCTACTAATGTTGAAATACTACTTTTTTATTATTATATTTAATTCATAAATTTTATTTCTCAGTTTTCTTTTCTTTCCCCCCCATTTAAGATTCCAGAGGTCTATTTTATTAGAGACCCTCATACTTTCCTCCTTACAAAGGACTTTATTAAGGTATATATGTTGTTTTTAGCGCAAAAAACCCAAAAGCTCTCTCAAGACCTGATCTGCATGTCCTCACAGGTTAACATTTTCACATACAATGCCAGTTACTGGAGATGAGAATGGTTAGTTGGTTAACTGAAGCATGCTTGAAAGGAGAAGCAAAGCTTGTCTACAAAATACTAACACTTGGATGAGTCTGCAGCCTGGGAGGAGAGCACCGGGTGAATTTTCTGGACTTTTTTCATGGCTGACTTGGGATATGCCTGCATTGTCACACAATGTGTTGACCTCTCTCCTTGACGCATATTGCTCCTGACAGTCCCTCTCCTTTGCCCGCAGGCCATGGAGGCGCAGATACAGAACTTTGGACAGACGCCATCGCAGTTGCTCATTGAGCCCCATCCACCTCGGAGCTCTGCCATGCACCTGGTGAGACATGACTGCTGGCTGGGAATGCATTCCCTTTGAACCTTAGGGTCCCTTGTAGGTCATAAAGTACTCATTAAAGCAACACCTTTGATGCCCCCCCTTGCCCATGCAGCCATACTTGCTTTGGGTAGCAACAAATCACAGGGATCTAGCAGAGCAAGGTGGAGGTGTGACTGGCTTTAGCTCCAGACAGTCCTGGATTTTCCTTACTAATATGGTATAAGAAGGCCCCATCTTAAAAAATATAAACTTGATAAATACATATTTGCATTCTTGTTTCTGCAAGTGCTGGGAATGACTGCAGGCTTTCCTTAGAGTGAGTATGTTGTGTTGTTTTAAAGGATGCATTGTTAGGGGCTGATTTATGAACAATGTCTGCTTGACAAAAATGAAGTATTTGAGTTCAAATCATGCTGGAATCCTCCCACCCATTCCCTCGGGAGAATGAAATGTATATTTTGAGTTTCAATTCAAAGTCCAAAATTCATTTCCATCACATTCTTCTCTATCCTTCTTACAAAGAATCGTATGAAATAGCCAGACTGAACAAGACAGATTTCTGTGCCCTGGGTGCTTTTGATGAAATGCTTAGAGCTAGATTTTTTTTAAGCTTTGTAAATCAACAGTAATACATGCAGTAGTTTCTGTCATTTTATCTATCTATTAGGAAATCTCTCTATGTAGCTGTGAAAGTGGAAATTGATCTGGAAGTGGTTGTTGTATTATTTTAAGTGTGTACAAGTCAAACTTAGATAATATTTATTTTACATTCTTAAGATATGGATAATATATTTTTAATAATTCAAGGTGATAAGCAGAAAGGGATATTTGACCTTTTAGACATAGTTCATTTTGTTATAACAGTGGCTGGAAAAAAACTCCTTAAAACCAGTAATTGCAGAATTATGGAACAGGCTTAGGTTATTATAACCTTATTAGGTTACAGAGTCTTTAATGAGCATATGCTTTACTTAGAATTAAATTGTCTGTGTTTGGAAGTGCTGTATTTCATATGAGGAATTCATTAAGAAAAATATCTGTGCATTTTTGATTCACTATTAAAATTTATTTTTCAACTATTGTAGTTTAGAGAATTAATATTTATTATGTATTAGCTGATTAAGTCATTAAGACGTATCTCTATGAATATTAAGTACTTAATAATTTTACATTTTACTGTATGCTAATTAATGTTAATGGTCATTTTGTACCCTAAAATGATAACCCTTGCCATACCTATTCTCTATTTATCCTCGTGTAATGTTCCAATAATAGCTTGTGATCTTACTCTCCTCCATCAGTAGAGTAGATGCACAGGTAGTATTGTTTTCCCTGTATGTGCACATGCTTGCCTGCTCTTTTTTAACCTCGTTTTCCCTCAGACCTCCTCACTAATTGTGTTATCCCTTCTGTTTTCTTCTGCTCTCTTCTCCTTTCTACTCAACAGTGTTTCCTTCCACAGAGCCCCCTCATGTTTAAAGATCAGATGCAGCAGGATGTCATCATGGTGCTGAAGTTCCCATCCAATTCCCCTGTCACACACGTGGCAGCCAACACGCTGCCCCACCTGACCATCCCTGCCGTGGTGACGGTCACTTGCAGCAGGCTGTTTGCAGTCAATCGGTGGCACAACACAGTAGGTGGGTCCTCCAGGCACGCTTCATTCAAATTTGAAGACCTTAACAACGCAGCTTTCATTTTGAGTGCAATTTAGCTCACTCGCCTGCCTGTGCACCAAAATTTACTGTTTCTTCTGGTTTGTGTCAAATAATCACAGCTTCTGTTTTCTCTGGTGTCATTCCTAGAAACACACTCCTTAACAGCAGCACATCACCATGGCAGCCAATCGATTTGTGGTTACTTCAGGATCAGCTTTTGATACAATGCTTTTCAGGAGACTGATGTTGCTCTCGACACAGCAAATATTAATATGTCCCAGGTTTCGGGAATAAATACTGACATGCTAGAGAGTGTATATCCCTATCTGCTGCTTGAGAGAGATTGCAGGATCTTGTCATAAGCCTTCCCCTGGGTTGCTGTTGGATTATCTGGGGTCCTAAGCAAGTCTAAGCAGCTGGACACTGAACTATTCTGAGGAGAAGTTTCTTCATTCCCCCACAAAAGCCCATCCATCAGGGCCATCCCAAAATTCCCTTCCAGCCCCTCTGCTCACCTCTCTGTATTGCCATTAGGACTGTCCATGTCACCTGGACATGGAGGTGCTAAGGCTCTTCCAAGCACTACTAAAGAGGTGGTGGGGCCTCCACCACCACCTCCATTGCTAAACAGGTGGTTTGTTCCCTCATGAGGTACATGAGGGAGCAAACAGGTTTAATTTTCTCAGGTAGTTTGCTGAAGCAATAGCCCTTATGCTGCAATATCTGGAAACATTTATAATACTCCATCAGGTGCAACTACATTACATGTAAAAAATGTTTTTTCCCATTTCTTTAAAACAAAAGGTAAAAATCTAGAGGGGAAAAAAACCCCAGCATTTTAAAAAAGTATTTAGTAACAATGTCCTCAATGGAAGATTCCAGTGTCAGGAATGATTTGGAGGTGCAGAAACTGTCCTGTGTTGTTTTAATACACCTTTGACTAACATTGATTGGCTAATTCCTAATTATTTTCCTTTGATTTTTCAGGGATTCTATCCAAATACACTATACCCATCATCATTCATGTCTCCTCTGTCTGAGGAAGCTTATTTGGTTCTGGAGTAGCCCTTTCTCATCCAGATTTTCGAGTCAAGAGAACCCAAAATTCCTACCCATACTTTACTGTGAAGGAATTAATCTAATTAATATTGCAGTATGCTGGAGTTCAAGGGTTTCCTTAAAAACTGTCATTTGAAATCCTTTAGTTTAGCTGAAGCTTTATTGGTCTTCATGATGCATATGACAGTAAAGTTTTAAGTTTTCCTCTATACTCTTGTAAAACATAAGTCATGTTGCAAAAATTCAGAATTCAAGGCATGAAACAACCCTAAATTCAATTTCACACCATTTGTAAACCTCTGGTCTAAAAATAAAAAAAAAAAAAAAAAGAAAAGAAAAGGAATACTTTCTACATATAACAGAAAGAGAGGAAAACAAAACTGTTTAGAGAATCAAACCTGATTGTAATGATTTTTTTAACTTTTACATCCTGCTTGTCAATGTTGCTTATTTTGCAGGAGGCTAATCCAGGACAGGGTATCAATGTCCTATTATTGCCATAATATTATTTTAATAAAGCATTACTCTAGTATAAAGGATAAATTTATCTACAGAAATGTATGCAGAGACCACTTGGTGTAAAATATTTGTAGAGTTTTGGAATTAACAAACAGCAGGAGGAATTTACAGAGACATCTCATAATAGAAGTGGATGAATCTAAGTTAATATCTGTAAAGATCTGTCCCAAACTGCTTGGGTTTTGAAAGAAGAGACAGAAAGAAGGGAAGAAGTTCTCAGAGCTGTGTCTTTCTGAAAATGGGGGAGCTAGCTTTTCTTTCACCTCTTCCTATTGCAGTAGTAGAAAATGGACTTTTCTTTAGAAATCTGTATGTCCTATTATAGAGGGCATTCTTGTGTAATGTGGCAGTTTGTGACAAAAATTGTGCTTTCACTAATGACTATTTGATTTATATTCCAGGGAAGGTGCTCAGAGGAGCCAAAGCAACGCTATCTGTGCATGACAAGATAACACTAAATTTGCAGCCCCTGATGCACATTTGGACATCTTAAGGACTGCTTAGAATAGAACAAACAGGAATAATTGTGGCACATTTACTGTACCCTCCAGTTTTGCATCTAAAAATTTTAGATAAATCCATGAAAAGGTCCAAGTTTCTGTCACGTACAGGTTTCCATATGCAAGAAACTCATAAAAATGTTTAATTAACTTTATCTTCTGTGCTAAGATCTCTGCTCAAAAGTAAAAATAAAAATTTCTTATACTATTTTAAATGAGTTATTTAATGAATGTGTGTGGTTGCAAAAGTTATGATGAAGTTGATGCTTCTACATTTATAGTTACTTTTACGTAAACGAAGAATTAACAAATGCATATTTGTGAAGCACAGAGAAAGAAATCTTAAAACATTAATAAAGGAAATAGTAAAAAGTTACTTTCTAAAAATATATAATAATCCAATAATGAACTTTAAAACCTAGAAAAGTCATGTCAAAAGGTTTCTATGTGCTTTATTCTTCCTTTCATGTGTAGGCCTTCGGGGAGCCCCAGGATATTCTTTGGATCAAGCTCATCATCTTCCAATTGAAATGGATCCATTGATTGGTATGTCAAGATGAAAATGTAGCAATATATTTGAAATTGGCATTTTCAGGAATTATTGATTAATCTATATTTGTATATTATGCTTCATTTAACACAGAAAATAGGAAAATATTTATTCTTGTCAGTCCTGAAAAATTAAAAAGCATTAGCTATTGATGCTGAATGAATTACATGAATGCTATTTGTTATTAACATCACCAGCAACTGGTATTTAAGAAACAACCAATTAAGTCAGTTAGTTGTCAGCCCATATCTATAATTCTGTTCTCTTATCAGGTCACATTAGTAAAATAAAACATGAGGGTCCTATGGAGACAGCATGTATTTTTTTACAGTCAGCACTATGTTTATCAGTGCAGATCCATTTATTTTCATTCACTTTTTGATTTGGATTTAGTCAACAATACTAATTTAATAATGAAAAAACTAGCTTTTAAATAGATAGTATTTTTTTAAATCCAGATTTTTTTGAGAAAGTGAATTATTTGAGAAATAGCATCTGCTAAAATTGTTAGCTTGCAAGACTTCCTAATGATCATAAATTTTCATTATTGAACTTATTTGATTTGTAGCAGGGAGGGAGTTCAGAAATTTGAAACAGAAACTGGGGATAGGAAAGGTTCTTAGGGACAAGTTTGTAGCATTTTTTGAGAAAAAAAATACATTTTTAAAACAGGCAGATATAAAGTTCTATTTTTTTCTGTGTCAATATTCGTGTTCAAAAGATTTGCATAGAAGGACCTCAGGAGAGTTAGCTTTCTCTTCTGTGTGCTTCATTTGATCGCATATAATGACAGTGATTTTCTCTTTAGTTTTTTCTCTCACAAGCTAGGGCACAACTATTGTGCCCATCTGTTCTGGAAATTTGAGTAATTTGCTATTCATTATCTTTCAGCTAATGGACATAGAGGATCTGGTAATGTAAATATGTGTTCTTAGAATGTATGCAAACATGATATTAACTTCCACGAGCAATTTTAAAATGGAATGGAGTGGGGTTTTTTTGGCTGAATCTCTTATTCATGCAGTTGTGAGCACTTTAAGTAGAATAGCAAAAAATAGTAGAATAGGGAAAAATCAGATTATTGCCTGCATTAGGTTGTGTTCTTATGTTAGGAGAAACATATTTCTCAGAGTGATTTTTACCTCCCTGGCTTTGGGTAACTGAAGTTAGTTGTCAAGATTCCCTCCATAACTACTGTAGAAAGACAAACTCTCCTCTGGAGTTGTCTAGCACTTAGACAGCTATTACAGTGTGAGATGACTTGTCATGTGAAAAAAGAGTCTTCTCCAGTGAGACAGGATGGAGTGGGTAAAATTAACTTAGATTATATACTCAACTTCCAGAAAGCTAATACTGAGATGGAACATGCTTTTTTGGTGTTGCCATATCTTGTCTGCTGTGTCACAGGGAGGACAGAGCACATTAGCTGCGGGTTCCCAGTCATTAGTATCCTTCTAACCAGCTCCATTTGGCAGGGATTGGTGGGATTCTGCATGAACCATTCCTTTTCCCTCAGTCTGGGGGAGTTTCTAGGTGTCATTACCTCTTTTTAAAGTACTGTCCTTGGCCTGGGTCCCTGCTAGAGAAGCAGATGATTACACTTACTTTTCCAGTACTGGAAAATCACATTAGGTTTGAATAGAGTCATGGAATCATAAAATATGCTGAGTTGGAAGGAACCCATCAGGAGCATCAAGTCCAACTCCTGGCTCTGTGCGGGACCTCCTGCAAGAGTCACACCTAAGAGTATTGCCCAAACTCTTCTTGAACTCTCTCAGGCTTGTTCTGTGACCGCTTCCCTGAGGAGCCAGTTCCAGGGCCCAACCACCCTCTGAGTAAAAAACGTTTTCCTGTTGTCCGACACAAACACCCCCTTACTGGGCTTCAGGCCTTCTCCTTGAGTCCTGTCCCTAATCACAAGAGTGAAGAGATCAGTACCTGCTCCTCCACTTCCCCTCATGAGGATGCTGAAGACCACAATAAGATCTTCAGCATCCTCATGAGGGGAAGTGGAGGAGCAGGTACTGATCATTGGTTGAATCTTTATGTCTTGAATCTGGTTAAGCATCTGGAGGTGTGGGGTTGTCAAGGCCACCCAATACAAGCTGTTTTCTGTGAAAGAGATACCAAGCAGCCAGAACTGGGTCTCTGCAGTATTGTTAGTATTGATTTCATATTTTATATGGACTTCTGCCACTTTCCCCTGGTTCAGGTTGTTTTGAGAGACTACTTCAGCAGAGCACTAAAATTATTACCACATATTATGCAGTGCATCAGGCAACTTATAAGAAATTGTCATCTCCTGTAAAATCTTCTCTCTTCTTCAAAGGGGAACTAGAGATCTCACAATAATTTTGTATTTCTGACACCCATATAGACAGCTCTAAATGTTCATATTCAAAATGCTTACTCAACAACAAATTCACAGTTCATTGAAAGTTAAATGTATTCATTTTCTCCTGTAAATGGATGACAGGAAGGTGTTGGAATGGCTTACATGTAAAATGTGTTTTGCATTTCGTTACAGCCAATAACTCTGGTGTGAACAAACGTCAGATCACAGACCTTGTGGATCAGAGCATCCAGATCAACGCGCATTGCTTCGTGGTCACGGCAGATAATCGCTACATTCTTATCTGTGGTTTCTGGGACAAGAGCTTTCGAGTTTATTCCACAGAAACAGGTGACCTCAAAACCAGCTGTCTGGTTCTTCCTGGGTCATAAAGTGGACAAAGACTATTGTCTTAATAGTACCGTATCTAATACTTGTGCTTACATGTCCATAAGTGGTAAAGGACAGTTTATAAAATCCTTTATTATTGTTTCAGCATGATAACTTTAAGATTTTTTTTAATGGAAGATAGAGGATGTAAAAGGAAATGGCATACACTTTTATTAATAGCAACTTTTGAAAACCATAGTTATCTTCAGGAAATTTATCATGTCAAAAGAATCAACCAAATTTTTGTTACAGTATTTTTATGGATCTATTATTTCTAGCTCTATTTATTTCATGTAGTAAGGAATTAGGTTTGAATATCCTGCTACAGGAACCAATATTTTGTTGCTTTGTCTGATTACTTTGCCTAATATCACTCTATTGCTAAAAACTAATTGTAATAATAGAAAGGAGGAGGTGATAATCATAGCAAACCTTAGTTTGACATCAGCATAAAAAAATACACATTTTTAACATAATAATGTAGCACAATTATGGAAAAGTTCAAGTGCAGTCTTATGCATATCACTAATGAAATTAATGAAATTCATAAATACTGTTCTAATGCCATTGCTTAAATACTGATGGAGCCATAACTCCACTTAATATTCAGTGACTGCAGCACTGCCTTGATTTTCAGAGATAAGGGTTAGACTATGGATTGCCACAGAGCACAGCCTTCAACAAGACTGAAAAAAAAGGTGGAAAAAAAAGTTTAATCTTTGTGATTTTTTAATCTTCTTGTAGCATTTAGTGAACCTTAATTACGGGACATTAAACAAAAGTTACATTTGAACTGAATATTAATTATATAGTTAATGATTTCTAAATGCTGCTAGTACCTTAGAAAACTGAATTTGTATGACTTTGCATTCCCACCAGGAAAATTAACTCAGATTGTGTTTGGCCACTGGGATGTCGTGACTTGCCTCGCCAGGTCGGAGTCCTACATCGGGGGTGATTGCTACATCGTGTCTGGGTCTCGCGATGCTACATTGCTGCTTTGGTACTGGAGCGGCCGGCATCATATCATAGGTGACAATCCAAACAGCAGTAAGTGTCCTTTAAATAACACCTCTCCCTCTCTTCTGTCACACCTCTTTGTTTTGACATTCCTTCTTTCAGCTTCAGAAGTTATTACCAAATACATCAGTAACTTTGCTTACAGGTTGAAAGTTGGTATAAGAGCACCACATGCTAAGCAATGCATTGATTGCTAGCCAAAAAAAAAATATTTCAACACTCTCTACATGTTAAGAGATAATAGGATAGAAGTACAGTTCCTAAGTTTGTAATTGCCTTTATCACTTATAGCATCGTGTCATCATAAACCAGAACAAGATGGTTGTGGCCTTTAAGTGACAGGACATATATCACTATATTTTGACTTCTCTTCCCTGGAAATATTTTTTGGCATTTTAACTTACTCCTTTTGTGCTACAGCATGCTATATCAGCTGCTTGTCTTTTCAAAAAAGGAATGTCTTACATGCCATGGAATTAAATGAGAGTCTCTTGAGAAAGGTCTTTCTGTAGTTTGGGGAAGCAACCTGACTGAATAAAAACAGAAAAAGATAAAATGTCAGGAAAAGTTTACATCTCATTTGCATAGGACTAACTATCAGTGCTTTGCAGAGTGAGTGGGATACAATAATAATATTAATTTATGCAAAAGGGCACTTAAATTGCACCACTAATTTAAAGATCCCATCACCCATGCCAGAGATATGGCTGCAGCTAAAGAGCAGCTTTTATCCGTACACTAGAACTGTTTTATACAGCACTAAATCCATTTCACCTAAAGAAGCTTCTGATTTCTAATGATAATTTTCAACAGAAGGGTTTTGTCTTTGGAGAAAAATGTAAAAATCTGTCACTATCAGTTCTGATCTCTGATTCAAATACTGACTGCAGGCAGCACTGTCAGTTACAGATCTCTAAGTGAAAGTATTTCTTCAACTGAACGGCTGGTAGAAAAGTATTTTATGTGTTTCAAAGTAAATATTTTGTTAATTTTGCAGCAAGAAACTTTTTATTGAATTTTGATTTTTTTTCCCATTTGTCTGTAAGCAGAGTAGAAGGGAGACAGATAAAAGCCTTGCTTTCTCACCAGATTTTTTTGCTTCCATAATAGAGGAAATAGAGGGGAAAGGAGAAAATTGTGTTCTAATAACACATTTCTGTAGTTTTTGCCTATATTCCATGACTTTCTTAGTATGTAGTTCTCCAATATGGATAAATTCAGTCTGACAAGGATTTTCAAGTCTTAGTGATCTCTTTAGGTTGATGCCATTTTTCTTCTTTGAATGCCTGTGTGATTCATATAAAGTATTAGTCATTTCTATGTTAAGAGAAAAATAAAAAGAGCTTTCTGCTCTCATTAAAAAAAAAAAAGGTAAGACTTTCTCCTTACCTCTCTTGATTGTAAAGGGCTTGGACAGCCTTGCAATTAGCATCTCCTTTTTGGGTGATACCAAGTACTTCAATTCTTTTCCAGATATAATTATTTTAGTTCTGATATTATTCTGTCATCACTTACATATCTGAATGCACAAAAGTGGTACTTATTGATATCTCAGATTTAATATCTTAGCTGCATAACTTTGGAATTGCCTACCTTGGAGGTCTTTAATTTTATGAAAGGAAGGATATGACCTGGATGACAGAAATAAATGAAAACAAAAATTACTTGTATGACTTGCTCTCTGCCTCTGTGTGGATAAGGCGCTGTTTTGCTGAAGAAATGGCCTTATGGTCAGATTAATAGGAGACTGTGCTGCAGATAGCCACATCCAGTCAAATGAAATCTTACAGGCACGGGTAACAGAACTCAGGAAGACTAAGTACCCAAGGTCACTGTGGTAGCTTTGAAATATATTGATAAGATTTTTTAATGTGCATGTTGAAGACATGTTGAAGACTCATGCTGAGGAGGAGTGATAGCATTTCTATTATTTCTATCTCTATTCATTGGATTCAAGCTACCATAGATATGCTAATTATATACTAGTACTGTATTATAACCAGAACTACATGTATTGGAAACATATCATTATTAACAGCTACTTTGACTTTTCATGAACATACATTAATGGGGATAGATCACAAAAACAAAGGGCCTTTAAAAAAGGGGCCTTTAAAAACTCCTAAAATTACTTACTAAATGTTTCTGCTGAAGTATTGACTAGTAGTTTTTGCTTGCTACCACGAGCAGACATAACTGTCATATGACTGATTCCCTTTAAACTAATTTCCAAGAGTGAAGCATTGTCAACAATCCTTATGAAAATACGTTTGAAGTTTTACATAGTTAAAGCCACCAAAGTAATAAAGAAATATTTCCTAATCTACTCTTCTATAGTAGTTTAGTAGTATATAGTAGAGCTGTTAGAATGTTTCCTTGTAGGAAAAATGAAAGTGATATGATCAATGTAGATCAAATCCGATTGCTTAACATCTTTAGAATTAATTTCCAGAAATATGTAGATGATATTTTCAGAGGGAAAAAAAGGGATACTGGTTTTTTTAAAAGCTGTCATCTGGAGATACAGATAAGGTGCTTTATACCAGAGGATATAAGAAGGTGAAGAGCGCAAAATAAAATGTCAGGTATACTGTCAGGTAATTACCTGGGTTAGATGTTTGACTTTATAATTATCTAAGCTGAAAGACAGTTAATTATCAATTTTAGCTTCAATACATCCAGTTACTGAAAGGAACTTTAGTTGTTTCAGAAAATCTTAAAGAGGAGAAAAAACAGACCTCCAGTCCTAAACAGTTTGTGTGGTTTGACATTTGTATAGGAAAATATAGACACCATTTCATTCAAAAACATAGAAATCACAATTTATTGTGAAATACTCTCAGGCTAAAGATTGTCAGATCAAATTTCTTACAGATTCTGCTAAAATTCTTATTACAGAATTCATGAGGTAGATGTAATCTTTACTAAACAACAAGTATGTCAACAACCTAACCTGTCAGACTTGAACCTTCTGCTGAAATTCCTGTACAGGCATATGCTCAGTGGGTCACCTCAACTGGGTCTGTGGGAAATAAAGAACTAGCTCTTGTTTAAAGAGGAGAATTGAGAAAAGATGCAAGTGATTGATCTAGCTCAGTAGTTGAAAACTTGCCTATGAGAGCATGGTAAACTTCATTTCATAATTTTAAAATCATTTTTCCAATTAATATATTTATCAGGTTATATTTTTTTCTTCTACAGTAAGTGTCAAAAATTAGTTTCTGGTTTAATTTGCACTTGGCACAATTTCTTGACACCTCTCACAATCGCTGTGAGAAGAGTGAAGTTTTACCAGGTTTTAAATGTGATGCTTTCCATACAGTAGCTTTCTGAAAACACTTGAAGGAAATCTCCAGGTTTGAGTACTTGTCCAGGAAGTTGGAGACTACATTCTTGACCTCTAGAGACTGGGGGAATTAAAGCCCTCATTCCCATGTTCACAGGCATGTGCTGACTATCAGCTATAAGTTATCACAGGATGGGGCCCCGAGAACCTCTAGATTTGCTAGTAAGCAAAATTCTTTTCTATGCTTATATTTATGCATGTTACGTGTCATGATGATTGGATATAGAAATAAATCAAGAGATCAGGAGCGATGTGCTACATACCTTCAACAAAAGCATGTAGGGCAAATCTTGTCCCTGTTTGTACTTTCTCTAGTTCAATACTGGTCTCATGGCCATGCCATTGCTAAGCTCCAACAGTGGTGATGTTGGAGGTCCTGTTAAGACTAGACTAGAGGTTGATGTTCTGGAAAGTAAGAGATGTGGCATGATTTCCTGTAGGCTTGCAGGGTTTATGTATGTTTGAACTTCCCTTTCTTTCTTATCCTTGCTTACTTAAATACCACCTACTGGAAAAACACTGAACCAAATGTCCTCTTGCCAGGGTCAGATATCTACGTTCTGAGCCAAAATTGCCCATCTGAAATAGCTAATCTGAATCTGTACCTTATTAAGTTGATGAGCAGATTGTATAAACCTGCTACAGTTGCGAGAGCAGTGAAAGGTATCTGTTTTCTCTTAGTAAGACACGGCACATGCAAAGGACATTGTTTGCTTATTTTATTTGTTTGAAGTGATATGGGAAATGTAAATCTTGCAGTTCTCAGAGACTGAATAGAAAAATTATTGTGATGGAGTTTGACAATTTGTGTTTTGATTTTTCTTCTCTTATGATATATAGGGATTTGTTTTAGCTGAGTGCTAATTTGTATACAAATTTCTTCTCACATGGCAACTGTATTAGTCATCACAAAAAAGGAGCAAAGAAAGTATATGATATGCCCTGGAGTTCAACATGTATCGTTATAGCTGTTTTATTTTTATATTTTATGATTACTTTATTGAATGTCTCTTTCAAACAAGTGACTTTGAAAATGAGAACTATCTCAGGGTCTTTGAACGGATATACCAAAGTGGATGATAGAATTGCAGAAAAGTGAGGGACAGATGCTTTCATCTGAAACAGACACAAATTCAGAAAGTAATTTGGAAGTGATAAAAATTAATTTGCACACTTTAATTGGAATCAGACTCCTGCATGAAAGAAAGGAAGGGTAGGCAGCTTGTGCTAAAGGCTGATTGAATTTTTTGTCAGGTAAGTATGCTGGACCTGGCCGCTTATCCTCTTGAGCCTCTCCATGCAATACATTACACTCACCCTCTGACTGGTGTTCTTTAAAGGGATCAATGCTATTCCTGTTTTTTCCCTAGAGCCTGAAATTTCATTGATCTTGGGACTTGACATTTCTCATTACCTACTGTAGCTTCCAAGAGGATGGTCACAAGAGGTGTGGGAGTTAACCCCACTTTTTCTAACAGCAACTGTGCTGACCATTGGAAAATGATCTATCAGCCATAAGATGGGTTTGTTTAGCATTATAACACAATCTTCACAGCTGCTAAGAATTCATCCTGTCCCAGTGAGTGTATTCAGTATATATCTGAAAGGGAGGGTAAACTTCACCATAAAATATCTTTGCTAAGTCAATATACATTTTTTTGTGTCTGTCATGAAGTATATCTTTATGTGTTCCTTTTACACAGCATAATTTTGAAACTATTTGAAATTGTGAACATTAAGGGTTCTGCAGGTTTGTGTCTTGAAAGAGTAGTTATTCTGATCTCAGAACTTTCATTTGCTGTTTTATATCCCTTTTATTATTTTATTATATCCCTTTCACTATCACATTTTAATATGCCCTAGCTTAGCCTTGAAATGGCAGCAGTTTCATCAGTGTGCTGTGCACCAAGAGGACTGGGTGGCTGTCTGAAGGCCCTGCACTAGCATGGGCACATGTGCTATCTGCTTTGTCTGTTTAAGGAGATATTATGGTACTTGTAAGTTTGTACAGTTCAGTAATAATTTTTGAAATAACAAAATTTTGAATATCTTAACACTGCTCTGCCAGAGCAGAAGCTCTTTGAAAACTAGTTTGTAATTTTTACTGACTCCATCTCTGCTCTGGTTGCCAACGACATCTCTCTTCCAAGGCTGCTATGTAAAGGTAAAAGAGCCAGTAATCCACCTGAGATAATGCAGTTATCTCTAGTGTTTTATCAACACATGTCTGTGTCCATGCTACACAGCATGCTCCATGGGAATTGTACAGTGCAGGGTGGTTCTGCAACTTGCCCAAGATCCCAAAGCAATTTAGTGAAAGAGATAAGAAGAGATGCTACAAATCCATAATCTCCTGTGCTCCACTGTATTTTACCTTCTGGATTTGTGCAAGCTACCTGAAAGCCCTCTCACCTGGATGAACTGTTTGTAGCTATATACAATACTCCTCAGCAAATAAACCAGCCCTGCTTCCCAGAGCTGGGAATATTTTGAATATACCAATATTTTCCTGTCAGCCGTCTTTCTTTTGCACTCATTGCTCACTCGTGTTGTGGGCATTGTTACTGACTGTTTTCTGTTTTGAGATATTCATATTTATTGGTTGTAGCATTATCTTTTAATCAAACTCTAAGATGTTTTTTTCTGACAGTAAAAATTTGAGATGGCTCTTACATTTTTACTTCCATGAAAGCCATTGTATTTTCTAAAATTTTGTTTTCTGATGAGCACCCCTGAAAAGTCCTGGCAGTAAAGCAAATAGCAAAGTAAATTCCTTTTCAGTGAGTAATTCAGGTGTAGCCTTGTACTTGCTTTTGTCAAAGTGAGAGATGAAATGGAAGCTTAAATTTGCCATGTGATCTCATGTTTCTTTATACAGAAGCCTCCTAGATGTGTCCCCATAGAAATCTGTACACAATTCCTAGAAAAGGACAATATGAGAGAAATAGTAACAGTCTTTTGTCTTTCTTTCCCTCTTCTTTTTTTCTTTGTTATGCAGGAGCACCATCTGTTCCTGAAGAACCTTAGAATAATACTAGGCATTATATTTTTCAGCAAGAAGGAAATACGTGTGTTATTTTAGACTTTCTGGAAAAACTTACTTGTTTGGAAATACAACACATTTTTTTTCCTTCTGCCCTCTAGTAATTCATTCAAAGGTGCACCTTTGGGGAAATCACAGGGAGTTTACAGTGATGGTATCTCAGTTCTTAGGTAGGATATTTTCACCTGCAATTCCCTTAGAGCTGCAGCCTTTGACCTCTGGCTGCATCTATCAGTGGTGATGTGACAGTGACAGAATATTTTGCTAGATTTTTAATGATTCTTGGAGTTCACAGCTTTTTTCCTTTGCAATAAAATGTAATATGACTGGGGTTCATGCCACAGCCTTTTCTGTAGAAAGTATCAGTGAATAATTTTTTCTTTGAGCCCAAAGGGAAAAAAAATTCCATTTTCAATTACTGCTGGACAGTTACTCCTAATACTGTTATTCCATTATTAATTTGTATTTACTGAAAAACAGGACAAAATAAGACTCATAGATCTATGTTTCAGGGAAGTTGTTTCCTATAAGCATTTTCCTTTATAAATCAAGAAGTCAATGAAATATGCTTTTTTTGGTGGATTCTGGAATTTTACAGTTCCTTGATCTTATAGAACTTTCCTAGGAAACACTGAGGAAAATGTCCTTTTGAAAATTGTATTATTTCTTTTCCCTCAAAAATTTTAGCCATTTAATAATTTCAGTCATCCAGTTTGATGCAGTCTGATGACACCTCCATCATCATAGCTTGAGCCAAGATGGCCATTGAGCATAATCCTCTTTTTTCCAGGAGGTCATATAGAAGAAAAAAAAAGTGGAGAATTTTGAACTTAATTAATGGCCCCCTTTTTTTGTTTGTTTGTTTTTATGTTATGCACTTGGAGAAAAGAAACCCTTGAAAGGAGATGGAGTGCTCAAAGCAATGTTGATGGGGAAATTATAAAATCAAAATAACTTTGATGAATTACACAAATAATCTTTCTGTTACTTCTGACACTCATCCTTCTCTAGCAATAAATCTCAGTTTTCAGTTCACATCTTCAATTTTCAGACAAAAAAGGTTATTTTCTTGCAATATAGCTTAAAGTTTGGGAAACAAGGATTTATTGAGGTAGCTGTTTGCAGTAGAGGTTAAGAAATTTTTAATGTGTCTGTACATTGGAATAACCTGTTAGATTGGCGCAATCTGTGCTATTGCGTCCAAAACTGAATTGTTCCCTAACTGAAAGCTGATTTCCAAACTGATTTTCCAAACCCTGGTTTCCAAAATCCCTATATGTACATATCTCTCTATGGAAAAAAAAAAAACAGTTAAGATTTCTTATTGCCCCAGCTTCTGTGCCATCCATGCTGTCCATAGTCAGTTGCATATAAAAGTGACTTAAATCAAAACATTATGAAAAATATGTTGAAAAAAGTAAATGGAGCCTGTTTTAATATAGGTATTTTTACCAACTGTGCCACTAATCCCAGCAAAACCAGATAAGACTTCCAGTCCAACACTGGTATTAAAGGTGACTGGTATTAATGAGATTTTTGCTTCCAATTCTTGTTGAGAAAAAGTGTGGATTAACCATTTTGTTACTTTATACAGAATTAATGCTACAGTAATTTGTCTGTACTTCCCTAGGTAATTTCTTTTAGTATGTGAGCTACACTTGCAGAGCTCTGGTCCTTTTCTATATCCCAATTTCCTGTATTTCATTTGTACAATGCGAATATAATGATGTGAACTCTGTGTTGTCTAGCAAGTCGCTAATTCTTTTTTGCCAATTTACTTTCTTAGCCTGACAGAGCAATATCAAATACTAACCAATCAGGTTGTCAGCATCTGTTCTTATTAGAAACAATAGAAATGTTGCTGTTTGTCATGTAAATACTCTATAAATGCACATTTGTTTGAAACCAAAATAAAATATATATTCAGTCCTGAATATATATTTATAATATCTATAAATAAAGAAATATATAATTATGTGTACCAGTAACCATTTTTAGGCATATTTTAACTTGTGACAATTCCATGTGTCTCTGAATCAATATTACCTAGGCAGCAGTAGTATGTTTCTAGTCCAGCGTTGTTCTTCTCTTCTTTTCCTACACCCAGTTTCATGAAACAAATTAGGATCACTATTAAAGGAACAACCTAAATTCTTTAGGTTCATACCTTAAGTCTGGAGACATATATGTTCAATAGCAGGCCTTTACATTACAGCTGCTTTCAATAGCACCACACTTTGTGTTCTTTTATTTAATTCATCAATGCATTGCTAAGTTGTGGTTTTGAAGCTTTATGATATCTGAATATATTTTGCACGGTATACTAAGAAAGAGACATTTAATCACACTGCACCTCTCTCATGCTTAATGATTTCAAGCAAATTACAGCAAATTTCTTTTGTTGATAAACTATATCTGATTTGGCATTCCCTTGTTTTCTTTTTCTTTTTTTTCTCACTTTCTAATTTTTTTTTAACAGGTGATTATCCAGCTCCTCGCGCCGTTCTAACTGGTCATGACCATGAAGTTGTCTGCGTGTCGGTCTGTGCAGAGCTGGGACTCGTTATCAGTGGTGCTAAAGGTCAGAAACGTTTTTATGATTTAAGTCTTAACATTTTTAGACTCTTCCTTAGTGGTATTTCTCAGACTTCCCTCAAGATACATATCCTTTAATTATTCCTAAGACATGTTGTAATTCTAGGAGAATCTGAAGCACTTTTCTCTGAATATTATTTACTATCTGCCCTTACAAGTTTAGACACAAATTAAGTTGATCATTCCTTCCAACCATCAGTTTGTGCATCTACTCTGCTGAGATCTGGAAGTGTATTTTTATAAAAGTGTATTTTATAATGTACAATAATTCTAATGGCATCTAGTGATTTTGAAGAAACCTGTTGATAGAGACGTATTTCAGGAAGGGCCAGCTGAAAATTCTCCACCTAGATCTTAACTAAGAGGTAATTTGTAGGACTGACCTCACTCTCCAGGGAAGCAGGATCCGTTTGCTTTGGAACTTTGTGCAGCATTCTGTCCAGTAGGGTTTTTTGTGATGTTTTCTAAATAATGAGCAGTTGCAGGTTCTTCCTGTTATTTGTCTATGGGATCCAGAGCACCTAACAATTGCTAACACAAATGTTCAAGATACTTCTTCAAGCCTGCAGCAATATCCTGTATGACTAGTAATCAATGTAAATAAAGCACCAGCCTCAGTGAATGTTTGCTTCGTCCTTCCTTACTCTGTTTCTCCTTAATTTATTCCATTTCACTGCTTCTGCCCATCTTCTCCCACTTCTCCTTAACTTCATGTCCACTTTTCTTCCCCTACTTCCCTCTCTCATTCAGCTTCTTAACTTGTCAAACTACATGTCTTTTTCTCTTTCCCTTTCCTATTTGGCTCTCCCTCTCCCCCTTTTCTCTTAGTTTCTTTTGTGCTTCATCAACTCTTTTCCATTCTTATTTTCTTTCTTTTCATCACCCTCGTTTTTCCTTTTTCCTTATATGTCTTCCTATCTCATTTCCACTCTACTCTTACGTCCACATCCAGTGACTTGTTATCTCTATCTATAGTGATGCCTGTTTTAGTCATCCCCATGGATAACTTCGTACTTATTTTTGAGTTTGTTGCTTCTGAGGGTAAGAAGGATGGGATGCTTGCTCTGCCAGGTTTTGCTCACAGCTGAGCTCCTGGGTTATTGCTTTTTATACTGTCTAGGAGATCAACATTTATTTTTAAAGCTGAGTGCGAAACTTTTGGGTAAAGCCATTTTTAACAGGAAACCCTAATGGGTCATTAACTCTTGTAATGGCATACTACATAACAGTCATAGGCAAAGTCAAGACATTTGTGAAAAGAATGTACAGTGATGCTGGAGCTAAATCTTTTTTCTTGATGCACTGCTATTTCTTACCCTTTGAGGCAGCTTCATACACTCTGGCTGCCATAATAGTCGACCCTTTCCAACAATCTTTTTGCAAATTGCCTCTTCTTAATATAGATGGAATCTGTACTCAGTTATCTTCTGATTCATTAACTTTTTGCTGCTTTGATAACTTTCACATATTTAGAGGTAAAAGCTGATGGAGAACTAAAGATTTTTAAATAAAATTCAGAATATGTTTATAATTGATCAAGAGAAATGGAGGCCCAGTCTGTCTCTCGAAGTAGTCTTCCCATATTCTTCCTTTTGAAACTTTAGACCATATAAAAGTGCAGAGATAGAACTCTTTTTTTTAATTGCTACTTTCCAAGATATGCCTTTTTAAAAACTTTTTCTTCTAATCTGTTAGTTTCAGTCCCTTCTTAGATTGCATCTCATGGCAGTATTGCATTTCCCTGCCATCGAGTGTGAGCTCAGCCTGTGCTTCCTGGTGGGCAGCTGTTCCTCTGGAACTGGCTGTGGCACTATGTTGACCCATACAGCACTTGAGAACCTACTGAAGCAGGAAAACAGCACATTTAGGACTCCTCTGTGGAAAATCTTGTGAATCAGGTTGATGCTTCCACGTTCTTACCCAACAAACCCGAAAAACAATCTGTATGTCCTTACAGTGGCATCCTAAATCAGATGTGCCTTTTTGTGCCCGTGACCATTCAGCTATGAAGGTATTTTCTTTTGAAAAGTCTAACAAGGTTATTTGTCTAAAGGTGAAGGCATCACTTTCTGTAATCTGGCACTTCAGTATTTTCAAAGCTGAAATTCAACTATTTGAGAAAATAAATTATTTCCATTGCAGTGGTATCCCATGGATGCAGCCAAACTTGGTGTTCCTCTGCATAATACTTTATGCAAACACAGATAAAAGCCTGTATCAGAGAGTTCACAGATAAATGTGCTGATGCTGATTCATTCTACCTGGGCAAATTCAGCTGCTGTGTGAATTTCAAAGTTAGAAGGACTCAACATGAGGTGGCTGAGTCTGTCAATATGAATTTACTTTCAGGGTCATGAACCAGTTGTATAAGGAAGAGATTACTCTGCAGTCCAGGATTATCCTGTGATTCATAGAAGAAAACATTTAGAATTTCCTGTGACTCATTACATTTATCAGAGAAGATACCCTTTTTCTTAGTTGGAATACAGATCTCACTTTCAAAACAAACTTTTCTCATTGTTCTTGAAATGCAAATAAGCTTAGTTTGGCATCCTAAAATGTACATTGTAGATTTCATAGCTGTTTGTTTCTTTCATGAGTGTAATAAAAAGACATCAAAATCCTGTATTAAAATCTCTCTGGAGCAAGCAGAGTTACAGTGTGATCTCCTAAAATCTCTTATAGTCCAAGTATCATTGTGACTCTGTTGGCTTTCATATGACTCCCATGGCTGAAACAAATCAGGACTGAAATCTATGCATAACAGATGTTTATTGGGGGAGAGGATCTACAGGAACTGCCATTGTCTATAGGAGAAATATGCAATAATATGATTACATGCCCTGTGGGAGTTGCTCCCACTAGTCACTGATAGGGCCATGTCTGTTTAATGTGAATGGGCAGGCTAAAGAAAGTTCATGTTGTTGGAGAAAATCACTAAGAGTGAATCTTCTGAATGCTTGGGAAGAGGAAAGAATGTTTTAGAAGACAGATCAAGGAAAACTCCTACCAGTCTAAGTAAATAATACACTTCTGGGCATATAGTATTTATTTTCTTAACATGCTAGCTCATGCATTTCCTTTTCTGTTGTGTATGTTAAATTCTTTAAGTAAACATTGCGGCTTCTTATATCTATGCAGCACTGATGTGATATAAATGTGTATTATGCATCATTTTTGTGCACAAACTATATCGTTTGTATGAACAGCAAGCATATGATATATTATGTTTTTATATACAGAAGGTCCTTGCCTAGTACACACAATTACTGGAGACCTGCTGAGAGCCCTGGAAGGAACAGAAAACTGCCTGTACCCTCGCTTAATTTCAGTATCCAGTGAAGGTCACTGCATCATCTACTATGAACGAGGACGGTTCAGCAATTTCAGCATTAATGGCAAACTCTTAGCTCAGATG
Source organism: Euphonia xanthogaster (assembly GCA_034509185.1). Classification (NCBI taxonomy): domain Eukaryota; kingdom Metazoa; phylum Chordata; class Aves; order Passeriformes; family Fringillidae; genus Euphonia; species Euphonia xanthogaster. The sequence goes on from JAYDZK010000001.1 coordinate 49,154,544, forward strand.
GAGATCAATGATTCAACCAGGGTAAATCTAAATGCAAACAAGCATTTGTTGTGTGTTGCCTTTAATAATTAAAATAAATTGAATTTATTTGCTGTATGGTTTAGAGGAAGTCATATATATAAAATTGCTGCCTACGGGTTAAGCCATTCAAACACATATCCTTTCATCACCATCTCCAAATATCAAAATGCACTTAAGCTTTTCTAGAATAAATAAGAACAAATAGTTTACGAGCCCACAACATTCCCAGAATTTTCATTTGGAATTAAATTTCAGTGGGAAATATGTCTTTGAAACAAAATGCTCAGAAAAGTCCTCATTCTTCATTTATTAGCCAAGACATGAATTCATGCCTTCAGGGCTCTGCTCTGTCACAAGCACTTGAAACAACATTAGGAATGCAGATTGCTGCTCTGCTTTAGGTTGTAGTGATAGCACCGAGTATTGTAGAATGAAATCTGGTATGTAGAAATGTGCTGAACTGAAGTATTGGCAGATTCAGTCAAGGAGCTTTTATGTTATCTATAATGTTTAATACCACACAATTGTTTTCAAAATTCGATGATGAAAAATGTGTTGGTTTATTTTTGGACTAGGGAGAAAGAGGAGAGAAAGCATTTTGCTTCAAATTTGAAGTGGGCAGAACATAAGGAATGCTTTTAAGTAAATTCAATTTTTAAAATATTGATCCATTTCGATAAAAGCTAACTGTGTGCTTGGGATTTTTTTTGTTTTCTCCTGAAGGCCATCCTCCTGAGCAGTGATGGGCAGAACCTGGTGACAGGAGGAGACAATGGTGTAGTGGAAGTATGGCAGGCCTGTGACTTCAAGCAGCTCTATATTTACCCTGGCTGTGATGCTGGCATAAGAGCTATGGATTTGTCTCATGATCAGAGGTGAATTTGACATTCATATTTGTATGTAAATACTAAAATTTTAGAAAGAATACATCTCCATGAACTTTGTGTATATGGTTTGGAATCATTAACAGGACGTGTAAGAAACAATTACTCATTTCCCTGTTCATTTATCTGATTCAACACTTACTCTGATACTTGAATCTCATCATGCAAGCACTTAACATTAAGATGCGGTCTTATTTCATTGAAATTAGTAAGCAAGACACTCAGCTAGCAAAATATGACTAAAATTGCATTAACTTAAAAACAAAGGAATAAACAGATTGGATCAGAGTGCAGTAGTGGCAATTAAATGCCTTAGAACCAATTGGAAAAGTTTGAGATACATTTATGATTTTTAGGCAAGCTTAAGAACTTCAGACAGTGTTGCAAAAAGTGCCTTGTTCTTTTAGCTTTTTTCTGTCTATGAAAAACCACAGTTCTACAAGGCAAAAGAGAATTAACATCAGCATCTTTGATATCTTTTTCAGAACTCTGATTACTGGCATGGCTTCTGGCAGCATTGTAGCTTTTAATATAGATTTTAACCGGTGGCATTATGAACATCAGAACAGATACTGAAGTGCAGTGAAGAACTGAAAGCCCAGGTAAAGCTGAGAGCACAAGTGCTGCAAAGAAAGGTGTAGTCTCTGGTGGAAAACCACGTCTGCATTGACCTCCGTTGTACATTCCATTACACCCAGCAATAGCTGTACATTGTAGTCAGCAACCATTTTACTTTGTGTGTTTTTTCACAACTGAACACCAGCTGCTGAAAAGCAAGCTTGTATCATGTAAATTATATGAATTAGGAAATGTTTTGGTAATTATTTCATATATCTTTGTTTATTGAGAAAAGGTAGTAGGATGCGCCACAAGAGACTTTTGAAAATTCTGGGGAACCTTGTGTCCAGTTATTTCAATGTTTAGGCTTTGAACCTAACATGCATCCCATCTCCAGCCTCTTTTCAAGCTGAGATTAAAAAAAATACGTTTGATACTTTGTACATCAGATGCACATCTTAACTTTAAAGGGATACTTTTGTAAAAGTAAAACCTTGTATAAAGAACAAAACTGTTTCTTAATTTTATTGTGGAGTTACAACTTGCATGTACTTTAAACCTGATGTCTTGAAGGAACAGGTGCATTCACACAAATCAGACTGGAGATCTGCCTAAGGGTACAGCTTGTGTTAAAGGGTTGAATTTGGGAGCAAACAGTAATTCTGACATTTTCGCCAACACATTTTTCACTTTTTGAATCTAAAGTTTACCCCTCTGAAGTGGAGTTCTGCTCACAAAGCATTTGGATAAAAAGCCATCATTTGCCATATTTATACCTTATACAATAGAAATTAATTTCCTCCCTTTTGAATTTAAAGACTAGACAGAAAGGGAGCAAAGAGGGAAGTTCAATTTAATGCTTTGTAATGCCTAATGATTCCCAATACAGACAAAGTGCTATACTTCTGGATTATTAACATTTGGCATATAAATCATGGGCAAGAGAGCCCCCACTGATTTTTTTTCCCCTTATTTTTAGTCTGAGGAGCTTGGTTTATTTGACAGCCTTAGCTTCATTTCAGAGGTGACTGAGGTTGTTCTTTTCAGTTCTTCTGAAAATCTCACCTGAAGCCACTCAGACTAAGGCACTTCATCTTTTACAATACTGTAATGATAACTATCAGAATAATTTTCTGCACATTGTACTGATCAAATTACACACCCAGGGGTATATACACTTTAATTCATGTTTCTTCTTTGTATATTTGGTGACTGTATTGTCATAGATGTACATATTGTGTCGGTAGGGCTATGAGGCATGTAACAGGAATGTAATTTTCTCAGAATTTACACTCACTTGCAGTCATTTATTTAAAAAGATAATGGATTCTTTGTATTGGCACTTTGCACCCGGAACATATCATTATTTATTGATGTGATTACTTATTTGTTATCCACCTTGTATTAGTAAGTTTAGCCCCAAATTTCCTTCTTCATTGTTGTTTGTATTTATAAGGTCCGGAAATCATGGGGATCAACGTAATGATTAAGTTATTCATCACCTGTCTGTAAGCAATATCTTGAGTTTGTAGCTTAGAATTGGGAGACTATTGAACATCTGGAAGACAAAGTTCATTTCATCTTGAGATCATGGTGAAATATTTTGGATATATAAATTCCTTAAGCTATTGTAACCATGTTTTATTGCAAAGATGTAAAATATGCCAGATGTGTGTGAGTTGGAAATCAAAAAGAAAAATAAAATATGCAAAGAATTCAGTGATTGTTTTTCATTCCAATGCAACTTTTTCCAAAGCATTGTCATTATCATTATGAACAATTATTTTTGAGAAATTCTTACTTAGGTGCTAATTATATGTCAAAGGTATGAAATTCTGGGTGGTTGTTTTTCCCGGGGTCTCAGGGAAAAAACCTCACAGGTTACAGAGTGACCTCTGCAACTCTCTTGACGGTCATGAGAGAAGCCACTAAAGTTACTTTGGTCAGCAGAAGTAAAAAAGAAGATCAAAAATCTAAGCCTTTAAGGGATACTAAGGATCCTTGTGAGCAGGAAATAATCATATGTAATAGACCTCAAAGAGAGCAAAGATTTGATGAGAGAAATTTTGGATATCTCTCAGTAACTGATGACATGGAATAAATTTAATCTTATTTTGGGCATTGAAAGTTAGAGATCTACACTGCCTGCACAGCATAACAAAACAGGGGGGATAAGTTATCTTTTGGAACTGCTGAGGACCCTACAAAGATTACAGCAAGTAAATGGGGACATATGGATATCTATATTTTGCGTGTCTAATTTAAAGTAGCAATGGTAAGCAAAATATTTTCCTCCCAGAAGTAAAAACTCTCAGAAGTTTTCTAATTTTCAATAGTAGAATACCAGCCATTTCAATTTCTTATCCTAATCATTTCCTCTAAATTTAGAAGGATTGTTCTTTAAATGAGCATCCAAATGAACAAAAGCCAATATTTGAGAACCTTATTAGAATAGAGTATACATTTTAGCAGATATCTATTTATATCAATCAGCTTTTGAAAGTATAATGACCTCACTTGATTGTTTTGAAGCTGTAGGAGATATGGGAGAGGAGAGGATTGGTATGTTGATAATGTCCTGTGAGACAGTTTATTGATATGTCACAACCTCCGTTCCATCATTATACAAGTGTCACCCCTAATTTTGTATTTTATTCAACAAATTGTTTTAAAATGCACCATTGCAATTAAACAAAAAATGGATATTGCTAGTATTTTAATTAATACTGGTTTTTTCATTAAGTCTCTCAGCATGGTGTTAAATACAATCTGGTCACAAATTAGAAACTTTTGTGCCCATGCAAACCTTTACATGAGAAATTTGCCATGGGTTACAAGAATAAAAAAACACTCTCATTCTATTGCATTCATAAGTAGGGGTACCCAAACAAGTCAGACTCATAAAAAGACAACAACAACAACTACAACAACAACAACAACAACAATAATAATAATAATAATAATAATAATAATAATAATAATAATAATAATAATTTAATGTTACTACTACTAATAATTATAATAATTGTGCCAAGAACTTAAAATTTCTTTGTTTTATTTGTTGGTTTGTGCTAATTACATAAGTGTACACCCATCTATTTCAGGGCCTCTTATAGTAAACAGAAAATATACACAGATCTCCAGTAAATGTCACAAGTCTTTTCCAATGCTTCAGCTGCCCATTTCTGTCACACAGTAAATCTTGCCTTTTTTCTCTCTAGAAATCTGAGCTACTGATCCCAGGGAGTCTCTGAGAGCTGCTTGTGGAACGAGAAGCAGCTTTGGCCAAACCAGTTAAATGCAACGACTCTCTCATCTAAGGGAGATGCAGCTTTAAGGATACAACTGTGCAACTATAATATGCCTACGATGTAGATAATGCACAGTTATTGGCTGCCTTTCTGCCAGTTCATCCTCGGTTAAGCACTGGACTACAAGCCATTGCCTTCCAGGAGAAATGATGCAAGAGCTGCCAGGCATATTCCTCGTCCAGATCCTACCACTGTTGAGGAGAAAGCTGCTTTCTCTACATGAGCAATAGTAAAAGAGAGGCTTCTGCTTATTTACCCCAAGGAAAGACTAGTTAGGCTCAATTTACTGGGAAAGCTTTGGATAAATAATGATTTTGTTGATAGAGAACCTTGCAGGTTGTGTGTGTAGAGCTAAAAGTGCTGCCTGTGAGCAGCAGTTGTGGAGAATGCTTTTTATAATGCAGTGCATCAGCCCTGCTGACAAGCAAGCAGGATGAAGCAAGCCTCGTGCTCCCAGGGATAAAAGTATTTGAAGCAGACACAAGGAGCGAAGGGCTGACTTATGACAACATCAAGAAAACCACCTCCTGATACAAGATGTTTAGTACATATGAATATTTCATTTGGTTCCTTAAAGCTGGAGTTTATGCTTACAATTTTCAAGGGTTTTACTGCAAACTGGTTTTATTTAGGCTTCGGGGTGTGTGGGTGTGTTGGGTGTGTGGGGGGTGTGTGTGTTACTTCCAAACTCTAAAAATGCATAGAGTAAAGTTGATATTTAAAGCAGCAAAATAGTACTGGACATTTATATGCTTATGCAATACAATACAGTTTATAGACTCCCTAGCCTAGTGATTAATTTTGCAACATCTACAGTAAAGTTTCAATATCTGAAACTGATAAGAAAAACAAGTCTGGTGATTGCTTTCTTATAAAGTTTATAAACTGTGGTCATATAATTAGTCTACATAAGGATTTAAATAGGATGAAAAATCTGCCAAACAGATGACTTGGTTTATGGTCCATCCATGGTGAACAACCACATTTTGGACACTGGAAGCAACTACTTTTCGAGATACTGACATGGAAGTGACTCAATTCTTCATCAAAAGAGTACTCAATATTAGTTGGATGTCTTTCATGAAATCATTGTTATTCTTTTTACACATTTGAAAACTCAACAAAACTATCAAGTCTATCTTTCACAAATTATTGTGATAGTAAATAATCTCATTACTTTAATTTATCCATAAATTACTTGTAAGCAACTATTTTCTATAGGATAATGTCACAATGAAGGCTATCATAATTTGATTCATTTTCCCTTTTAATATATTGGCCAGGATTTTGTAATTTTAATCAGGTTTGGGTTTTTTTTAAGGCAAAAATCAATAACTCAAATACCCATCCATACCCTTTAAACTCTTTGAGGTAAATTACAGAATACACTGCCTTGAGACATTTTAGATTAGTTGAAAATTTAACCTCAAGCACACAGAAGTTAAGTAGCCCCTATTACTTAATTTATAGTTTTCATGGAGGGATAGGTAAGACATATACTATTTTCACTGGGAACTTCTAGAATAATATAGTTCCACCTTTAAAATTCCTCAGGTAATTTATTTGCTGTGTGTAACATCCCAAGCTAGAGGAATTTCTACACGGAGTCCTCAACTCATTTCAGAGGACCAAAATGCCACCAGTCAGTGGGCAGAATGGGCTCAGTTTGTCCTGGAGTTGAATATGTCTTTCTCTGGTTTGGATAATTTTTCAGTGGATGCAAGTTAGCTTGACTGATTAATGAAACTGTTTTTATATCAGATGGGCTGGAATTCCTGAAAACAATGACAAATGTTTTGCAAGGACTGATTTCATGTTTGCATCCCAAACCTGCTCAGTTTCAGGGTCAAAATGAGGAGGATTCCCCCTGCTGTCTCAGCCTCCGCACCCCAAGTTTTGGTGGCACATTGCACATCCCCAGGAGTGGCAGTGCTGCAGGCCAGGAGAGGTGCTTGGCTGCTCCTGTGCTGCCCAGGGGAGGCTGGAGGCCACAGAGGTGTAATCCTGGCTGGGCTGGGCTGGGTTTAGCTGTCTGAAGTCATCACACAATTCTGCTGCTGATGTGTGAGAGGCACCAGCTGCTCCCTGCCTAGGTGCGGCACCAATGGCCCTCATGCGTGGGCACTGAGGCAAGAGGGTCCTGAGATGAATCACGTTACTACTGACACCCTCTCTGCTCCTTCAGTTTTATCTGGTTATTAATCCCATACATATCAAGCCAATAGCATGAGAAAGTAGGGGAAGAGGAGCCTGGGCTTCAAACCTCTCTTCTGAGGGAGCTATGTTCTCACTCAAGGCAGGAAGAGAACAGCAATTCTGAGCACATGATGGGGACACTTCATATTAAAAATGTGTTCCTTGTGCACCAGACACTTCCTGGAGTTGACAGGGGTAGGAGAAGGACAGCACCTACAGTCCACCTAAACCTTCGTTTGCAGCTGGACCTTGTTGGACTAAGGTAGTTATGTGTGCTCTGGTGCAGGCTGGCACTTCAACTGTGCATTGCAGTAAATGATACAAAACAGCTTTCATGGATTTACAGGCAGGTAGCTAGCCTAGCTGTTTAATAAGGCTCCCAGGAAGGTACAGAGTGGTTGACTGGAAAATATATTATTGGGGAGAAAACCATGAAGTTATAAAAGACAATCATATAAATGTCACAACAGATGAATGTACAGCAACATTTTAGACAGAAGAATTTTTATTCCAAAAAATGGAATATATCTTCCAGGTTAATGAGTATTCTAAGTGCCAGTGATGATGTATACTGACTGCAGAGCTTTTGCATGTGTTCTGGGCTTGTCCGGAGTGACACACATTTGGCAACAGATGATAATTAGCAAATGCATGCAATCCTTTTGCAGCCTAGAATAACTCATTTGCAAGACTGGTTTAGGAGGCACTGTGGTCACTCTTGTCTAACACTCTCTTCTCAGTGAACTTTAGAATGCTTCACCTTAAATTTTTCAGTCATACTGATCTCAATGCCTTTTGACATTTGGACAGAGGAGGTTTTATGAAAAACTTGGATTTTGAAATGCATCTCATACAACTGTAAATAATGAGTTCAACATAGTGTGGTAATAAGTGTAGTAAGTATTATTTCCTGTGATAAAGTAGATCTTCTCTAAGCATGGAAAAACATTGAAAAAAAAAAGTAATTTTTACATGTAAAGTAATTTCTGAGAAGACTGAGGAACTTCAGGGGGATTTTATACAAATACATTATGTACAGACAACAGCTAAATAAGTTTTAGAACAACAACAGAAAAAACCCCAGGTTTCATTAGCAATTAGTTTTTACCATCCACCACTAATCCATTTGTGTTCTTTGAAGAGGATTCTTCAATCACTTAGGTCTAAGTTGGTATGTGTAAACTACATGTAAATGTTCAAAGTGTATCAAACACAGGATCCTCACTGTTCTGTACTTTCCAACAGTATTCAACCAATGACAACAGCCAATTTTATCTCAAAACCACATTTTTGGTGAAACATCTTTTAACCTCAACCTCATTTGAAATTCTACCTTTCTTTGAATTTGCACATTTTGTGCAATCTTATTTTTGTATTATCTTTATTATAATTATTTTCTACTTGAGTAAGTTTTCTAGATTCGGCAAGCCACATGTACTATTGAAAATACTCCAGCTGAAAATACTATTGAAAATACTCCAGCCTCTATTTTTGTTAGTTATACACCCACAGCTGCAAAGATGTGCTTCGCATAAAAAATTTTATTAAACAGGTAAGTTTACATGGCACAGATGTAGGCCACTTTTTTTGGCCAAGTTCACTCAAAAAGTTGTAAGATCAGTAAATCTACTTTAATGATTGGCAGTTGCCTTGAAAAACTCTGTGCAGTCTTACTGATTTTATTGCAGAAGTGCAGAGGTTATCAAATACTGAAAAATTTTCATGAAGCTTTTTTTTAGGATTTTTTAAAATTGTTTTCAGGATGATGGACAATTAAGAAGAGCAAACTCTTATGTCAGCAAACTAGGATAGTCAGGTAGCAGGTGGAGAGTTTATATATTACTGATTTTCAAAGGACTTCTCTTGGTAATGCTAGATGTGCCAACAGTGCATGGGCCGAGCTGCAACCGGGTCATACGAGACAGAAAAAAGCCATGGAGAACGGCAAGCACATAAGAAGGTGCTTCAACAATCCAGTTTTCTCAGGGGATAAGAATGGACAACTCATCCTTTGGCATGACTTTCTAAGGCTTTGATAAAAGCAACATATTGCCCTTTTCTCAAAGGAAAGGCAGCAAGTTGGCCTGAAGAAATCATACAAATCACTGCTGTTCAACATTCTATTCCCTGAAGTAGGAATATCCAGATGAAAGAAATAGGGAGCAGCACCACCATCATCTGAGTAGCACAAGAGCCCCCAGCTTCCTAACAAGTGAAGCCATGTTGCTGACAAGCACCCTATTAGCTCTGTCCTTCAAAGCCTTATCTAGGGAGACTGCTGTGAAATCAGGGAAGAAAATAAGAATTCAGCTGTCATAACAGCCTGAGTGAATCACCTGACTGAACTCTCTATTTTCAGAAACCAGTCACTGTAACTGTGAAGTGGATCTGGAGAGGCCACCTTCATGCCGGTTCCAGCTGATAAGTAGAAAGTGACACTTCGAAATGTTAGGCTAAATGCTTGTCAGAAAGACCATATCTGAATTAAGGAAAGACCAGATTCATTCCTTGATTTCACAAACAAGTTCACTTTTCCTTATCTATCCACTACACTAAAAATCAATGTGTAACTGAGAATGTGAAGACTAAAGGGACTCAAGACACTTATTACACAAGACACTTAAGCTCAGTGCTATTTAAGGTAGAAAATTACACTGACTTACAAAATAGTTGTAAGAAAACATTTCTTGAAAATTTAAACTTGTTTCATATGTTTCAAAAAATTTTCATCACACGGATCTTATGCAAAAGAAGACTGACAGGTATTGAGATGCAAAAGAGAGACATTTTGAATTTACTTTACCAGTACTAAATCTAGTTTACAGTGCTACACTGGCTTATAAGCCTGGTTAAATTCCAGAGGAACACACTGCATGGCAACATTTATCTGTATATCACACTTGACACTTAATTTATCATAGTTTTCTCTGTGTCTTCCAGCAGAGAAGACAACTAGGCTGAAGTCTGAATTTCTAATAAAAGTCTTGTGTGACCCCCCCGCCCCGAATTAAATCATATAATCATTAGCATTTGAAGTGTACCATCTTGTAAAAACACCTCCTGAAGACTGAAACTCAAAGCTTGCTGTTTCCTGTCTAGCGTGTCCCCAGATGCACTGATTCTCACTGAGGTGAGTTCATGTCTTTGAGCTGCTTACCAACACACAGGTAGGTTTTAAGTCCATAGGCTGGGACCTGGTCTGCATGCAAAGGCACCCACTAAATCCAGGATATTTTTCACCCAATGCTTCAGTTGTTCAATATCAGATATCCAAATCTGTACAGGCCACCAAAGGCTACTGTACTGCAAATGGAAATATGTAAACAGGCACTTGTGGAGAGGGAGCCATTTGAACTGTTGAGATACCTGACTTACGTGTCTGAGATGCCTAATGAGAGAAATCTTTCTGTGATAATACATACTTATTTCTCTCCACCTGTAGCAAATACAGCCTGGGGTGACTGGCTCCGAAGGAAATACCTCATATCTATAGAAGCCAATGCATTATAAACCAGTGTTGATCATCCAGTCCCTCCTTTCCATTTGATCCTGATAAATTTGGACTCTCCCTGCCCTGCAGGTATGGCTTCTTTTCCTACCTGTCAGGTAAAGTGAATCAGGAAGTAGAAAGATACACCTTCTCCCTCTTTTTTTTGTACCCCACTGCCTTCATTCTTAGATTAGATGAGTTCTTTGGATATATTAAAACTTAGTCACACTGTCCAACCACCATCTCTCAGAGCTGTGTTACAGCCATACCCAGAACAGTGTGGAAGTCCATAATGTGTAAAAAGGGGGAAAGTGAAAGAGAGGAGAAAGGACCTCAGGAGTGAGAGGAGCTAAAAAACCTGGCATGTCCTGCTGAGAATGGGTTGGCCTGGGAAAAGGCAGCCTGAGCCAGCAGCTGTGTACAAAGTAATACATCAAGCATCTACTTCAAGTCAGGTAAATACAGGGAGAGGGGGTTTTCTGGTTGGATCTTGGTGACAGTAGTTTCACCATGATTTTCTGTCTCCTGTGGTCCCAAACTGTGATTTCTGTTTGTATATACTGTATCCTGATTTGAATCAAAGGTGCCTGCAACAAAGAATCCCTTACATGGGATGCAGCAAATTCAAACCACAAGATGAGGGCTGCAGAATAAGTGCTAAATTCACCAAAATCCTGTTGAAGGTATTCAAAGAGTTCACCAGCCCTCTGTAGAAGGTGAACGAGTGAGAATAAGGTCTGGAGATCAGGTGAAGAAGTGGCTCCTGGATACCAGTAATAGTCAGAAAAATTCCCGTGTGTTTGAGGACCATGCTTAGACCCAGAGATGGGTCCTTAGCTTGTGCAATTTCTGATAGTTCAAAACTAAGTGAAGGTCTTAACACACTGGGGAGTTCAGTGGCCACAGCACAGGTTTGCAGCCAGACCTATGATCTGGGCAGAGGAAGGGAGAAGAGGAAAGGAGAGAATCCTCAGCATGTTCCAACAGGTCTCTGATCTAAGGACAGGATGCTTATCAAAGGACAAAAATGAAAATACAGCATCATGCCCTAATGAGAAGTCTGAAAATATCACGTATTTTCTGTATTTTGTAACTGCCTTTTAAACTCAATTGGCTTATGGATCATACAGATCTTACTGTATCGCAATTTCTGTTCCTTAGCTGTGGAGCACAGATGCAACAAAGAGTTGGAGAAAAAGTAGAATTAATTTGCTAAATAATTTAACTAAGCAGGGTGAGTTAAGTAGGTTCTGACAAAATGAAATTCATCGTAGCAAGTGAGCCTTACAGATAGCACAAACACCTGCCTGAAATACCTGAGAAAATCCACAGAGAAAATTTCAAAATCTCCCATGAAACTGTAAAAATTGTCTCGTGTAAACTGTTGTACATTTTGTTTGTTAAATTGTGTTTATTTTATTGTTGGGGGAAAGAAAACTGGTTATTAAAAACATTTTATTTCAGTACAATTTTTTTATAATTTTACTTTGTCAGCAGATGGGGGGATATATTCCAAACACATAATGGGTTTATCACTTTTCAAATGCAACTGCTGCCAAATCTCTAACATTAGAGTTTTCTCTCAGCTGCAGCATTGTGAACAACAGAATAATTATATTGAGTTTCACAAATGTTTATGACATTTTAAATGAGAAAAAACTTATTTACAATTAGTATATTTGCATTAGGGTGTAGATGTTGTCTGGTAATAATGATTTGGTGATAATAATCATTAGGCAGAATGAGCTTCAAAAAATGGTTGTCGACATTTGTTCTTAGTTAACTCTGATACAGAACTGTAGAAAAGACCAAATGCAATATATCACAATTTCTAAGGTTGGTTTAAATTACACTACTGACGTTTTATTATATATATTGTGTTGACCAGCTTTAAAAAATTTATGTAGTGTTTGTTTTGGAATGGAGGTAATTTCTGTGGTTATGGATTAGCAGTGCAGCTTGGCTTTTCCCACTCTCTTTTACCTCAGGCTATAGCCAGAGAATAATTTTTGTTTGATATTGCCAACTTGGAATTTATAGGTGCACAGCTCAAACCACCAGTTGCCAGAGGCACTCATAAACCCTTCTTCCTAGCACAAACTATCAATATATAACCTGATCAGGAGCATGCACTGAAAGTAATGGCTCTTTGTTTCCTTCCAGCTGCAAAGTGCCATTGCTGGCCACGCAGGATTTGGGTAAGAGGAAAGCAGTGATAGTTACTGTTCTCTGACAGATGCCTCAGCAATTTCAACCTGCTGATATTCAGTACAATTAAATAGCCCTATTTGGAGCCATTCTACTGAGAAAATCTGGCCAAAACTCGCATTTGTTCTGAATGAGACCAGAAGGACTCAGTAATCAGTGTCTAACATGGAACTCTGAAGTGGAGGAGAGGTGAGTGTGAAGGTCCTCCTCCTCTCCTTCCTCCTCTGTTCAATCTGGACATTTCTGGCAAAGTGGAATTTCTTCTGCAAATCACAAATGTTCAGAAATCCGACAAGTCCAGAAAAAGCACCTTTTTATGTAGCAATTTTATCAGAGAAAGGAAGTCCAGAGTTGTGTCTGTAAGGTGCTGATCTGAGATGTGAGGGAGTCCTTAATCCAGAGCATCTTTTTAAATGTCAAGAGCATTTTGAGGAAGGCTGAGCAGGACCTGATGCCTAGATGGGTACTGCGCAGACTCGGGCATGGAAAGAGTTGACCCTTCATCAAAAATGTTCAAAAGAAGATTTTATTACATTCCAGTGGCAACAATAAGCCTCTCCTAAACCACAGGAGTTATTACAAAAAGAATATTCAAGTATCAGTCCTTTATTCATATCTGCCATGGGAAGACCTTTGCAACATCAATGTAAGCTCAAGTAGGCTACAAAATTTATGATGTATGGAGAGGAGGTTTTTAATAAAGGCATAAAAGGAAAATGGTTGCTAAGCATGACAAACATCTGCACAAGAACAAAGAAGGTGAAAACCATCTTCATCTGCCCAGTCCTACAAATGCTGTGTGTGCCCTTCCTGCCACAGAAGCAGGACACTAGAGGCTCAGCTTTCACCATCTCCAAAGACTTAGACAGAAATGTGGAAGAGTTGAAAAATCCTTCAGATTGTATAATATAGGAGATCATAATATCAGTAGGAGAGTTTGAAAATTATTTAGATTTATGAGCTGATGGAAATTACTTAGACATCCACAGGGTCAGAATCTCTTCCATGAAGTCAAATGGCTTGAAGATCAAAGTATTTGTATCAACATTATCAGCAGGCATTAAAAAAAAAAAGAACCCACGACATACAACAGATGCTCCTTTGTCTGCCCTCAAATTGTCAAGGGTTAGCAACTTTCAGTGCTATTGGGCAGGGCACACACAACATACACACGTAATATGGAAGTGTAGAATGGTCCTGGGGAAAGGACAAACAAGCGTTTGGGTGGAACGCCAAAAATGGGAAGAATTGCACACACCTTTGTTGATTTTTGTTCCTCATGTTTATAATTTGCATGCTACACATACCGTTGTATGTAGAAGCTCTGAACATTGAGAAGTTTGCACATTTCCAGCAGCAGTGGTGCTCAACAAGCATGACTAAACTAATGTGGAGAATGAAATAAACTACTTGTATGTCTACATATGATATTCTACATCAGGTAATGAGGCTCCCACAAATTAGAATATCAGGAATGACTCTCTGTAACTTCGTGACTCTCACTTCAAGATGTAATCTCCATCGTGGCTGTTCATTCTTTCATGGTTTGATCTGATGCTTCATGATATAAGGATAAATCTGAGGGGATATTAGCAATCCATATAAAATCCTGTATCAACCTGTATTTAATATGAACCAAATTCACACATTTATTTTTTTTCTTTGGAAGTAATGGGGGGTTTTGATTTCTGAAAGTTGTTATTTCATATACAAGTTTTGCCTTATAACAAAACCCAAAAACTGTTAAGCAGAAATGTTGTGTGGAGAAGCAAGCTTGCTTGCAAACAGGTAAACATTGCTGTTATCATTCATAGGCAATGGGGCTCCAGTGATTCCAATGGAAAGAAAAATGCAGCCCTTATCCTGAGAAAACCACTCTCAAACACTTCTGCCCCAGAAAGACTTTAACCCTTCACAAGCCTTCAGCCTTCTACTTGTAAGCTTCCTTCATTAAATTCTTTCCCTGAATTATTTCTCAATTCACTCTCAACACTCTCCCACTCCTTTATTTTACAGGGCAACCTAATGTGAGCAAGATGTTCAGTATGTCTGGGCTGAGGCAGGACCAAAGTGAAAGCCACAGTGAGCTCAGCTGAAAGCAGGGAAAGAAAAGAGGGTTATTTTAAAGAAGTGTTCAGCAAAAATAATCTCCTCCAGGAGACTCATCACCTGTAAAAGATCTCCAGATGGAAAATGAGCCCCCTTCTCCTCTTATGAAAAGACTGGCTATCAGAGAATTTTGCTTTCCTATAGTAAAAAACTGCAAATCCTTCCCTCTGACCGTGGACATTACCTGGTTACACAGGACTCTGCTTGCAAGGTCAAGAACCACATATTTTCCTTCTGAATTATGACACACATTGCAAAGTGTCTTTCAGGATTTTTTCCTAAGTCCCTTTGCAGATCTGATGAGAATGGGCCTGCCTCCCATGCACCCACTGAGGTCATGGCCAGTTTAATTGTTCCCAGGGAAAGAAGCTGCTGAGGGAGAAAGGAAATGGGGGCTGTTCCCAAAGCCCAAAGACAGCTCTGAACACAGAAGAAACATTTCGAAGTACAATCTGAAGTAGTATCCTATAATACAGATTTAAAGAAGAAACACTCTCTAGAGCTGAGTATTTTTACCTCAGCTTCTCTGGAGATGAACTTTAACTTGCATTTTTTTTGCAGAGGTGTTCTTTCAAATAGCAGAGAAGGAAAACCATTGTCATTTTCCTTTGTGCTCACTCAGCTTTCAGTGTGGGGCAGACATGGGAGGGCCTTCCCCAAAACAGCCTATTTTCAGCTGGCTCAGGCGTGGCTATATGTGCTGCAGCTACATTTATGATTTCCATTCACACACACCCTCCAAGAATCATCCTTCACGTTACTGTGTCTACTCCATACTGACAGTACTTTGAAGTACAGGGGCACCTTCAACATAAGAACTGTAAAGTACTCTACAATAAGAGGCTGCTTATGAATTAAGTCTTGCTTGCACTGGCAAGCAATTCCTGTAGTGAATTAAATATCCTTTCCAAGCCCCTAAATAAATTCACGAGACTGCAGAAATCATCTCGAAAGATATGTGGGATCTCTTGTCTCCCAGCCCTCTTCCTCCCCCCACAGAAGTATGCAGTGTTGATTCTTGCCTGTATTAAGACAAATTATATTTAGCAGACCTGAAGCTGTACACATCTTTAAAGCAGACTGGCTCTGTGTCGTTGTATGAAGAAACTGCTCTTTGCAGGCAGTGGTTCACAGTTATTGTTCGGTTCTTTGCTTTCTGTTTTTATACTTTAAAAAAAAAAATAGCTTCCCTGTAAAACCTGGGATGCAATAAAAATGAAGATGAAGGAAACAAAGGGTTTTTCAAGTGGTGAAATCAGTCAGAACCCTGATTAATGGGAAAAATCCCAGCAGAATTGAATTCTTTGATTCTCACATTTCTCTATTAAGAGAGACTTCCCAGGAAGCTCATTCTCACATCAGCAGTGTACCCGATATCCAGGGAGTAAATGAGCAGGAACTCACCGCAGTGCCAGACTTCTATCAGCCATTAGAGCAGCAAAGATTTACAACATGAGGCTGTGCAATAAACCATACTTATGGTGATAAATCAATTCTCAGAAGAGAGAGAAGAATGTGCTGATATGGTTAAAGCACAGGAGTGGACACCAAAAAAAAAAGGAGCCTTGTGCAAAATGTAGTTATACCACGATGGTGCTGCTGTGTAAGCTCTGTCAATTCATAAAGCATTTTCCTGCATTATCTACCTTTTGAGTAAGATATTCCCTTCTCTCTCAAGTATTCAGGCCTGTGAGGGGCTCTGGCGCTCCTAGGTAGGAGGTGCTGTAGAAGCACAATTTTGCAATAATTTTCTGTATAGGCAAAAATGTTTAAAAGGCATTTCAGTGTTTTACAGGACTGGAACATGGCTGGTGAGAAATATACATTACTGGGGGAAGCATGATGATTATGTTTTAATGCAGAATGTCTAAAGGTGAAAAGAGCACAATGTGACTCTTTTCAAGTTATGTGATAATCTGGACCCACACATTTCCAAGAGACTTAACAGGAATAAAGTAAGCATCCTGATAATGGATCTTAATCAACTATCATGGCCTCACCAGCATATTCTATCCTGCTTAAAAAGGGAGACGAAGAAATAACCCTAAACAGGACCAGCATTTCAGGCACATATTAGAGAAGCTTTACAGCAAGCAGCAAAACCAGTTTTTGTCACTGATAAAAATGCAGATCTCACTTACCAGACATGTAAGAGACAAATCTGAATAGCAAGAAGTATCTCTTTAATATGTTCAAAACCCTGTTTTTAGCAGCAGGTCAGTCAAGAAACAGAAGGTGAATAGAAAGAATATGCTGTGACCTATTTATCCTTGGGAATAGACAATAGGGCAAAAAGCAGAATGTGCTCATGTGTGACTCAGTTTGGATAACTCAGACGCCACATCCACAGCAGAGATTACTGTCCTCAGTTCCCTTCACTGACAAAGGAGATAAACAAGAGTTTCAGGACCACAATTCCTCTTGTTCTAAGGCAAACACTTAAAATAGATATCTGCTGATTTAAAATGTTTGTTTCCCTCTTTTGTCTATGGAGAGGGTTCAGAGTGATTAACTTAGTAAGTAGAGACAGTTTAAAAGTGGTATGAGGAATCTCATCCCAAAATTCATACCAAGATGAATATTCTCTTCCAGATGTCCTGCCACAATAGCACCTGTCTCAATGCCATGGTAATTCTTTACAGAAATGAAGCTGTTAGGAATAACCTCATATATCTAAAGAAAGGACATTTGAGAATGATGCTTTGACCTCAGAATAGTTTTATACATTTCCATGTATTATTGTTTCCATGCTCCTGTTCCAAGCATAAGCCAAAATTGATTGTGAAAATGGTCTTTTGCTTTTTGTACTCAGCTGTTCACACACCTGCATGAAAGCCTCTGCTTTGCATTTGAATTCTAAGTGCATCTGAAACCCTGAGGGATCTGAAATTTGGAAGTGGCTGCTGTAGAAAAAAAACACCCCTGAGTAAACTGCAAACCTTCTTGCAATGTTAGTTATGAAACAATGCCTGCTTAACAATGGAATTAACAAAACTTGCTGGTATTTTGGCAAACTCTAAAACTTTCAGATTCAAAAATGGGACTGAGTATATACTGACAAGCAAGTCATTGGCCAGGACTGGAAAACATATTGCTTCCTGCTGTTGATAAAAATGCAGCAGCACCTTAGGAGAAGGATTGCATGAACTAAATATTTTTACAAGAGATAGCAAGACAGGCCTATGGAGCTTAGTGACATTAAATGCTAACATAATATAAATATTTAACAACCTCTGCTTCTGAGAAAATTCAGTCTACATAAAACATAAATTAGGACAGTGTATCATGAGCCTATTCCAGTATTAGCATTAATGAGATCTAAACTGGCCAGCCAAAGCCAAAATAACAAAATAGTTGCTAGAAAACAGCAGCTAATCTATCTGCCATGCTGTCTTATGAAGGTCTGAGTCCAGGCTGCAGTCAGTGATACTTACCCTAAAGTCAGACAAGATTAGTAAGTCAGGTGTCCTAGTCCACAGTACTGGGCTGAAAGATAAAGTGGAATTCATTTAATCTGTTAATCAGGATTCTAACATTCAAATGCCCTATCCTGAAGCTTTTTCTAACTGACATTGCGTTGAATGATAAAGTTAATATCAGTTGACAGTTTGCCAGAAGCCATTAATATAAACTCTGAGTTTTGTTTCAGGGCTTGTTAATTTTGTTGTGGCCTTAGAAGACAAAGAATACAAGTAAAGAACTACCATGTTCCCTATTCTTTCTTTTTTTCTTTTAGTAAAATTTTCTCCTCACACTTTTTTTTTTTTTTTTTAAAGAAGCTAAAATGAAACTAGACCTTTATTTATACAATGCTCTGCACTGGTCCTGGATTTATTTTTGAAAGTTGGTAAACGCTCCCTGCAATTTAAATTTATTAAATAGGTACAGCTGAGTAAATGGAGAGAGTTAGGCTGTAAGTCATATGTTTTCATTTTTAAATTATGTGTAGAAGAACACAGAGAAAATAAGCAAAGAAGAAAAAGTGTATAGAGAAGAGTTCACTATATTCAGGATTAGGAAAATAAAATTACATACAAGATTTGATTGCTGCCACATTTTGCTCTCACACAGCAGATGCTGTGGTCAGCCATGGCTGACTTATTCACACCAGTGGCCTGGGATGCAGGGCATGCATCTCCCTAAGTAGCATTTGCATGTGCTTTGGAAGTATTCTGCATCTCGTGTTGCATCAGTTAGATGGATTTTCACATCTAACGTTTGTTGGCCATAACAGGGGGCAGACACACAAAAAAAAAAACCCACTACCAAAATGCAGCTGAAATCCTTCCATAATTAAGTACTTCTTTTATCTTAAAAATAAAGAACATCTCCAGTCCTATGCAGCAAACAGCATCTGTAAGTCTTCAAAGAAGGAATCTGGTAATTCCAGTTAATTCTAATAGTTCCCTACCAAAACCAGTATTAGACTTTAAGCCAGTTCCTTTGTGAACGTGAAATAGTTAAAGTACTGCAATGAACGGAATGGTTTCATAAAAACTAAACAGCAAGAAAAAAAACAACCCCACCAAACCCACAAAAAAAACCCCAAAACCCAATTACAACAAAAAACACCTAGAGGAATTTTTTTGTAGTGAAGAGGGATTTTATGCAGTTTTTGTTAAACTATGAAGAAAAAAAAAACAAGATTATTTTCTTAATATTGTATTTCCCCATGGATATTTGGAAAAAATAAATAAATAAATATATATATTATATATGTATAAATCTTTATACATACACAATAGAAAAGGATTTTTTTTTAAAATGTTAAAAAAACAGTACATTGGCTTTTTGGAACCTGGAAACAAACAGATGTCTACCTATTACTGAAAGTACTATTCAAAACCTAGTATTGAAACTATTCTTGAAAAAATATGTGCTTTTCTGCTTGAAGGAAGCTGCATAGCTTAATTTGCAGAGAATTTTTCCACTCCTGAAAGAAGACTGGAAATAGCTTCTGTATCTTCCCTAGAAGCTGTTGAAGGTACTTGTGGGACAAAATAAGACATACTTCTTTTCTTAATGCATACTCAATGTTATTAAGCCAAAATATTTTATTGCTTCTCTTTATTTCATGTCTTAGTGTTGCAGCACTTAGAATCTCTCTGTAATAGGAATTTAATCCACTTTCACCAGAGATTTTCTACAGTATTTACAGTAACCCTTATTGAATTATTTTCATCCACATTTCACATGAATGCTTTCCCTTTCCTGCTTGTTTGCTCTAGGCAAACACAGAACACTGACTTACACTGTGAGATCCAGTCCTCAATTTTATTTAATGGCTCAAACATATTTTCCATATTATGTTGTTCATATCTCAATATTTGCTCATAGATTCAGCCACAGATCCAATCACTACATGACAGAAGTGATAAAATATATGTGAACTATTTCCAACATGTACAATAAAATGCTGCTTTTTTGCACAGGGAAATTTTTTGAGTAAGCAAATGGGGAGGATCCTTCCCTTTACATGTAGCAGAAGTGCAGGATGCTGTCATGCTCAGTATTTTATCATGTAGGTTCACACTCTCAA
This sequence comes from Euphonia xanthogaster, assembly GCA_034509185.1. Taxonomy (NCBI): domain Eukaryota; kingdom Metazoa; phylum Chordata; class Aves; order Passeriformes; family Fringillidae; genus Euphonia; species Euphonia xanthogaster. The sequence continues at coordinate 49,174,860 of JAYDZK010000001.1, forward strand.
GCCTCTGAAATCCCAGTTAGAAGACTGGCAGCCCAGGTCTCAAAGCAAATATTGTGCTGTTTCTGACTTGCAAAAGTGAAGTCTCTGTCGTGCTAGGAGTAAGAGGTGGTAGTTCCACACTTCATAACAGGGATGCCAAGGAAACTGCTTGCTGAATTCACAGAGGAGCTGCTCTGTGATCCTGCAGGCTCCCAAAAGAGAAAGGGTGCCAGCTGAGCAATATTCATTGAGCAACAAAGCTCGTGAAGGATCTAGAGCTCCTGTGAGGAGCCGTTGAAGGAGCTGTGGTTGTTTAGCCTGGAAGAAAGGAAGCTCAAGGGGTTCATTGAGTACCCAGGTTCTACTTGAATCGGAAACTGGAGACACATAGAGGTTACCTCAATATAAGACGTCCTGTGACAATCAGAGTAATTGCCTAAAATGGAACCAGCTTATTCAGGGGTCATGGGAAAATTAAATCCATGTTATAGACAAAAAAATTATAAATTTTAGTAGCAGAACTGGAGAGACAAAATAAACATTCTTTAGAAAAACTATGCCCAGGACACCCAGTGAGAAGCTCAGGGGATGTGACAAAGGGAATTAAGGGAAGCAATGGGAGAACTACAGTGTATGCGCATGACCTTCACATGATATTTAGACCACACAAATCAACATGCAAGTCCCATGTCTTGTACATTTCCTTTCTTGGTTCTCAGGGTGGCTCCAACCTCACACTGCACCTGAAGAGGTTCTTGACTTCTACTTACAGCACTGAGAGGTGCTTCAGGGGGTCCACCCCTCAGATATTTCTTGTGAGATCAGTCCATTAGGCCTGACCATATAGACAAGAATGAAAAAAAGCTCATAAAGAGCTGTCATGGTGCATTTCTCAGTGCTGCTCTCTGTGCAGTTGACACCTGAGGTCAAGCTGGAGCTGGCTCAGCCATTGCAGCAGCCATGTCAGCCTCGAGCTTCAGGTCAGCTTTGGCTCCAAAGCTTGCAGGCAGCCCACAGAGCTCAGGCTGTGAATTACTCCTCGGTGTGGCTTCTGCAAAGTGTCATACATGGATTTCACTTTCTTCTGCTATACCAACACAAAAGCCACTGTTTGAATATTACCCATCACACCCTTTTCTAACCTGTATCTCAGGCTCTAGCAACTGTCAACTATCATTTTTCCCTTTCATTTCACATTATCAATTTACTTTTAATTGTTAAACACATCAAAAGGTCACACAGGATGGAGCATTGCTGGTGTCTAAAAGGTAGGTGGAAAATACTGAAAACCCTGCCATGATGAAACTTTCCAATTTTGTTATTTTCTGCATAGGAATATTCCTGTGCTGAACTAAGATTTTGCTAAAATCAAATCAGTGTTCAGCTGGTGAAAGCTGTTTTTTATTTAAAGTACCTAAAGACTTTTTAAAAGGTCCACCCAGCAAAAATTTGTGTTTAGCAGCAGTCTGGGGCAATTTTTCAGTAGCTCTCCTTGGAAGAAAGCTGTCAAGGCCCATGAAACTCAGTGTCCTGCATTAGTATGTGCATCCACACTTACTCAGTACTGAACAGCATGGTAAACAACTGAATGAACATACCAGTAAGCAGAATTAACTTTTAGCCACTTTTACAGGAAAGCACTTTGAAGTTTCAAAAATTGGTCTTAATTTTAAACTTGACTCCAAGATTAGTTTTGTCAAGATTAGAATTGAAAAATTAAACAGGCTGGTTTTATAGAGAAAGATCAATAAAAACTCAAATTTGCTGCCTGTTTTACTTTAAGAAAACATTGCAAGTGAAAAAGATTGAAAATATCAACTACTTATTCCAAAGTTCCATCTCTCCATTCCCCTTCTCCATGTTTTACCCTGCATCAATTAAGACACTGACAATCATATTTTTCCTTGTCATATACTTCAGCCATTTTGCTACCTGGATAAACAGAGGTATCAGGGACTTGAAAAGGGTGAGTTACCGGGAAAGGATAATCACAACACTTTATCTAAGTTATAAATCATTTTAAGAGCAGCAGTGAACCATGGAATATATTTATTTTCTCTCTTCACATCTCAAGATTTCTTCACACAAGAGATTGTTATAGTGCAATAGCGAGATGAACAGATCAAGCAAGGAGAGGAATATGCATTGGGATCAAGCAATTTTCTGTTCTTTCAGAATGATGATGTTATGATAATGCACCATTAGCAATGGGATTTGTGTCTGTAGCTGTATGCATTTCCACAAACGTGTGTTTGGCTCATTCATAGTTATGCCTATTGGTTCATGATCATTAAAAATAGATTCCACTAGGGAAATTACACTTATGTGCTTTAGCCTTGACATTTGAGGATGCAGGAACTCTTCAGTGATGCATTTTTAGTTTCCTACCTTGCTTTTGCTCTGGGGCACCTAGACAAGATAACAATTGTAGCTTGAAAGCTGCTTAGTCCATGGTAGCACAGCAGCCAATACCAGTCTGAAAACTGGCAAACCAAACTGGGCAGCCGAAAGGACTGGGCACCCATATCCTGGGTGCTTCAAGCACAGCAAAGCCAGCTGCTCAAGGGAGGTGATTTTTCAGCTCTGCTCCTCGCTGGTGTGGCCTCACCTTGAGAACTGTGTGTCATTTTGGTTGCCACAGTATAAGAAGGGCATCAAACTATCAGAGTATGTCCATGGGGAAAGGCCTTGAGGACAAGACTTATGGGGAACAGCTGACACCACTGGGTTGGTTCAGCTGGCATGAAGAAGGCTGAGGGGTGACCCCATTGCTGAGCAGTGACCTCACCCCACACTACACCTTCCTCCAGGGGGGCAGAGGAGGGGAAGGTGCTGATCTCCTCTCCGTGGTGATCAGTGATAAGACATGAGGATAGGGAATGAAGTCAGAGGAAGTTCAGACTGGGCCTTAGGAAAAGGCTCTTCATTGAGAGGACGGTCAGTCAGTCACTTAAAGCAGACTCCCCAAGGAAGCGGTCACAGCCACAGTGACAGTTAAAGGAGCACTTGGATGATGCTTTTAGTTATATGGTTTAGTCTTCCTACTTGAGATCAGGAAGTTGGACTTGATGATCCTTATGGGTCCCTTCCAGCTCAGGACATTCTATGATACTATGAACCCCCCTAATACTGCTGTGTAGAAGTAGCTCCAGTTATAACTCCTTGGGCTGTTCAGTGCAAAAGACTCATTCTGCCTCTATTGAAACCTCACAGCCTGTGGCTTTCAAGATAGACCCTCAGCAGAGATGTGAAGCTGTGAAACTTCACTGAAAACACCATATGAGAAGGGATTTGTCACCATTAGCAAGGGCAGTATTCACTTACATGAAAATGTATGCAACTGTTTTAATTTCTTTCCACACATAGTTAGTGTTATTTAAATTAAACTCATGCCACTGATTTATTCCAGAGGAGCTAATGGAGCAAACATTATTTGGACCTTACTAAATGGAAACATGGCATGCACTTTGTTAATGGACTGTGCAGATTTTTGTGAGGCAGAACTGAGGAAATCAGTGCACTGCTATTTCTGACTTTGCTGGATGGATGTTTTTAGAATAATGTTTGCACACCGAAAAGCCAAGTCATACAACTGTAAAGCCTGGCATTCAGAAAGAACAGTGAGAGGTTTGGCTGGGGAATACTGTTATAAACTGAGTGAACAGTGGATGTGTACAGCGTAGTTTAATGACATCAAACAGTTAACAAATGAGATACAACGGGCTTATCCTTTCTTTCCTATCCAGCTGTGTTGGAGGTAACTGCCAGAGAGTCTCACCAGAATTTCTTTTTAATGAACTAAAATCTTCAGTTGTGAAAAAAATTATAATAACAACAATCACAAGATTAATGCTGAGAGGGGTTGATCTGGCAAAAGAGAAATTTTCTGCTCATTGTAGCATAGCTCATAGACTGAGATAAAAAGTCTGAATTGAAACATCAAATGCTTGAGATAAAGCTCTTGCACGTCTATGTGTGACAATGGTACAATTCAAAAGCACAGCAGAAATTTGTAGTGGAAAGAAGCTTTTAAACAGGTCAGTCTACTCCCAGTGAAGTCAATGGCTAAGTATGAGACTAGGATGGAAAGTGAAGATGCAACATGAATTTAAGCAGGAAAAATAATTCCATTCTGAGTGAAGAACACAGGTTTTAATACCTGAAAAGGTGGTAAAGCCATCTTATCTTGCATACCTTTCCATGAACAACAGCTGCAAAGCTGTGTCTTGCCCTTTAACCAGCTTTATAATAGGCAGGTGTTAGATGTCAAGATACCTGACATATCAGCTAGTCATTTGCTGAATTTTCTCCTGCCAATCACATTGCAGATAACTCTATTTTGCCATCTAAACACTGGCTACCATGCTGAATTTCTTTCTTCATTAATCTTAGCTTTCCCAGAGACAAGGTCATGGGTTTTTCAACTATCTTGCAGACCAGCTCTGCCTTTACTCTAGAAATCACTGTTTTGGGCTAAGTTGGACTCTGAAATTCAGTAATCAGTGGATGAGCTGGTGATGTTAGTATAGAATACTATAGAATATCCTTCCCTGTTACGTGAGTCCAGCACCTGGCAGAGAGTTCAGAGGGTTGGGTGACAAGACACAGGATGAGCATGAAAATCAAAGAGCCTAGTATCAGGCCTAACTCCACCTAGAACCACAAAAAAAATACATCTGGCTCATTTACTTTGCTTTCCATATTAATAAAGCTGCAACTCATTATGTAAACCATATGCCATCTCCTCAGCTGGATGCATTATGAAATCATCTAAAGAGGGAAGCTTGATTTTTTTTTCTATTAAAAATGGGAACTCTTTTTCTTTTGCTAAAATCCCTTTTTTTCTCTCTTTTGCCAATTTGCATTTAGTCACAGTCTCCTCAAATCCACTTCATACACTTATGTCAAAAATGTGACTGAGGATTTCCAAAAGCGCAAGGGCAGAGGGAGGGGAGAATTGGCAGGAACAAGAAACTGTTTTCTCCAGAATTTCATGACCATTTTTTAAGTGTTTCTTTTGATTTCTCTTCCTTACACCCATGTAAAGTCCCTATGCAAGCAAGAACAGATGTTGCAACAAGCAGAGTTCACCCTTTGACCCCGAGATCTCATTGCTTCTTTTCTCTGGTGCATGTTTAAATTTAGAGTGAAAACCCCACAAAAATGTATGGGGGTGGGGTGAGCTGTGAGGCAGGAGAAGAATCGCATTTTGGAAAGTCTTCCCTAGCAAACCCTCTCCAACTTCCACTTGTCTCACTTTATTTGTGAATGTCCTTGTCCCAGAAGCTGAAGACAGCTGAAATGTACTCAGATACCACACTGAGTGGCATTGCATCATGATACAGTACCCAAGTGCATAAATTAGATCTCCTTCTCCAAAATTATTTTCAGAATATGTGCCAAATTGTCATTCCTACTGTGCAAAGCACATTCCAGCAGATGACATCCCCTTGTCCACAGTAGCCCCATGCACAAGCCCCTCTACAGAGAGCTGTGTCTTAGAGATCTCCAATGCTTTCCTCCACAAACACAAAAAGTTTTTACTCACCAGAAATGACGAAAATAAATGGAGACAAACCCATATTCCAATACTCTCATTCTTGCTCTATTTTTTCATATTGTTTTTGTCACTCTTTTTGCACAGACTCTGCTCAAGACCCCCTGCTGCCTCCTGACCATCCTCCCATTCTGCCCATTGTGGGATATGTCCACTGCTCTGCTCCCAGCCAGCTTTTCCCAGCTCCCTGTCCTTGGCAGGGCCAGCTGGCTGGAGGCAGGGTGGGCAGGGCAGGCACAAATCCAGCTGCCAGATCAGTGACAAACAGCTGGCAAGGGCTGAGGAACTTGCTGACAGTGGCTGCTGGCTGTGCTGTGCAGGGCTGCTGGCAGGGGCTGTAGCTGCCTCTATGCTCTTGGTTTGAAAACCAAGCCCTGCTCCAAGGAAAGCAGCACTCCTGAGCAGCCTGCCTTTCTCACCACTCCTTGCTTACACTGCCAGGGCACTCTAAGTGCTCCTACAGGAGCAGGATAGAGGCTGCCTGAATGCTGTGCGACCAGCACACTGAAGAACACTGGCCAGGAATCTTTCAGATGAGCTGCCTAAGGGCTCCGAGAGCATCTCTGCACCTGTTGCAGGGACCTGTGAATATCTCCACTCTCATAGCTCCTTTCTCAGTGCTGGCTTTTCTCTCTTTCTGCGTTGCTTGTAGTCAGAACCATGGAGCCCTGTTCAGCTCAGAGAAGGAAGTGTTGCCATCCTTCCACAGGCCTCCTATTTTGTGCTCCTTTTTGTGTTGCAGACCAGCACTGCCAGTGACATGTAAGGCTGGGTCCTTGCCCCTGCCAGAATCAGCTGATGCCCCCTAGCAAAACCCACTCCAAGAGATGCAAGAAAATAAACAAGAAAACTAATGTAATTATAGCCATAATGTATCAGCACACAATTTTGAATTTGTCTGCCCTGGCTTTATTTGTTCAGAGGATGTTTTTCTGGGGAGATTGCTTCTCAGCTAAATGCTCTGTCAAAATTTCTCTCAGCAGCCATAGTTATTCACTCTGTTCCTTTCCTCTTTATGTTTCTTTCCTTGTGTCTAAAGTTCACCTCCCTGTTCTTTCTCACAGATGTATCTTATAGTATTTGTAGATGAAAGATGTGTCTCCATCTTAACCTTTCAAATGCCTTGTTGTCTAGCAACTAACATATGAGTTTCAGCTTTTTACATCTGTACAAAACACAGTTCTCTGAAGCACTTAAACTCCTTAGAATACGGATTCTGTTTTTCTGTACGTCCTTTGTAATAAAGGAAAAATTAATCAACATCAAAAAGATGTAGAAAGGTACCCTGGAAACTGATATTTTATAAACTGATAGAGCACTTTTCAAGAATGGAGAAAAGACCAGAGATTAGAGCTGTCAGGTCTCCATTGTGTGGCCACTTACTGTCACAGAATTCAGTAAGAGACAGCTTCTGCCATTTCCTTTCAATTTCTGTATAAATCTACTCTCACCTAAAGCTTGACCACATGACAGTACACACTCACATTAAACTGATTATTTTTGTCTGTGCTATGTTTAGAAGAGGCAGTCTTACCTTCTACATAAGAAATGTCCCTTCTGGAAATATCCCCATCCACTTCAGAAGGAGCTGCCTTTCACATCCCTAACAGACCCCTGTGTTATGTTGACTTCATGATGATAACCAGGCAAAAGAGCATCCAGCCTAACATCTGCATTTGAACTTCATTAAAATGTCCAGATAAGATAACCAGACTCGCAGAGATTAACTGAAAAATCTACAGGTTTCTGACACTATACAAGTTAAAATTTTACAATTTCTGAGCAATATCAGCCACTTGCCACAAAACGTGCTCCCAGATTTACTTCACTAACCTTGAACTGGTTTATGGTTAACCAATCTTCATTGCCATACAAGGGGCCAAGAGTCAGCTCATGACCTGTTGAGCTGCTGATCCCCCAAAGGCAGAGTGCAAGCGCAGAAAATACGAGCAGCCACACTTCTGCAGGGAAATAAATATCCTGACTGAAGAGATTTCTCCTAGCAATATTTAGGCCTTGCCCTTCCTGCAGATACAGCATAGGTCTGGGGAGATGTTGTGCATCTTGAAAGTGGGGCTGTTCTAAGGAGATCACAATCACCTTTCTCAAACACTTTTAATATCACAAAAGGACTCTGACCTGAGATAAGCTCAGAATGGACTCACCCCAGTCCTGAGCCCAGTGAGGTCTGGTTAGCACATCCTGGGTAATGCATCCAGACAAAACTTCCCAGTGTGGCAAACTGTGAAAAGATCACCCAAAGTTGAGGGACAGATGGCATCTGCAGCCATTGATCGAGCCTGCCCACTGGGACAAACAGGGTAAAGAAGCAACTGCTGTCCTGTGACCACCCAAACCACACCTTGAGTATGCCTCTGTGGATTCCTGAAACTTGGATTGTAAATAAAGCCACCTGATGGGAATTTGAGATAAAGATAAAGGGGGTACTATTGTCCAAGTGTTATCCCAGGCATAAGAAGGAAATAAGCTGGGGGAGCACTGATAGTGGAAAAAAATAATAAGGAAAGCCAGCTCAGCTAAACTGAAAGCCAATTGTGCTGAAATCAGTCCCAATGAGGCGAAAGTTAATTCCAGCAGGGGAGATTGCCCACAACCCAGCAACTCAAGAAAACCAACAACTCAAAAGAAGAGAAGGATTGAGCATGCAGACTAATTAGCATTGGAAGCAAGGGGATTATTTAATCAATAGAATGAGAGAACTGTGTAGCCAATGAACTTTAATTCCTTTGTTTGCTAAGATGTATAAATAGTGAGGAGTTTGAACAGCCTTGGGATCCCCACCACTGAGAAGACCAGGCTGAAGAAGGATCAATGGGACCTCATGGGATCCACGGGTAGTGAATATCTTCTAATCTCTCTTTCCCTCTCTCTCCCCCTTCCCTCTTTCCTATTTCTTTCTCTCTCTCTAGCTCACATTTACTGTTAAATAAAATCTATTGTACTCACTTTGGCATAAGGTCTCATTTGCACCTTAATTCAGGCAGAAGCAACTCTCGATAAATCAGATCATAACAACTATAGGCAAGTTGGACTAGTTAAAGTACAGAGCATCCTGCTGGTTGATTCAGCAAGCTGTCTCTACAGTCCCATTGGAGCAAGAGAAGAATGGCTCTATTTCCTCCTTTCTCTAACCTCACAGCTGTTGGGTCAAAGGATGCTTTAAATCCACTAATAAAGCAAAACTGCATAACAAAATCCAATCAGATGCATTTTTTTAATCTCTTGCAGAAGATGCTGACATCACAAAAATGCAGCTTTGTAGGCATTTTTATTTTGAAAATTATGCTAAAAAAGAACAAAATAGATAAATCAGTCAGACTAACTATTGTAGAACTTCAAGAAGGAAAGCAGGAAAGCTTCTATGCATGGATATGGCCCAAAATGATTTAGAAAGTCTCATTAAAAGGAACAGGATGCAGCATTTCAAATGTTTCACCATCTCTAGCTTTGTGACAAAGGTTTCAGGAACTCACAAAATTAAGCTGTTCACATTGTTGGTTGCACGTCATCTCTGGAGCCACAAGGAAGTACCTATCATCACATTATTTTTTTCCTCTCAGTTTTGTGGTATGTTGTTGGACTGCACAGAGGAATGGAGACCAGAAACTCCCAATTTAGGATTTTCTGTAGGAGCATACACAGGTTACAAGCATTTCTGAACAAACAGAGATTCTTAGACCTAAAAGCCACAAGCAGCATCCTGCTGTGCCAGGTGGCAGGCAAACAAGGACGGCTTTGGAAAGCTCACAAACTGAGGAACACAAGAAACGGACCTTGCAAACAGACAGCCAAGGGATTCTATCAAAGATTAAGACAGCTATGGCCAGCAGGATACCAAATGGTCTCAAAGGAGTTACCAGTGAGAAATTTCTCTGTAAATCTCTAGGGAAGTGCTCTACGAAAAAATGGGAATGGGATGGCAAGACAAGTGAAATAGAAAGGAATCATGTCATTTTTGGCAACTTTCATGAAAAGCAGTGAAGACTGTGGGACCACTTAGAGGCTGCCTAATAGAGTTCTAATAGAACCCAAAAAATACCCTTTTGACTTACATAAACTTGATTCAGTGTTTTTCCATACTGACATTTTTACATTGTCATCTTCTGCCACATCATCCACTACAATCTGTCTAACTTCACCTTTTCATCCATCTTTTTGAACCATGCACACTCCATAAACTAACCTAAGCAATAAAACTTTTCTAACAGGCTTCTCTTAGCCCTCTGAAATTTGCTTGCACCTGTGAAGCCAGGGGTTCTTTATATTTTTCCCCCATTTGCTGGACTTTAATACTTATATGTATTAAATCTAAAAATGAAGATTATAAAAGTGTCTGCTGAGTTTGCATTTCTGTTTCGGAGCACATTCTCCATCTGTCATGCCTCTTGCCTATGACATGCAAATTAGGAACTCACCTCAGAAGAATGTAGACCTCATGGATTCTACTTTTATCAATTTCCCCCCCGATTCATTCCATCATTGTCTCAGTAGCCAAACCCCTTTCTTCTCTTAATGTATGCTCTTAAAATAGAAATCACAAATCATTAAAAGTCATGCACAGCAAAAGTACAGTTATACAAGGAGCCACAGCCAAACATTTAGAGAAAACATCCACACTGATATAATAGAAAACCACAAAGTTTATCAATATTTTTCCACTGTTATGATTCAGTGAAATGATTTCTGAGACTTTCACTGCTATGGCTTTCCTGCTTAAAGAGAACCTCTATGTCAACAGCTGTCAGAATCACCCATTACCTTTCCAATTCTCATTTGCTGCATAGCACCATGTGTTGCTCACCTAATGAGTTCCTCAAAATAAGTTGCTGCAAGTTTCCTCTCCATAGATGGATTTTTCAGCCTTCTCTGACATTTTACATTTTTCCTGCATGGAGCTTTTTATGAATTCACCACCTATTGCTCTGTAAGGTGGTATGTTATTAATATTGGATCTATCCCTCAAATATTACTTATTTTATTTTATGTTTTCTGACAATTTGTTTCTCAGCCCACATATATGTATGCTAATCTCCTAGAATACTTTCTATTTCTGTACAATTTCTCATTCCCACAATTGCATATCTTCTACAGATTCATTCAACTCCCTATTCACTAGCAACATCTTGACACTAGCAAACAGCCATTCACTGAAATTTTTTTCCCATGACTTAATTTGGGAATCAGTTTTTTCCCCATTTCCTTTGTCTGCCTGTAAGCTTAAGATGTGAAGGTTTCCCTCTGAAACAGCCACACTAGCCTAAGCTAACTGAATTAGCCTTCCTTACATCCTGCACCCTAATGAACCTCCCAGTCCAGAAACCATAAGGAACCCCATCCAGGCAGTAGATTCTGGAACAAAGCCTCCTCTAATGAGGCAAAAAAAAACCCCAAATTAATTGTATCTAATGACTTTGAAGCCCACAGTAACAATCACAGTACATGGAAAGACCTCATCACTATCTCTGCTATTTTACAATTTATTTCTTTCAGGCTCCTCAGATTAATACCATCTGCTCCTGGTAATTCACTGCATTTGTCTTTCTCAAGTTGCTTCTTAACTTCCTCCTGAGAGACTGCAATCTCTCTTAAGGCCAATGTCTGGTTTCCCATAGGAAATGCCCTCTGAATAGTACCTTCCACGGAAAACCCAGATGCAGGAAATTTGTGTGACTTCACCCTTAGCTAAGACTCCTTTCCAGCTATCATGGCCTATCATGCACAGTCACTTGTGCAATTTTCTAAACAATACCAGGTAACTCTGAGTATGTTGTATTCAAAATATTTTTTATATTTTAGACAAAGCTTTCTTATACTTATATGGCACAAAGTCACTTTATGGTCTCAAAGTTTCTTTAAAGTGTTTATTCCCAACACTTATTGGGGTATAATATTTCAGACGAAGAACAGGTAGAATAATAATAAATATTTTCCTAATTTTAACAATTTTTCTTCATGTCCCCAAACAATTATGTCTCCATGGAAGAATTTCTTTTGATTAGAAGTAAGCTGAGCCTTCTACATTCCTCACCACAATTAACTCCAGCAATTACATGATGAATCTTTTCCTTTTTCCACAATCTCCAAAATGAATTATCAAATAATCAGTTGCTTATGCTTTCAATAAACTACTCCAACCTGCCATTATGCAAAGGCCAATGAGGTGGTGCACTAGTCATGCATTGCTAGAGCTGCCAGTTTAGTAAGTGTCTTACAAAGGAATGACTTTGGCTAAAACAACAGCTTGGGTTTGAATGTCTTGTATGGGTGCTGCTTGCTCAAACAGAACCAATAGCATGAAATCTCACTGACTCAAGAAATTATAGAGAGGCATGCAAATTCTGCTGTCAAGCCAACAAAGTAAACAAACTAAGACACAATGGGATTAAAAGATGGGATAAAAGTCTGAGATCAAAGAATCCTCGTCAGAAACTCTTATGCACCAACAGCCACTTCTCATGCAAAATGAGTTGTAACTATACTGAAATCAGACAGGTAGAAAAAGCAATCCCCAGAACAACCAGAACTGTTGGTTTCCAAGGGGTTTACAGCATCAAATACAATTCCTTATAATACTGTTATAAACAATTCGGAAACTAGCAAATGCTACAGATAACAGGTGTAGAGGACTTCCTGCAAGGATTTCCAATTAATAGGCAGCTGTATTCTGCACTTCTGCTTTACAGCACAGCAGATCCAACAGCAGTGAAACCTGGTCTCTAATTATGATGTGCCAAGTGGCTTAATCAGTTTGCAATCTTTCCTTTTCAGGTAAATGAATACATGATTAAATAAACAGTGTACAAAAGGTAAGAGAGTATCCTCTGAACAAAATAATTCAGGTCTAGGTAATGCTGAACTGTCATCAGCATCTTATGACAGTGTGTAAAGAATTCATCACAGAGTACTTTTTTTAGATTTGAAAAAAAGAAACTGTGCACAAAGATAATATGTAATGAATACACTCTTAATAACGCCACCTAATAGCTATAAGATTCCTTTTGTACAGTTTCAGATATGATATACAGTACTTTCTTCTACAGTAATTATAGTATTTAAACTCTTGATAGTCAATTCTTGTACAATCCTAGAAATTTCTCTAACAGTGTAGTCAGTTGTGTGCCTATGATCTTACCAAATATTCCCTGACTCACTGAGTTTCCATTGATTTGTTCAAGACAGGTGGGGTTCAGAAGGATTATAAGGAAATTAAACTGCAGATTGTGTCAATGGTATGGCCATAACAGCCACAAAAGACAGAATAAACTTTTTGAGAATCAGTCATGTCATGACTTTCTGGTGACTTCTATTTCTACCTACCACCATTTGAAAATGGGATCATGCTTTGAAGCATACAGAAATATGCCTTCAAACATTTACTAAAATTAATCTTTGGAGAATTTCATATTATTACCTTAAAAACTTGCTCTTTTTAAAAGAATCTGAAAATTCTATTTTTGCAGGTTTTCTGGGTATTTCTCATCATGCAGAATAGCTGCTGATTGTTCAAAAAAGGAAATAGTTTTTCATGTCTGTTGGTATGTGCTGTCTTTCAATTCCATTTAAAAAACTCCTAATTCTGTATTCTAATAATGGGTGTAAAAATAGTGCATGTTCATAACTGTTTATCAGTTATTTCTTAGCACATTATTATGGTGGTTTTTTTTTCTCTCTTCTGCCTAAAGAAAGTAAGTCAGGGTATGGATTAACCATTTTAATTTTCTAAGTGCTTGACATGAATGCATCCCTTCCCGATGAGATAACCTGAACAAAACACATTACAAAGTAAGTACTTCTTCTGTTGTTAAATAAGTACTGATATATGTAGATGACTTTATCATACCTCCTGAAACCTCATCAGACCTTGTCTAAAATATTGCTGAGATTGGGGATTTTTAACTGGTTTTGCACTTTGGTTAGAAGTCATAATTATGTTTCCAGAATAGTACCCAGGTGTCTTTCCTGAGTTAATTTAGGATACAGCAAGGTGTATGACTAATTAAAACTTCATTTAGAGCCAGATACTCTTGAGAGCTGTGCATAAATGACTTTATGACATTTTTAAACATACAGAAAAATGATCTGTGGGATATCTTCCGTGTCTCTACTGCCTTATAGGCAATTAAAATTTTAAAAAATATATCCTACTCTATCTTAGACTTTTGATTGTATAGAATAACTAACAGAAAAGAGACATTTTTTTCATGCTAAATAATAGTAAATGAAGAAGCCGTGACCCTCAATCTAAAATTAACTGTTTTAAATGTTGAGGCAAATTTTGCAAGAGAAGCCCAGAGAATAGATTATGTAATGGGGTTATCAAAAGCTAGACTGGTCTTGGATACAATTGCTTGGTTCTTACTTATAGACTCAGCTTACAAACCCTGCAGGTAATAAAACATGGCTCTGGAAGAGAAAAGCAGTATGAAGTTATAAATAGAAATTTACTGTCAAATATTTCTTCAGCATCAGTGGAGATGAGGCACAGACGGAGAGGAGATTAAATCTACAGGAGACCAGGGGTATATTAATTAAGTGTCTGATACTGTAGAACACGTCTGGGGTGAACATAACCAATCTTGTCCTGGTGAATTGATTTTCTGATAAAGTCTTGGAGACTAGTGGCCAGTATCCCAGATAAAAATCTTTACATCTACATTACTTAGTGAAATCAAGAAAAAAGAATCACATTCTGGGCATTTATTAGATTTAGTTTAAATGCTAAATTCTTCCATAGCAAACAGCCACTTTATCTCTAGAGTTACTGAACATACTCCCTATCAGATCTAAAAGAAACTGGGAAAAATCTTTACATAAGCATGCTGGGACTTCATAAAAGCCAAATGTTTGGGCAAGAGAGAATTTTTCATCTGATCTCCAAGTTTTCTAAAACATCACTGTCTTCAGAAGCTAGAAGAGACAGAAACTTTTGTGTAACTTATAGAAATGGAAAACACAGGTATGCCGGGCCCTGTTAATACTGTGGTTTTCTCATGCCTTTAAAAAATATTAAACATTGATAGAACTAAGCAAAAGTTGTATTAAAATAATCTGAATAAGCTTGCAAAGTCAAGTAGTGAAAATCAAGGAAATTGAGGCTGCCTCCACTCAATCCCTTTTATACTTCTCCCTTACTCTCCAGTACCACCCTAAGACAATAAATCATGCAGTCTGCATTATAATGAAGGGGCACTCTTCTGAAAATTTGGGAACAATTTGGGAACAAACTCCTGCTTGCATGTACATAAGCACAAACTGATAATTTCTCCATTTGCAAATTATTTCCCAGTGCTTACTTACAAATCACTTTTTTTTTTTTTTGTAGCAACCTAGTGATTTCCTTCTCCATTGAATGCAGGTAGAAACTAATATAATTTTTGACTTGGAGTGAAGTTTTCTTCTCACTTTTCCAATATCTTTTTGTCTCTAAGTATATATATGAAATCAATGAGAAATGTAAATATAACTGATTTTATTGCCCCTTAAAGAGCACTGCATCAGCAAAATAAGACAAAAAGAAAACTAGTAAGAGATTCAAGTTCAGATCTTCTAAATATAGAACCTTGTATTGACAAATGTAACAGGAGGATGGGGCAGCAAAAGACAAGTAAAAATTGTATGTTAGAAAAAGAAATAATGAGAAAATTGTTAAATTTTAAAATTAAACCTCAGCTCCTTCTACCAAGACTTCTACTTACATACAAAAAAAAATTTCATTTTATTGTTAGCTCTGACTTTTTAAAGAACTCAGTGATGAGCTTTTTTATTCTCTTGTGTAGCATCTACTGTGACAATGTCCTGCTTTGTGGTTAGTGCTCCTGTGCACGACTTTATGGCAATAGCAAAAGCTTCCCATATCAGATTTATTCCTGAGAATTTTTTAGCCAACATAGACAACATCAAAGTTTACTATATGATATGTGGATGCTCCCCCTCAGCTCAATTTCACCTTTAAGTAGGTTCCACAGTCTTACTGGAGTGTACATATGTATGTATCATCAGCAGAACAAACCACTGAGTAATATAATTTTTTTTTATACTATAATACATGCTGGGTAGACCTGCACATGGTGATATATATCCATTAAAAGCCTCCTCGGAGAAGAAATTCCATTGGAACAAAGACAGCTGGCTTTCATGAAAATTCAGCTATAAGCTGGAGTCAGAGCAAAACAGTGTTGTAGTTGAGAGGAAGCCACCAGGAGCGTGTATCTCAGCACGGTTTTTCCTCTGTGTCCACGTGTTACTGGTCCTTAAGTACCCCAAGTAGTGGTTGGAAAAGGTAAGGAGGTGACTGCTCAGTTGTTCAAAGTATGAATTCATTTAAAGTGTCATGGCATTTTACAGGTAATAATCTATAAACTGTTCTATTTTCCAAACCCCAAGCCTGTGTTATAGGTACAACTACTATTTATGTGCATGGGCACATACATGTGCATATAAATATACACACATGGTTAAGTATAAACATCTTACTTGCAAAGGAGCAGCAAGGGCAATGAATAGAAGAATTATTCTTATTCACTTTTTAATTAATATGGACTTGAAAAGTTTAGGGAATTTTTTAAAGTGGCATTGAAGTCAGTAGTAGTATTTTACAGCTATCAGCATAAGATCTTGTTGTGATTTCCTTTCTAAGGGGTTGTGCCCCTTATAGCGTTTTGTTTTCATAGCTCTTTAGAACTGAACAAACCAGAAACTAAATTAAACTCAGCTAAGACCATTGTAGTTAATCTAGGTGTGAAGCATTACATGAAAAACAGAATTTTGCCCAGTTTCTACATGAAAAAATAATCAGCTAGGGCTAAGTCACAAAAGTCCGCCCATATCTACAGGAAACTGCTGAAACTTTATTTTCCTTATGAAACTTGTCTAGGATTTTGGGGATCTTTTATTTAGTTACTTGGTTGGTTAGTTAGTTAGTTAGTTAGTTAGATTTTAAGGAATGAAGATTAAAAAGATCCCCAGAATACTTACCTACATTTTTCTAAATCTCTTAGAATCTGGGAAGGACTATAAATCTCAGTTTTCTTTATATTTGGAGATACAAGGGGAACTCGATCTGAAAAATTTCTTTAACAAAAAGAGACAAAGAGAGAAAAAAAAGGACAAAGTTCTCATGAAGCAAATGTCTTTGGAAACCTCAGTCTTACACTAGAGTAGATGTATTTGAACTTGTATCTCAGTTACGAGGAGGTACACACATGAAAATCTTAGAACTGTATTTCAGTAACTGAAGCGAGCAGCTTCATAACTCAGCTTTATCATTCAGATCACCACATGAGACAACTCTTCTCACCAAAGAAATATATCAGCTGAAATGAAAGGACCCTTGCTAATCTTATATTCTTTATGTGCAAAGGTCTTCCCTTTCCCTGAAACTATTTGTAATCCTCTTAAATTTAGATAATTTATAGCTTCTGTCCTCAACATGCAGTAGATATTATCAAAAATAAACATAAAAAAGATTACTATAAAGTATGGTTTCTTAACTTTTCTGTAAATGATTTATAGTTATACTGTAAAAGTGCTGTTAACATGTGTGACAACAGTACTTGTGATTTTTCCCTTTTTCAACAATCCTTGCTATTTCTGTAAGGATACTGAACTAGGTAGGACATCTGGGAAAACAGAAATTGCCACTGCAGCAGGTCAGCATCCTGATGCTTCATCTGGCACAAGAGGAGCCAGTTCCAGAAGGTGAGACTCTTTTTCTTTCACGCATGGAATGTGTTTTACATGCTGCAAGGGTCAGAGAGAGTGAGACTTCCAAGATGAGCAGGGGAGGCTTCCAAGAGACCAGTAGTCACTGGGCAGAGGTGGCAGCATTAGAGAAAGTCCCTGGAATGGCTGAAAGTGAGCCATGAGGAAAGGACCCTAGGGCAAAAGAGAGAGTTATCTACACATCACTGTTATTTCTGTTTGTCTGACTCTATCACTAGGAGTTTTATTACTTGGGAAGGTAATCAATTACCATGGCCCAGATGTGAACAAAACCTGGCTCTTCAGGCTGCAAGAGCTTTTCAATCTCTCACAAGCATTCACTAATTAAAAGTCTTACAAAGCGTCTCTGGCTAACTGATCACTGGCCATAACTTGCCAGTCATGGCTTGTTGACATCAACTTGTGAGGCAAATAAAGCACCCAGAGGTACTCACCCATCTGGCTGCTTCTGCAAAATGTCTGTATATGCACTAGCAGCTTGGTGAATATACAAAGATATGAAGCATGTGTTCCTCCTCTCAACACCTAAAATAACCTTTGCAGGTATTAATTAATTACTGCTTCTGGGTGCCTTAGATCTTTGAAACGGCACTTTAGTATAAAATGTAGCAGAGGATAAAGGAAAGACAAAAATATATAAGGCAGTGCCTTAAAGTTACTACCTTCAATTATCTCTAAAATTTGTTATATGGCAGTATACAAGCAGTATACAAGAGTTCTTTAATGGGAAGCTAAACAATAAGTATCTGAAAAAGAATTTTCCATCAAGCAGCTAAGTAAACAGCCATCTCCACAAAAGGAACTTAGAATGATGTGTCAAAAACATCACTGTCCATGGAGCTGTAGGTTTTGGGCCTCTGGAAATCCTAACCATAAACATTAATAGATTTTTGGGCTGGAGGATGAGGTACCCAGAAACATGGGAGCTGAGGTTAGAAAGGTCTGGAGAGAGAAGTACTGGCACAGTGGATTGCTTGACTCAGCATCCCTTACCAGTCATAGAGCACAAGCCCTGCAAAAGGGGCCACCCATGGAGCTGAGAAGCTCAGGCACAGCTGCCATTAGGGTTAGGGTTCAGAGAGCCACAAATCCCACAGCTCTGAGAGCCTGGGTGGGAAGGGCATGCCAAGGGGTGCACAGTTGTGCGCTAGCATTGTTCACCCCTTTGTAGTCTGGGACACCCATGATGCTAGGGACCTCAGCCTCAGCCCTGAGCCGTCATTAGGGCTAGAGATCACAAAGCTACAAAGGCTGCAGCTCCAAGAACATTGGGGCTGGAAAAGGCATGGCATAGGCAGCACGCCACTGCACCAACGTCATTGCCTCCACACTTTACCAAACAGGGCAACCAACCCTGCTGGAGACCTCACCCTCAGCTCCCAGCTGCCATTAGAGTCAGGCTTCAGGAAGCTGCAAACACTATAGCTCCAGGGGCTGGAAAAGAAACGCCAAGAGGGGCACAGCACTGCACCTCTGGCATTCATCCTAACCATTGTTTCAATTTGCCACACCTGTGGTGCTGAGTGTGCAGTCTCCAGCTGCCATCAGTGTTAGCATTAGGTTTTAGAGGTCCACAAAGACTAGAGCTCTAGGAACACTAGGGAGGCAAACAACATGCCATAGGGAGCACCAACACTGCTGTTGCAATGTTGCACTTCTGGATGCAGCGAGAAAGAAATAGGAGAGAGAGATCATCAGTCTAGGGCTGGGGCTGACCCTGCCACAGGCCAGGGAGAGGGATGTCTGCTCTTCCTTCAGCTCAGGCTAAGCAAAAACACAAACATGCATTTATTCATAATATTCAAAGCAGACAACACAGCCACAAATGTTTATGAAAGATGTAGGCAGAAAAAATAAAAGCAAAAATATGCTTGATCTGCTTATACTAAGGTAACATGAGAAAGTTCCCTCATTCCATTATTCAGTGAATTTGCTGTTTACTTCCTGATGAGATGACAGTTTCTGCCTTCACCCATGCTTCCTTTTTGAACTGATAGTGCAGCTTTTGTAGCCAATGGGTCTTTTGAAACCTCCAAAAGGATAAAGACTGGCTTAATCTTTGACTCCTAAATGCTCTTCTTTTTCTGTCTGAACTAGGAGACAGGCTCTTCACCCTCATTAACAGAATAAGTCATAGAATTATAGAATGGTTTGTGTTGGAAGGGACCTAGAAGATCATCTAGTTTCAAACACCCTGGGCAGGGAGCTTTCCACTAGACCAGATTGCCAGGGCCCCATCCAACCTGACCCTGGACACTGCCAGGGATGGAGCATCCACCACTTCTCTGAGCAAACTGTTCCCATGCCTCGCCATTCTCACAGTAAATAATTTCCTTCTAGTATCTAATCTAAATCTACCCACTTTAAAGCCATTGCCCCTTGTTCTGTCACTACATGACCTTGTTAAATGTCCCTCCTTGTCTTACCCCAGAAGGCTGCTATAAAGCTGCTTCCCAACTGCAGCAGTGTTATGGCAACCACCATCTACTATGCTGCTTTATTAGTAGTTTCTTGGATCCGTTTATTCCATTAGTAACAATAGTACTAATTTTAATTAGTGCTATAATATTAATACAATTAACAATATTAAAATATTCATTGACTAGCCATTGCTGATATAAAAAAATAAATATATTTATCTATGAATAATTTTCTAAGGAGTGCTCCTTTAGAAGTCACCTGCTGCTCATAACTGGTGAGCACAGGTCTGTGGCTAAATGAGGTCTAAATCCTGTGTCCTCTCCCTTCAGCAGCTTTGTGCTGGGACTCAGTGAGGAATGCACCTTTTATTGAACCCTGCGTTCGCCATCATTTTGTTCTCAGGAACCTGTGTGCTTGTAGCACACTGGCTGCAGATAATTCATTACTAATATTTGTCTAGAGGAGACAGCAATCAATCAGTGAGGCAGCAAAAACACATTTTGGGAGGCTGCTCCTGAACCTCCGCAGAGAAAAATGTGGCACATACTCATAGATCTGCATGTGGGTCTGCAAAAGGAAGATGAGAATGAGAAAATTATCTCCATGTTCTATGCTTTGTAGGTCCTCATTGATCTAGGAGAAGCAAAAACCAGTTTCATTGGTTATCTGTTTGCTTTTACACAGAAAGATTTAACTACTTCAATTATTTTTCCCTTTGTAACAAAGGCATATTTTGTTGCACTCATTTAATTACGAGACTGAAGTTGGTGCTCTGACCTGTTGCACACCAGGAGATTACAAGACAGGGATTGAGGGTCCTTTTCTGTTAAAGAGCATTACTGAAGGACAGCAATCATTTGCTCAAATTGGGTTAAGGTTCAAAATAACTTTTGTCTGCTGGTTCAGATTATGTTTGTAGACCACCTCCCACCTTACAGAAGGTAGAAAAAAAGGTATAAGACATGCTTAAAAAAGGTACCAGACATGCTTAAGTTATACAATTCTGAACAGGGTCAAATGCTCCCATGTCTGTGTTACATACCTATTGGATCACGCTTCCAAAATGGAGTATTTACTGAAAGCCAGAAGAATTCTTGTCTAAGTATCCATCAGCTGATCAAAAGGGTAATCAAGAACAAAAGAAGGGAGAGAGAGGGAAAAGATTCACAAAGCAAACAAACAAAAAAGAAAACATTTAAACTAGAAGTCATCAAATTAGCATGAATAATGGCAAGCTGAAGTGATAGCAACCTAGTGGCAGGAAAGATTTCAAAGAGTCGGATATTGTCAGTCTATCATCCTGGAGATAAAAAAGCTGAGTAATTAATATTCAAGAATTTGCTTTTGAAGCTTTGGATCATTCACATCCCCTACACAGTTTTTCCATATAAACCAAGTGAAGCCTCTGGAGAAGGATTGAATTACATAGCAGGTTATATAGATTAAGAAGTGGGAAAAGGAATGGTGAGGATACAAGAGTTTCTTAAACATTAAATTCTTGTACATGAATGAAAGAGAAACATACTGCTTAAATTAGCAGAACAAACAAAGCAAAGAATGGATAGAAACCTCAAGTAGGAATGATTCAGCCCATAAACCTGAGGGCTCAGCAGGAAAAAACGGACAACAGAGAGAGAAACCAACTTAAATTTAAGAAAGAGGAGCTTTAACCTGGATTACAGGGAAAAAAATCTGACTCAAGAGGTTATTGGGCTAAATACAGGCTGCCAAGAGAAATAGCTAAAGATACAATTATCAAAGAATTTAACAGTAAGCAAAGAGCATTGACAGGCTTGTAACATTTCTGTATGGGATGAATTCACCCTGATAAAACCCAGACTAGACAGATGTGATTCTTTACAGCCAAATTTCTCTTAAAAAATGAAGTGGAATTTCTTTTACTCACTTCCAATAAATTAAAGCACATCAAACAATCTTTTTATACTTAAATGTTGCAGTGTGTTTGTTCTCAGAGTGTTTGTGCCTGGCCTGGGTTTACAAGGTTACTGCAGGTTTCAGCATTGTCATCTGACACATGCACATCATTAATGGCCAGGGCTGAAGCACTGCTTCTGTAAACAGCAGTGGGCTTGGGCAAAGAGCTTCCAGGTCCAAGTGCCAACGTGAGCTTCTGCTGCCATATGGCATGGAGACAAGCAGCAGGGTCAGCATCTCACAGTGTGTTGCCTGGTTTCCTTCCTCAGACTGATGAGCATTAGCCAAGGAGCTGTTCATATAGGCTTGCAAGGGAGTACCACTTGTGTAGTCAGCCAGTGTGGATTTTTTACAAAAATTAAAATAATCTAAATGTGTCAATATTCAGGGGTTCAGTTTTCTGGGTTTCCCCTCCCTAACCCTTTTCTCTTCTTTGTTAGAGCTGAGTGGTAGCTTCTAAGGAAAGCTAGATGGAAAATCAATGTTTCTTTCAAGAAGAAAATTAAAATTATGAAATAAGGGAATGCTTGTATCATAAAAATATTCACAGGACTCAAATATTTAAGAGGTCTTTCAACAACAGCTGCATTCATGGTAAAAAAAAAATCATAACAGCACATTCTGTGCTGGAAAGACCAAAATTATACAATTCAGCCTAGCACAGGAGGCTTAGTAGCAGCCATTTTCACCTCTAATTTCAGTGCACCAAAATAGAAAAAAGGAAAGCATAAGGGTACTTCTCTCTTGCTGAAAAAGAGGAAGGACAATAGCAGTGCTTCACATTCAGGGATGAAGTAGAAGTAGGAGAAAGTCAAGGAAAAGATGAGAGTGTTGTTGCTTCCTCTCAGGGCTTTATTCAGTTATGTTGCAGAGCACTGAGATCAAGTCCTCCAGCTGCAAGTGGGAAAAGGCTCCTGAAGGTCCATTGTACTGCCTGCTGCTCAAAGCAGCATCAAGCCAGCTTTCCACTCATCCCTTCAGCCACCATGGCCCTGAGAGAAAGGCTCTTGCAGAAAGGCAGCCAGGTACAACCACCAAGATGCCCTTTTGGGCAGCAGCACTGCAGGCTCCCATCCGCCTCTCTGTGGCACAAGGACCAACAGCTAATTTAGGCTTCTCTCAGCTACTGAGTTGCTGATTTTCACAGAATTTCTATGTCCTCAACTATTTTGGAGAATTCTGCCTCTTCTCTCCACATTGGTTGAAATCAGCCAACAGACTCAGAAGCTGTGAAGGGCGGATGGGCGGGGATGACAGTAGGACATGAGGAGACAAAAAGAGGTAAGAGTTAAACTAACAGTATTCTGGGACTCAAAGTAGTGATTTATTTTCCACAGATACGGGCAAGTGGTGGTACGTTGACAGCTCTGCTCTGAGGCACAGGAGCCTCACTGGAGTATAATTTAAGACACATAAAAGACAGCACAAATGAGACTGAATGAAAGTCCTATGGGAGATTTTTCTTCCACATTTATACTTCAAGTAGGTAAGTAGGAAAGAGTTTAATTCTTGATTTCTAGCTAACCTGTTCAGTTTTCTGACAAAGCGAAATCTCCATTACCTTCACTCTCATTGGAAGGGTAAACATACATCCCTGGTGTCCCAGGAAACAGCTGCATGAGAGAACTTGCTGCCTTTTGTGGGCTCACACTGAAATGTATGGCCATTTTACTGCAAATTCACATGGTTTTGTATCAGTTCACTCCCTCTTACCTTTTTCATTTAATAGTTTCTGGACAATTAATTTCAATTTGTCTGGTCTCTAGGAATTTCAGTGCTACATGGTCATTTGTGGTCTGGTTTTCTCAAACTATCATATATATTTATATATATACACATATATACACACACACACATCAGTCTCTGTCTCACTCAAGCTCCAATGACCAACTGAGTTCCTTTCTCAGGATTTTATCAGTGACCTCAGAGCAGAACAAGCCACTTTTTGCCAGTTTGTGTTCCCATACAGATGCACAGCCTGGTCACTAAACCTTTCCAAAGGCCTCAGAGAATTTTCACCTATAGCAATTATGATACCTTCAACCTTGAGTTCATGGAGGAACCAACAAGTCTTCCTTCCAAGTATAGCTTCTACAAGGAGCACGGGCTGACACTTGAATGGCAGTCAGTGCATACTTGACACAAATTAGGCTACTGAGCACATTAATACACTCAGTCGGTGAGTTAGCTGCTTAACAGAGCCTCTTGGGTTAAACGCGAAAGACGGCAAGGGATGAAGACCAGATTCTCCTGACAAGGGGAAAAGAGAAGAATATGATAATTTCTTATTTGCTACAGACAAATTAAAAGAAACTACAGTAATTAATTACTAAAGGTGTTTTCTTAGCAACAATAAAAACACCACCCACTGTTCTCAAAAAATGAATGCAGAAAATCACCAAAGTTTTCTGTCACACATAAGTGAGGGAAGGATTTTGTTTTTGTCACCAATGCCTAGAAAATTGTGGAATTTTGGGAAAAAAAAAATCAGAGTTTTCTCGTCCTTCAGTCAATGGAAGGGATCACTACTGCAGGAATGTGATGGGACATCTCTAGTGCCAGTTTAACCCATTATTTCAGTAAAGAATCAAACTGCTGTGCCACAGCAGTGGGATTGTGGTCTATAGCACACTTACTCTATTGTGGCTCTCTCTTCCTGTGTTGTGGCTCCCAGTGCAGGGGGTACAGCTTGTCAGGCCACTGTGCTTTGCTTCCAGCTCTGTGGCTGCAAGGTCTGCAGGCAGTGAGGGCCTGTGGGGTTCTGCAGCCCTCAGTATTTAGGTGTGCATTAAGGAAAGACTTTGAAAGAATTTTTAGCAAAAGGGATCTAGGCTAAAATATCTTCCTCAGCTGCAGTTTAGTTTAGTATTGCCTGGTCAAAAATGAGATATTTTATATCCTTAAGGAAAAACTGGAAATGATGAATTCATTACTTAATCAGGCTAATGTAGTAAATTAAGAGGTAATTCTGAAGAAATAGTGAAAAATCTCTAGTGGCATGTTAATTATGACTTTCATCTATTAAGAAAGGAGGATTATGGATGTGGGCAAGAATAAAAAGAGATATATTTTCAGGGTCAGTGAATTTATCTTTTCAGGCATCTAACAGAAAAGAATAAATTGATTTCCCTCAATGCAGGTAATTTGGAAGTCTCAGACCAGATATGCCAGTTTTTTACTATATGGCAAAATTAAACTTGCTGTATTTCAAACTTCATTACCTGCTCAAACAAATATATGCAAATTCACACTTTTGATCAAAAATGTGCAACCTCTGATATGAGACAACTGTCCCAGTGCTAGAAGTTCAACTTTGTAATTGTAATGTTGTTTATTAATTCCTTACCATGGATTTTATTTCTCCTACCTAGAGCTGACATAAAAGGGTTACAATCTGGGGAGTATCCTGAAACATTATGGCATGTATACACGGTAATTGCACGTAAAATAGCAATACCAAACTCCCTGTTACATGAAGGGAAATAAAGAATGAATTACTGATTTCCATTCAGATGATTTCTCTGCCTGGAGTGCAATCTGTCTGCAGTTAAGTATGAGCAGCTGGACACAATTGAGAGCCTATCTTCCTTATCTACCTGTTGCCCAAAGGAGAACCATGATAAGACTTGGATAGTTCTTTGATGTAATGCTACTAATCTCCTTCCCCCCTTACCCCAATTTCCAAAGTCCAATTTCCCTGAACATAACAGAAACAAGTAACATGAGAAAAGTTGTAGTTTTGAACGTTTCCTGTTTAGAAAAATGAAAGCAAAAGCCCAACCCCAAATCCAACTGCTTTCCAGGGAAGTCTTGGTTATGACTATGTACTGCTGATTTGCAAGCTGCCTACAGGGTTTCCATTTGCTTCCCGACGTCTGCTGCCCCATTTGCTGCCTGGCAGCTGCTCACAGCCAGGACACAGGCAGCAAACCAGCACCAATAGCTGCACCCTTTAGTCCCTTTGCAGAAGCATGTCTTTTAAGATTTTCTTGGATTCAAGTATCTTTCAGAAAGGGGATTTCACTGGCCCTCATTCAGCACATGGTAAATGGTACTTCAGGCATCAGCAGAAGCTGCTGCTGACTGTGCAGGGCAGAGGAGCCTCACGACTGCTGTCGTTTTCTGGCAGGAAGCAGCAGTGCAAATGCTGGCACACAGCAGGCCAGAGTTTAGATTTCTACATACACCATAAGTGGAAAACATAGCCCAGCCAGTGCAGCTTTGGGGCAGAGCAAGAAGCTATAAACAGGGCAGCATTAGGCTTAGGGTTTTCAGCAACTGCCTTTTCCCATATTGAAGGCTAAGTGGCAACAAATAATAAATCTGAATGTCATCTACCACCTGGGGACAAGTGACTGCAAGATAGAGTCAGTGCATGTCTTCCATTATCATCCTGTAGAAAGCACTGCAAAAACCTAAAGCATGGATGTAATTTGAAGACAACACATGATGCCTCCTCTCCACTTACTTCCCCTTCCACTGACTGTATGCAATATTTAAACATACTGTGCTCAAACTTCCCCCAAGTTTTTCTTCTTCTGTAATTGTAATATTTTTTCACAGCACCCCACTCTTTCAGTTTATTCAAAACAAAAAATTCTCTGAAAGTCCAAATATAAAGAACAACAGTGTAGAATTTAACCCCTAAAGACACAACACAAACTTTTCAGCCCTTACCCCTTACTGTCATTTACTTTTTAAGCCACCACTGCTGTTGAAAGCAGTCCCATCTTCCCACTGCAGTAGTCAGTTTCTTTATACCCCGTTTCCTCACAAGCTGGTGCATGGGAACAATGAGCAGAACCAAGTAATTAATGCAGGGCAAAGCTTTTTTATTCTCCTCGAGCAGTTTCCCTGCTCTGTTTTACACACAGATGTACAATATTTGCACCACACAAGAGAAGTGAAATGTAGGAAAGGAGAAAGAAACAAGTGGCCTGGACAGGCTGAAGGTGTGTGGACAGGAGCAGGGGAGGAAAGCATTGACAGTGAGGATTTATGAAGGATTATTATGTTCACAAATCATTAGCCTTCATTTTGGCATGCCAAAATCTTGTGCTGCCAGTAAAATGGAGGAAAAACTCTTTGGGATGACAAAATCCAAGAGGGAAAGTATCACATGCCTATAAGCCACTTGTCAATTAATAATCCCTGTGGAAAAAAAAATCAATATTCTAGACAGACATCTAACAGACTCTTTAGTTCTGCAGCTATGTCCTGCATCAAGAATCATTCCATGAACCACTGGTTAAATTGCAACTATTAGTTTGTAAATGAAAGAAGGGTTAAATACATGCTTTTATCAACACAGATAAAATAGCACTTTTCTTGCCTTTCATCAAAAATAATCAGAGACCCCTGGTGGGATCTTGTAATTCTTATTACTCTTAATTTTTAAACATTATCAGCACACTTGCTGATAGTGAAAGTACAAAATTAAAATTAAATCATTTGTCAAAACAAATGAAAGCGTGCTATGCAATGCATTATTCTCTGGTCCTTTATTTCTTAATTCACCAGCTAATTCCTAAGATCCAGCCATTTACAATCAAACTTCCAATCATTAGTGGGATTTAGCAGGCTTCCACTGTTAAATGCCATTCACATTTCTCATGAGAGTTGGTACGTGTGGTGTTGAAGGGCACTAGATACAAAGCCTGTCCATCCGCAGCTGGATAGTATTTGATTTCCATACCTCTATCCAAACTGACCTCCTGTGCTGGGATATTAACACATGAAGTGAGAATTTTCTGAATAGTTACATCCTTTTTTTATTATCATGTTCTTCAAGACTCACTGTGGTTCAGAGGTTTATGTGGGAAAGCTAGGTTGTGGCTGCATGACTAATTTTTAAAGGTTGTGCACAGCTTCTCAGAATGCAGCTGGATCTAACTCCTTGCTGGCTTGCTTGTGATGACTGAATTGAAATATATTGTAGTGATTCTCTGCTCAAGAAACATGAACTCATTAGAAGCTGAGGGTAGAGCTGAAGTATTCAGTGATTTTTTCCTTTTCTATTCTTTTATTTTAGAGCAAATATTTTACATAAGAGTAAGAGCAACTTAAAAACTTACCTCATAAATTAAGGTGATAACATCAGGTGTAATTTCTATTCATTCACATTTTGAAAAATTTGTCTTTCTTCCTTAGTTTTGCAGGAATATGTAGCATATAGAACTTATTTAATTAGTACCTTGAAAATTAAATATTCCTTTATACCAATCAAGCATATATAGCATTTTCTGAGTTTAAAAAAAATCTCAATTTTTTTCTAAATTTAAATAACTTAGAAACTTGTTTGAAGGCCACCATTTCCTTAGATGGCTTTTTAGCAGGCATGAGAAAAGTGCTATTTAATTTCATACTCCAGTAATCCTTTAACAATTTCCTTTCAGGCAGAATATAAAATCTTATTATTAATTCCTTAATAAATTTATTTTTAAAGTTATATTGGCTATGTCTTTAACCTTGGACCAATGTGAGCAATTTTTTTTCTCCTCAGACAAGACACTTAAGATCAGCACAAATGGCAAGTGATAAACTGGCCTTTGGGAAATACTCAAGAATCCTCCTCCTCCCTTTTTTTTCCACATCAACTCTCTGGAAATGCCTCTTCAGAACTGCTTGTTTTAGTATCAGTCAGTCAATTTGATACCTCCCACCTCTTAATTGGCAATGGCAAAAGTTGCCAAGATCTAACATTACCTTAAATTCATCTCCCTATTACCATGAAGCAATGTCACAAAGCTTACACCTTGTTAAGATTAACAATAAACACCAAATTATCAGAAGTTCATATCTCAAGGGCTTATTTGCATTTTCCTACATGCTTGAATTTGCTGAAGAAAAAAAAATCTATCACTCTCTTTTGAGAGATACAGCACTAGGAATTACCTTGAACATTGTATTTACAAATAATCCTCTCCTTCAGCTTACCAATGCCTCTCTTTCCAATTCTCAAACCCTCACCATATGATGGAACCCAGCTTCAATAGCTGTGGGCATTCTGTTTGAAAAGAAAACAAATTTATCAATGTTCATGTAAGACCTTGCTGGTCTTACTGGCAGGTTTGAAGCATTCCAGGCATCTAATGGAGATGCACAGGTCAAATATAACAATTACCTCTGAAGGGCAATGGTGGTGATAGTAGAATAGTAATAGCAGCAGCAGCAACAGTTGTGGTAGTAATGTCAGCTCTTCCTGAGTGTAACTCTACACAAGTAAGCTAAGCTTCTTTTTCATCACTGCTTTTTTTTCAAGACACCTAAAATTCTATGTGTATGAATAACTCATCACTAGCATTAAAATCTGTTAGACACACAGAAATAAAGCTGTCTTCTGGCTTTCTGAGTCCAGAGTCTTCCTGCATCAGGAAACACATTTGAGGACGTATCAGAAACACCTCAAGAAGAAAGTTTTTCATGAACAGATCAAGTAGCACCTAACAATCATTTGGAGTTTCTCAGTTCCAATGGTTCTATTGGAAAAACTCTCAAAAATCTGACTGATCAATTGGTTGGAAACCATCTTCCAAATGTCAGTCTATCCTTGTCATGGCTAATCACTCCCAATGTGTTTTTTCTGGCTCTATCATTTGGCGCAAACAGTTATTTTTCCAACCTGATATTTATGCATGGCTTGACAAAATGTGCAGCACTGTAGGCAGGTGCCACGACAACAGGTGCCAAGCTCTATCCAGTGTCCCCTTCCCACCCACTTAGGTAGGGAGAATACTTCTGGACATGACTGAGCACTGTGGTTTATCACTCAAGTTGATCACTAAGAGAAAGATTAGGAAGACATCTCCATTACAGGTGCATCAATCCACGAATTCTTTATTTCATGGAGACTTTTGTCCCTTCCTCTGGCCTCTGTTGCAGAAAACTGCAGGCAACATGAAACCTCAATATAGCAACTCAATTCTTACTGAAGCCATTTGGCATGGGCTATCCACATATATATGCACACAAATACAAAATGCATAGACACCACTTTTTAAATGTTACCATTTCCTAAAAAGACCCAGTGAGGTAGAATTGCTATTAAAAACAATTAATTTGCAGCCATTTTTTAAACACCTAATTTCCCCACTAGCCTGTATGCAACACTACTTCAAACAGCTACACACGGTCTCATTTAGTGAATATATGAGGAAAAGGTTTGCATTATGTTTGCTAAAAGGACTAGGATTTCAATTCCATCTGCTGCTGGGTGTGTTTGATTTGTGTATTAATTATGCCCGTTTGTAGCTGTAAATTTGCTCCAGATTAGTAGGTGATTGGTTCCACGCATGGATTCACTACACTGCATGGCTCCCTTGCACTTTTATAGTTTTCAAATGGTCCCATACTTATGCCTTTTAAATTGCTTTTGATACCTATCTTATTCAGTGCGAGCTTTCAACTCTGTCTTATTCAAACAATTTTTTTTCCCCTTAAGAGAAAACATGTCCTTTTGATTCTTCTCTTCCCAGACCCCTTTCACTGGTGTATTGTCATCTTTGTCCATGGTGCTACTATAAAACACAGGAAAAAACTGCTTTGTTTCCCAGTCTTACAGGGAAATTCAGCACATTCATATTTAGCATTTTCTACATGGAATGACTTGAATTAATGGGTTTAGGAATTACATGAGCACTCAGCAGGGCGTATACATACCCGTTACTGTGCAAACTTTAAATGATTGTCACGTCAAAATAAAACTCTTCCACATGTGGAACATTTTTGCTCTTGATCACTGAGCTTTCCTCCTGGTTTTCAAAATGCCCAAAAGTTCTGAGCTGTCACCTTTGTAGTTAAGACCTGTGAGATATGCTTGAGAACGTGACACATATGAAATGAGCTACATAAAAACCGCCTTTGTGTCTACAAATATTTGTGTAGACTTAGAAAATAAATGTGGAAGAGGTCAGGCTGATTTCTCTCATATTTTAGGAAAAGAACTGCTCTGAGCTGAAAAATTGTATGCCAAGTTTCTGCCTGAAGCAAATTTTTACAATCAAATTAAAAACCTTTGAGACTAAGAGTTTATAATGGAAATACTAACACAGCCTTAACCATGGCAGCACTAGCAGGCACTGCAATAATATTAGGAAAGCTCTCCCTGCCCACAATCTAAACTAAATAAAAAAGATGCCATTTTCCAACATATACCCCAGGCTAGCAAATAACAATGATTTAATGTACTTGCCCTGTGGTAATATAGTACCACTGCAAACCTCTGAGCCAATTTTTCTTTTCTTTTCTTTATTTTTTCTTTTCAAACATATATGCCCCATAGGGAAAGGATTGCAATTTAGCTCTTATTTGTGGATATATCGCTTTCATTTCAACAATTCTTGAAAGCCTTCCTGCTGTCACATGCTACTGTATGCGAGCACCCAACTGAATAAAGACCCACCAGGCTTTTTCAGGAGTTTATTCACAGGTTTGGCTTTGCTTATTGTAGTATGCACCACATTTAAATTAGATGAGGGCTACTGTAAAGCAATAACATTGTCAATGACTGGAATCTCACTTTCCCCTCTAACAGTCTGAAGCAAATTAATGTATTGGTTGTTCATTAACAAGTAAACAGTTTCTGCTACAATGTCAAGGAAAAAAGAATGTGTTCATTAATATGAACAATCTTCATCTACAAAGATGATTTACACAATGCATGTAATGAGATAGCTTTCCCCTAACTAGTACACTACCAAACTGAAAAGCTGATTCTTAGGACTCTCTTGAAATTACAATATTGTTTGTTTACCAATAAGAAAGACAGTCTCAGTCACCTATGCCACCATTGTAAGCTCTATAATAAGTACTTAAAAAAAGAGAGATTTCTGGAATCACTTGTGGAATTAATAAAATTGGTAACTACAGACTTACACTGCATCAATGATACATATTATTCCTGTGATAACTTGAGCTAAAAATAAGATTAATTTGGTTATAGAAATTCCTTAAACAACAACACCTAAATTATTTCAAACTTGAATTTTTTCAAGAATTTTCTGAAAAAATCAGCAAACACTGGCTAAAAAAGCAAAGCAGTTTGGATACACCAATGTAATCAGCATGCCTAGTGCTTTTCTGTTAACCCTCTGAGTAGAACCATAGTATTCTGGATTTTTTGTACATTAATGCTGTGAAAATTATAACTCACCGAAATACTAATTTATATGTCATGACTTAATAAATCATGTTCTAAATATATTTGGGCTAGGCACCTCATCTCATGAGTGATTAATCCATCTTAGAATTTTAATCATCTGTTAGAGAAACCAGTCTCCAGCACCTACATGAGAAGCTTAGATTACTGCCCTATATTAGATGCTTAAGTCTTAGACAGATACATCTAGATGAGACAATGCCCAGCTCACTACCTTTTAGCTAATCCTGCGCTAGCCACTACTACATTTTCATTTTCACATCAAAGTTTGCTTACTGCATGTAAGCTCATTAGAATATCCCACTAAGGTTAGAGTCCATGTTATCCCTGCTTATATTTAATTGAGAGGAATTAAGCTGGAAGTGACCCTGTTCTGCTTTCCTGCTAATACTAAGATCAGGCTGTCAGGCATCTCCAGAGAGCAAACATTAGATGACCTGAGTCACCCTTCGGAAGTGCTCGTCTCCATCTCCTTGGTGATAGATGATGCCTACCACAACTGCCATCCATCTCTGCTAAAACAATTGTTGTCACATTTGGCAGCAATACCAGCCAATGATTCAAAAGGGAAATGAGGAAAGAAGTCAGAAGGGGTGGTCTGTATTACAGTAAAGTGACCACGGTGTGCTTTCCCAGATTTTCACATTAGAAATAGTCTATTATGCTTGATTTCTTTTTTTCACTGGTGTTTGAAATATTTATAGGGCCACATATTCTGTCTTCACTTACCCCCAAGAATTCAGAGGTTAGACCAAAAAAAAATGGCAGTCACTGCCAAACAAGCCTAAGCCATTATAACTTCCATGAAACCATAAATATATATACATATATATGGATATATTAAAATATATATCTATGGGTATATGGATATATTTTAAATCATCATTGGAAACTCTTTTGAAACAGTTCAAATATTGAGATACCTTTCCTTGAAACCTAAAATAGGATATCAGCAATTTGAAACCTAATCTCTCACAAACCTAAAAATAACTTAAAGAAATATTTTTATAGTTATGTTCATAAAACATGAACCAACAATCAGAAACATAAGATGTTGGGGATGAGTAGGATTTTCAGGATCTAAGATTATTTTTACATACATTTTAAGTAATACAAGATGGTCTAAGATGAAGGAGCCAAACATCTTATTTTAATGATAAGTCTGTATTCCAAAGCAAAGAAAATGTGATAGGAAAATCCCAGATGGGTTTTTGAATAATATTTCTCATGCATAAGGTGAAACATATTTTTTTTCTTCTGACTTCCCTCTCTAATTAAGAAGAATGAACACTGGCCTTTGGTTTAAGACTGCCAAATTTTCACAATAGTCAAGGAGCATGTGGTATTAATGTAATGGACACTTTTTTATTACCACATGTATGTCTTACATTTACATGGCTGAGCTGTATCTCTTTTAAAGGAAAGGCTGTGATAAAATGTGGGAAGGTCAGTGCTGGACAAACTTGTGCCAGATTCTGACCTACTGTAAATTAGGGTAGGTAAGTGGCAAGGAAGGCTTTATCTTGACTGAGGTTTTGATCCTACGGAAAAAAAAAATCCTTGTCCCATCCAAAAGTTATGAATTTACAACCATTAAGATGACAGTGGTTGCTCCCTATCTACGGAGCATCTTCTCTCCACAAGAAGTCAAGGGTTGGGTGGTTATAGTGAAGGATCTGACACACAGATACAACCTTTCCCAAAAACTAAAATATGAGAACTTTTGTATGGTAGTTCCTTTGTCCCTTCACCTCCTGCCCCAATGGAGTTCTCTTATTTGCTTTACTTGCTTTAAAATGTTGTTACTCAGGTTCCAGACAGAGTAACTGAGGCCTTAGACAGGCCTTCTGCCCACAGGCATGCATTCAGAGATCAGTCTCCTGATGGCTTAGATGACTTTCCAGTAAACTCATAATCTGAAGTTGGTGTCTGATGGAAGCTTCTACCAGCAGTTTCTCCTACAGCCGATGGAGTGAGACCAATAGGCCAATCAAAACATGAGTCCTGCCTAAAATGTGTGCCCATGTCAGGTGAGATGAATCAAACCTGGAATGCTTATCTCTCTGTATTACTCAGGAAGTCTGGAGAATTAGTTTCTACTAAATATCTCACTTCTAGATCATCAATATCAGGTGGATTTAAAAAAAAAGCATATGGAATACTTATACCACTTGTGTGAAGATCCACAAGATTAAATTCCTTTGTTTAAAGTCTTCAGAGCTTTCAATATACACATTTTCACATCTGAGGCAATGAAAGATGCACTCCATAGGATGGAGAAACAGAATGGCAATGTTTCTTGAACTACAGTTCAACTGATACTTCCACCTAGAAGTGCAAAGAGCTTTACGCTAGCCCCCACCAGCTGCAGGTACACACTGGCTGCCACAACAGCTCATACGGACAGTTCCGTGAACAAATACCACTCAGAATGGGAGCGATAGTGTGGGCAACTTGCCCTGCTCCTGTAAAATTTATTTATACTTCCCAGAAAGCTGAGAATATCTGCATGTCATTTTGGGTGGTATATTGATACTTCTGGCTGTATAATAGGAAAGAAAAAGGACGGAAGAAAGAATAAAGTAAGATAAAGGGCAAGGTTGAGGAGGAAAGAGAGAAAGAGTAAGAGAGAAAGAGAGAAAGGAAACCACGTGACTTTTAAAAAACACTGTGAGAAAACTTTAACTTTAGAGAAGAAAACTTCCATTTTATATGCGCAATAAGAGAAACTATAAATTTCACAATGTTTTTTATTTTAGAACATGGTTTTGAAAGTAGTTTCTTTCATTCAAGTGAAATTCTGAGCCATCTTTTTTTTTTTCCAAATTATCACATCTGAAGCAAAAGTCTACACACTGTAATATTTCTGTGGAAGCCAACTTTATGATAATGGTCAAATAAAAAGCTATAATGTTGTCTTGAGGTTTTAACAAACCAGTAATATATATATATATACTCTGTGTAAATGCCCATTTTATTAAATATTACAAATAAAACTGGTGAATCATTTCTAGTTTCTCCATTCTAAAGACAAAACTTCTGCTAATTCAGTTTAGACTTTACATATATATTAAATGACTTGTATTTTCCCCGATCTAGAAGTACTCTAGCTATTTAAAGGGTAATGCTCATCAGTGTTAATCTTTCTAAATGGCTCTGCCGGAATAACCAGGTCATGCTGAGAGAATGCCTGTGCATTCCTGAATGTGATGCAAAGGAACCAGGAACTTCTCAACTAGATCATTACATACTATTACATGGCAGAACATGTCCTCAAGCAATTTCCCAAAACTCGACATTATCATTAGCAGCAAACTATATGGAAGCAATCATTTGTGGCCACCATCATGTCATCTTCTGTAAACCATGAGAATGACCTAAACTGAATTTCCCATTTAGCCCTGCATCATATCCTCCAATAACAGTCACTCCGTGCGGAAATACAATGCAGGTTTGGAATGAGCTGCTGCAGAAGATACCATTTGTTTAATTTTATTCTCATTTTTAAGCCTATATTTATAATTCCTAAGCAATAGTACATTTGATATATTTTTGGCCAGAAACAGGCAAGGAACTTCAGGATACTATAAAAGATATGTGCGTATAAAAGCAAAAAAGCCAGAATAAAACCCTAATATGGGTTGTCAAGATTTAAGGTGATCATTTACTCAGAGGGTTAACATGTGCTAAAATTACATACTGCAGTTCCTAGCTCCACTGATGAAAACATTCACTGCTTCTATCTTTAAATAAAAAAGCGAAATAGCCTTAACCCTTTGAGGATCTTATTAGCAGCAAGTTGCAATCTAAACAGAGAACAAGTATTTCAATCAATTACGAAAATTATTCTTACAAAGATTCTGTGAGCACCCTTTTGTGTTCCACCATCCCAGCTTTTATTGCCGGATAGATCAGCTGTACTCACTCCACACAGGCCTGAAATAGTTTCAGGGTCTCAAAGGGTTAAAGCCAAGGCTTTTGAGAAAAAGTGTTTTATTAAAAGGGTGAGTTGGGTGAGCGAACAGTCTCGGAGGAACTTGGTGAATAGTCTTCCGATTCGGAGTTGAGTTCGGGTGGAGCTTGCTGAGCCTTATAACGTCCCCTCACATCCTGGTTGCGTCTTCGTCGGAAAACCTGCCTCTCCTTATCAAGAGCGGTGGTCTGGCAGGGGCATAAAATAAGAATAAATGAAATTAGGCTGTGTGTGAAATGCAAAGATAATGAAAACCATGAGGTTTTATGTGGCCTGCAAATACCAGGGATAATAAATGTTCAGACCAAATTAAGCCTGCTCTGTCTCAGTCAGGTCTGAAAGGTTGAGCCCACAGCATAGCTAAACACTTTAAAAAGTGCATTTCCCAAACCTTAAGAGGTAGCGTGACATCATCAAGCAGATACAGTGCCATATATATGGATGCCATATGTTCTACTTCTGGATGTTATTAATTTCATCCTTTAACAGGATCAAATTTCAAGCCAAATACCAAGTGACCTTCCCCCCATCCTTCTCAAAGTATAAATCTGTTTCTACAGGCAAGGCAGAGATGTACACTTGTCTTTGATTTGACCTAATGAAGGCTGATACACACTCACCCATGTTCAAGTCAGTGCAATCAGCTAACAAAGATGGATTGTGATGAAGTTGTCAGACAAAAGAGAAAAACAAATACCGAAGGGAGCTAGCCCAGCTCCTTGACACATCATGCTGCTCCAATGGATGTTCTTAGGGAGAACGCTGAAGAGCTCTGACGGAAAGACCTGTTCAGCCTGACCACATTGTCTCTTCCTGTTAACCAAGGTCTACTGAATTCAATACTCTGCTAATTCTATCCATGGCTAGCTAAGGTATCCAGGAATGGGACAGAGCGATATTTACTTGAAGGGCATTAACTTTTGATCATTCTGCCATTATTGAGAATGCAATTCTTAATGAGATGGCTGTAACTTCTAGCCACATTCTTTCTTCTGCTTTTCTGGCACACTTACGAGGTGAAACTTCAGCCCAAGTAAGGGTAGCCCTAGTCTGACTATCAGTTTCAAGGACAGGACTGCATTTTGCTGTCTTCTTGATTATGAGATCTTAGACCACAGTCCCTGAAATCACTGTAAAATTATAAGTTCAACAGGATGGCCTTGATTCAGCAAGAGCACTTTGACACATGGTTAGCTGATTCTAAAGCAGGGCTGCCCCCTTAAATCCCAACTCATGACTGTTTTGGAAAAAGCAAAATGGGAAAAGGCAGGTGACCAGTAAGATGACATACAAAATGCAACCAAGTATCTGATCATGGCACTGGAAAAAGATAACTTTGAGAACTAAATAGGTTTCACTCATAAGGCTTGTAAAATTTGTCCCTATAATGAAAAGGTCTATTTAAAGGAATGCAGCCAAAAGGTTATTCTGCTTCAAAGGACTTATAGTGTTCTCTTAAGATATGCATGACTGAATTCTCTAGAAAATTTACCAGTTACAGTGTGAGCCTCACAGGAGAGCAGAGATGTGTTTATAGCCAACATATTTTTGAAACTAAAATGAAAACTAAATCCATCATACTGGTGCAGAATAGCATTATAGCAATCCATGCTTTCAAATAATGCAACCAGCATTCAATAATGATGTAACAGAGACAGAAAGATGGACAGGAATACAGAACTGTTATAGCAAATGGATTTAGTTAGACTACATTGCTGAATTATTATTTTTGTGTCTAGAAACCATATAGCACTACTTTAAAAGGGTAAAGTGATCCACTTTGAAAAGTTCACCCCTATATTTTAAATAATAATTGCTACAAAATCCAACACTTTGCATCTGCCTTGTTTTTTTTTTGTTTACTGCTATCTTTTGGTTAAGAGCTCTAATTAGTATTTTCAATGCCTTCTATGTTTCTTAGCCTTGAACCAATTCAGTTTTTGATTATTTTTAATGTGAAACAGAAGAATACCTAGATCTTTTACACACAGTGAATATACTGCTTACAGTATGTAATTTTGTGTGAAAATTGAAAAGAATGGCATATATTACCCCTCTATAAAATACAGATTTCCATTTAAAGGATATTTTTTTATGCTTACAGGAAATAAGCATTTATTTAAAGTTTAAACCACATCACATCATCCTGTGGTAATAGATACTCTCCCCTGAGAAATTTAAGCATCTCTTGTTGAATTCATAAAAGTATTTGTATTAAATTGAGAATTTATTTTTAAAACCGACTATATGGGAATGGCAAACGTATATGCAAAATCTGAAGGCATTTAAATTTAGATAACTGACACATAAGGGAATGTATAAGAAAATTGGGGGTTTAGGATATTGCTTTTTATAAAGAACAAAGATAAGTAGGTACCAGAACATCTTTTCAAGGATGTCTGTAAAAATAAACCCCAAGATATTATATTTATATGATTGTTGGAAAAGTTTTAGAGACTCTTCTTTAAATCTATTTGTTTAAATATACATAAAACCACTCCCTCAATAATAAAAGATATTAAGCAAAAACCCCATGACGGTCTCATCTAAACTAGCACCTTTTGCTGCTGTAGTTTGTAGGGCCAAATATTTCTGGCTTCCTGACCCTTCAGAAACTTCCTGAGATATTTTGTTGCTTTCTTTACATTTTTATCCAGTGTCTGCCCTCGATTTGATCTAATCAGTCTTTGTAAAGACGTATTTCTAGAGTCCAGGGCAATATTGTGGTTACTCTCCTGGGCTGAGAGACATCCGGAGCCTTTCTCACCCAAAGAGCTTATTGAATAAAAAGTTACAAAGCCACAGAGTGTCAAAGAGGTCAGTATTTATCTTGTGAGAGTAAAAATACACACGTCATATTCTAATGTTTGGTGTTTACTATGTCAAAACTATGAAATGGGGCACTATTGCCACAGGGTGCTCAGGCCCTATAGCACTTGCAAGAAAAGGCTCATTTTGCCCAATGTTCCAATAACATTTGACACTTCCAGTGTGTAATACACTGCTGATGGTATTGTGGCTCTGCATTCTGCAAAAATGCTATTTTTCATTTAAAAATGTTGCGGTTACATTTTACCTCGAAAGAATTTCAAAATATGATAGGTCCATCCTTTGGAATGCAGAGAAGATGGTAAGATAGATACATGTGAATATTGACTGCATTTTGTAAGTGTGATTTTCACCTACTGTACTTTCTTGTGCACATGGACATAATCCAAAAATCAGCTTTTTCATTATTACTGATGTTTTTGTAACAAAGGCCTCTTATACACATTGCCTTGGTTTAACAGATGTATTCTTTCACCTGCTGTTCATCTGGGTGGTTCGCCGATGCATGAACCAGTCCATTAGAGATTTCCAGGACATTTTTACTTCAAGCTACTCTTTCAATAAATAATAGAAGGATCTGAAGTGCACTTATGCTTCACAGGGCTGCCAGTCCCAGATTTTCATTATCACATTTTGACATTTTATTTTTCCTGGCTCTAGGTTAGAGACTGAGAACTTTGAGCACTATATGAGAATAAAGGCAACAAAAATGTAAAGACAGCATTCTTATTCAAGATATGCAGCTGCCCTCCTGCAATCCATATGAGAAAATGTAGAGCTTCTTATCCAGAAGAAGATAAGTGGATTGCTTCTAATAATTTGGTAGTGATGGGTCTGAAGTACTTCACTAAGAACTAA
Organism: Euphonia xanthogaster; assembly: GCA_034509185.1. NCBI lineage: Eukaryota > Metazoa > Chordata > Aves > Passeriformes > Fringillidae > Euphonia > Euphonia xanthogaster. The sequence goes on from JAYDZK010000001.1 coordinate 49,214,310, forward strand.
TGTATTTTGCATCAACATTTAGTAATCCTGACATCCAGTACCAAACGGTTACCAAGCCATTCTTGGAAATGCATCTAATTTGTAGTAACAGAGCATTATTTTAAAATCATTGTTTCTGTCATTGACATATTAAGGTGCAGTTAGCATTTTCCCAGGATTTTTCCTTAAAGAGTGTCTCCATTCTGATTTCTACCACTTGAAGTTACAGGACTCATGAGCCATGCAAATCTATTTTTTATCTTGGAAAACACTGCACTGTGTATTTATGAACAGATTTTCAAAAACTACAACTGCTTTGATATACATGGTGGATTTGCAATGGGAAGAGCCTTATTTTAGGGCTGATATTTTCTGTCAGGCTGATATTTTCTGTCAGGTCAGTAATTACTGGATTAAAGTAACTGAATGTTATGAAAGTGAGCAGTGACTGTTATTCTTTTCACTTGTCTTAATTTACTGCTGGCCACCAAATATAGATATATATTAGTTTCATTAATAAAAGAACATTCATGTGCATTTTGCCTCTTAGTCCATACATTATTCATACCAGCCAAGAGACTAAACTGGGGAATGCAGCTGTTCACACATTAATCCAAGAAACCCTTCCCTTTGCTCGCTTTTATTCGGCAGGAGCATACTTGCAATTTGTTAGCAATTTTCGTGAGGCTTTGTTTAGCATGTGGAATTAGATGAATCTATGTATTGAAACAGTGGTATTTTTTCTTCCAGTACATTCTTTTATATCCACAGTTTTATACACACATTTAAATGCTCACACTTAGGTAAGTTTATCTTATTTCCTTAAACTTCTGGCTAGTGACCTTTATATGTTGACAGGTTTCCTTGCTGTAAAAATGACCATTAAACAGTGCTTGTGGCACAAGCCAGGCAGCCCTTCAGTCTCATCTTTTTAAAAATTTCTTTTCCATGGGTTTCTCAGGTTATACATATATATATAATATATACACTATATATATTTTTATATATGTATATCTATATATATAAGTGTGATTGATTCATGAATCAAGACACTTTTTTGAGAGTACTTCAAACTTAGCAATGCACCTCAGTCCAGGAGCAAGACACTCATGGTATTTTCAGTCCCTCAGGCATAAGGTATAACTAAGTCAAGTTACACGGTGATTTGGAGACGTGCAAATGACCACATCGAGGGGACAAATTAAGCGAGTGGATTTGAACTCAGACCTCCAAATACAAAAGCCTGATGCTTTAGCACACCATGTAACTTCCGACATGAAATTTAGCTAAAATGAAAGTAAAAAAGAAAGAAAAGCAAATCAATTTGATATATCCTTTCTACTGTATTGGTGAGTGAACACAAAGACAAGTATTCTATATACATAACTGTTGAATTCATATTGGTGTGTTTAAGTTTGTGTTTACTCTTTGACATCCCCCTTTTTAGAGACACGATTCATCAGCTGGTTTCAATTACATGTGGAAGAGAGTTAGTGCCAAGTTGTTTGCATGAGTGAATTTTATTTATAGTTTGTAAATCAGTTGTGGGTTTTTTACTCAAAGATTGGGAGAAGATATTTTAAATTATTTTAGGTATCTGCCTGTATTTACCAATATTCAGTTTACATAGGGTTTTATGTTATTAAAAATGGCACTTTACAGATAGCAAGCCTGATTCTCAGCTTCCTTGTCCCATCACCAAGATATCTGGCTGCAACTTTTGACTTGAAAGTGTGTTGTATTCACTTGGGACAGGTGTAAGTAACTCGACAGATGCAAAGTAATGTGAACTAGGAACCAAACACAGAGGATGGAATTATGGATTTTCAAATGAGCTATTTAGATATATTTTTAACTGTGACAGTGAGAACTATATTTTTAAAATCTATTATTTATGAATTTAATATTGACTAGATGGATAATTTTGTTAAGCATCCAATGTAACTCATCTCCTTTCTATTCTCATTACATAGATAGATCATTAATGACTTTTCCATACACTTCCTGGATTTTATTTTGTCGGTTTTGCTTTTCTAGAGTGCCTTGGGTATATCGAAAATAACACACCCTAATATTCTATACTAATATAATATATGTACTACACATACTGACATTTTATACTAATATTCTGTTGGATACAACCACTCTGGTGCTCCTTTAATACTCTAAATCAGTCAAATCTTCAGGGTTTTAACTGGGACCTCCAAGACTTGTCCCCTACTGATGCTGCGTTGGCCTTTACTGCACTTCTGATTGCAGGGCTGATGTTCCAACAACACTTGGTGGATTTGTTTTAAAACATGTATTAGTCTGGGCTCCAAATGATTTTGCTGATTTGGGCCCTGTGTTTTCCCAGATCCTCATATTCAAGGAACTGTGAAAGATTTTCCAGTCAATATAGCTCATGCCAGCTACAACTCCTGCTGTATGTAAAAAATCATGTAACTTCTGCACGTATTATCCCACTGAAAGGGAATAAAAGAAGATGCAAAATGTGCTCGGAAAAAGGATTTTGAAGACCTTTTAAAACAGAAGTCTTTTAGGCAGAGAAAGGACAAGGTTTTCTGGCTGATGAAGGAGGAAATAGTGCAATTCTGAAATTATTTTCGAAGACTTCTAGAAAATACAGATAAAAACTAAAAGAGGAGCGCAGAAGAAATGAGTAGTTTAACACTAACAAAGGGAGAATTACATTGTCCTTGAGACAATGGTTTCATTTTTCTCTGTACTTGTGAATTCAGATTAATTTTCATGTGCCTGTGATAAATTATTTGTTTTATAGACATGAATTGATGAACCTTTTCATATGCTTTGCATCTGCACTACTAAAAACTAAACACTTACTACATCAAAATGGTTTTATTTAGACGAAAATGTTGGTCACGACAACAGCTGCATGTTTCTGGGAGATGAGAGAGGCCCAAACACGCGGCAGTGCTTGGTCCAGTGTACCCCCTCACAGAGGATTTCCTAATTAAGCATCCGCCTAGGAGCCCTGATCTCCCAATTTGCCTTTCCACACTAGGTGCACAGTTTAGAAAACCCTAATTATAAACATTGTTGTTACTGCCCCCAGCTGGAAAACAGAGCAGTTTATGTATGAATAAGAGAGATTATCGCCCATCTGCTCCAGCCCATTATTCAGGGATGTGTCATTTTGTATGCTGATGGCAGCCATTACTAGCGCTTTAGTCAAATGACCTTTTTTTTTTAATAGCTTTATTTATTTACCAAGTCGAAGACTTAGAGCCTTCTCCCCTACCTCTCCAAAAATGCATATGGTTTGTTTCAAAACCTGGGCTATGCAGTTAAACTGAGTCAAGGCCAATCTGAGATGTTCACTTTTCTCACAGGCTCCTGTTTCTGGCGATCTGCTCCCCCTGAACCATGGATTTTAAAAGATCTAAATATTGTGTGTAGCAAATGAAAAGACTTTCATTGCTTGTTTTTTTTTTTTTTTTTTTTAATGTAAAATAAAAAAATGTAAGTCAGAGAAAGAGTGTAAACTGACCATGGATAGCAATTAACTTCCAGGAAGATAAATAAAGCTCATGTGATCTTCCCCACCATTTTACAGACCAGGCATTAAATTTGCAACCCTTCATCAAAGTTCTGCTTGACAGAAAATTCCTCTAATATTACCAAACCCACAGTCATCTAAAGCTGGGCACTCAGGTCCCATTCCCCCTTCTCCAAAACCAAGGAGCTTGAAGAAGGAGGCGCCAAGTGACAAGACAGATCAGCAGGTTTTGCTCTGCCCTTACAGGACACAGTGGGTTTGTAGCCACCACAACAAGTACGAGAGGCTGGAATTAGATGAATTCTAATTCAGGTACTGCTGCACTCCAGCACTCGGAGTGAGAGTCTTTCTCATGTTTTGCTAGCCAGCGTTCAACTCATGAATAAGATTGATTTTCTACTTTTTGCCTGAAAAATAGGCTTACTTTTGGGTTTAGGTTTTTTTGTTTTTCTTTCCCCAGAACATCCATATCAGAAACTGCTTAGCCCTCAGTTTGTGCTCAGGGAACCATTAGGCTTTATGGAAAGCGTGCCGCTGGCCGATCCATGCACTTGGTGAAATGATCCAGGGTGGGAGTTTTACTTTACCAGAAACATTCACAGTGACCATCTCTGCTGTTTTGCTAAGGTGGTTACTTTGCTGAGATTTTACAAACCCCTCACAGACAAGTTCTTAAAGGCAGTGTTAGAAAACACAGGCCCCACAGTAAACTTATAAAAATTTCTCCAGCTATCAAAATGTGAGTAATAAGGAAAAAGACAGCAAGTAACCACTTGATGGAAACTCCAGTACTCTGGATTTATTGAGGAGGTGTGTGGGCCTCTAGTGGGCTATCAGACCTGCAAACCACCTTGCCCCTGCTCCAGAATAAGCCACTCCCACCCAGAGCCCCATTTTATCATACAGGTTAAGCCAACTAACGACAACCCTGGCACAGTTACACAATGAATAAAAATATATTTAAGAGACTCATGCAATATTAAAAAAAAATCAAACCAAAATAAATAGGTATCAGAAGGGTTTTAAAAAGAAAAGAGAAGGAATGCATTGTTAGAAACACAAGCTTACCAGCACATACAATGCATTGTATTTCAGTGAACTTGGGAGAGTTTCTATGCCCACGTTATGCAAATGCATTGTTCAATCTAAGGTAAGGATTGTGTTCAGTGGGTTTAAAATGACAGTATATAGCTCCACATCTTGCATGGAAAAAGAGGAAAAAATATGCTGAGAGCCTGTTGCTGCTCCGTGTGTTTTGAAACAGGAGCACAGGGGAAGCAGATGCCTTAACAAGCAGAAGGGAGGGGGAGGGTGCGTACTTCAGCATATCTGTAGATTTTCTATATACACTGTCCTTTTAACTATAGGGGAGATTGATACTGAGCATGTGCGATGAAGAGAAAGCTGGCAATGTGGGTGTGAGGGATGGGTGAAGAAAGGGAATGAGGGGGTGTGGCATCTCAATCAAGATTAAAACGAAACTGATAAAGCAGCATATGGACCGGATAACAAATCAAAAAGCATGTTTATCCACTGAAGGAACTGGTTAATGGAGACTGCCAGCACGTTGCCATGGAAACACTGACTGTTGGCGCTGCACCATCTCATACCTTATCCAATACATTCCTGGTTGTTGGTAGTAGTCCAAAGACCCTGATCTCTTGATGGTAAACCCGTGGTCCAGCTGAGCAGAGAGAAATGGGGCAACTCAGTGGATCGACATTAGGCTAGAGAATTCAGACTCCAGAGCAAGCTGTTCCTTAATTAGTTCATATTTACTGATTTCACTTTCACTCTTATCTAGCATCCTAAAGCTATGCACCGCAGAGGAAAGAGGAAAAAAAAAAAAGTAAAGAAATAAAAGAAAAAGATACTAATTCTAGATTTGGTCTTGCCAAATTAGAAGCCAATTTATTCAAACTAAAAGGCAGTTGGCAAATCTGTTAGTTAATGCATAATGCATTCATTTAAAAGTCTGAAATATCTCGTTACCTCCAAAGACAGTAGTGCCCTTTTAAGTTGCACATACCAGTAATAGAATATTATCTTTTGCAATTAAACTGAGAAGTTCAAAAATAATAATTTTTAAAAAATTAAATGCAGTGCAACCATCACAAGGAGCAGGCTAGACAGACTACACAAGGCTTAAATTAGACTGCTTCATAATCATGGAATGTGTAAAGATGAAAAGAATCAGGTTTTGATACCCCATCAATCACGGTAATTCATTTCTAAAAATGCGTTAACCTTGGAGAGTAAGACTGCTCAGAGCCATGAATAACATTGTTTATCATTTCAGCTTACACCTCATGCTCAAAAAGATAACAGTACAAAACTATTTGGTTTAAAATTGCACCAATTAAAGTCAAAATGGAAATGAACTTAACATTGTGTCCAGGATATTGTGCTGGTGATATTACTTAAGGACTACAGATCTTTCAAGTTTCGTTTATCATTAGCAAAATCATGTGCATAGGAACAAAGAAAATGTGTTCTTTTCCCTAACCCTTCTGTGCTGCACTAACAGACGGTAGAAACATAATTTAGCTGAATTACATAAAATTTTTGGGGAAAAAAATCTTGACAGAAACACTCTAACTGCTCTAAAACTGTTGCAATGATTTTCAAATTTTTGCTCTGTGAAGGGAAAAGACCATTTTGGGCTTAAATAAGAGTGTGGCATATATTTCCAATACTGATGACAGTTTCTAATTCTAAATTCAGAATAGCAGTTCAACACATTTCCAGGTACCAACCACTTAAAGGGGAGTTAGGAAATAACTGCAAATTTAACTTTTTTTTGATGACTCCCCTGCAAGTGTAGAATTTAATAATTTATTCTTTTTTGCTAAGACGATGCCTCTTTTATCTTATTTAGAATTATTTAAATCATGTTTCCTGTTTAAAACCATGGGAACCTTGTACCTAGAGTTAAATTTGTGTTGGCTTAACTACACTGGTCTGCTATTGCCATCTACTGGCTTCCTTGTATGCTGCACATAAAATACACAAAAGGGATGTTTTCCTAAAAAGCAGATCAAAAATATTGCCCTAAAATTGAATAGCCAAAAATTTATTCAGAGAAAATGGGGAAAGTCGCTCCCTAACAAGAGCTGAAACAATTCTGGTGGTGTGGAAATCCTGCCATGAGAAACCCAACTGTGGAAAATGACCCCAGGACAACACAGACAATAGATTGTGAAGGGATAGCCGAGACACATGTTCAGCTTTAAAACTTCAAGCACAACTTACAGGCTAGGCTTGGCTTCTCCTCCACACCACCCAAGAAATCCCATGGCTAAAAATTCCACTTGGCATGGGTAATTTTTATTTTAAAATTGGCAGAATGCAGGGCAATGACCCACAAGCTGCCTGCCCACTGCCAGGATCCCCAACCCAGGACCCTGTAAGCAGAAGGGAGCTGCACCAACTTTCTAAGCAGCTTTTCTCCTTTTCTGTTCTACTTGTTTACTCTTCATCTCCAGCTGGAGTTTACTCCCACTGCCAAGAGAGAGACCTCATACAACCTTAACAGCAGATTAGCATTAGTCTTTTTCTCTGTCCTAACAATGGCAAAAGTACAAGCACCAAAGTGATGACATACAGGCTAAGATTTAACACTTCAGACAAAGACATGTATTAAACGATGCTCAGTTCATACAAGGAATTACAGCACACCTTTGGACTGCAGAAGCATTCTTAGAGAGTGATTTGCACTCTTGGTCGCTCTAGCCACTGTCAGTGAAGCCTAAAGGGCCCAGCCACAAGGGTACTGTTCTGTGGCCAAACCAAAATAAATGGAATTGACACCCTTGAAGAACTACTCCAAAATTTTAAAAAGGCTAGTTAATGTAAGCCTGCTTTTATGTTTTATGTTTTGACTGCAGTACCTTTTATAAACACCATCACAGAACTTAAAAATACTGCTCCTATTGAAAAGCTGTATGAGAAACATAATCCTGAAAATATTTTGGCACATGCTTGACAGTAATGTGGCCACTGACACAGACTGAAGGGCACTAGCCCAAACGGTCTCCCACAGAGATCGGTAGTCAACGCCTGTGACAAGAGTTTAAGAACAGGGCAAGTGATATTTCTCCTACACAGTCTCTAATCAGCAAGCAGTGTTTTTTTGGGACTTGCTAATTCTCTTGCTGTTTTAAAAGCTAGCTCTCCAATTAAAAATTTGCTAGCAAAGCTATGCTGGTTCAGGGGAATTTTTTCCCAACTGGCATAGTTAACTCTGGCAGAACTTTTAATGATGTACTATTGCATCAACAGAAAAGTCTCTTTGCTTGTATAGTTAATTTTGTTTGAGAAATCATTCTACTACATCAGCAAAGGAACTGCTTTGCTAGGCATGCACATGTTCATTAGGGTAGTTTGTCCAAACCGATGAATCCTTCCAAATGTGGACAAACTTGAAGTCTGGACACATGCACGAGAAGTAGGATGTCTCTGCCTCGGATAGACGGAGACAACTTTTACTGAGATTACCACATCAATAACGCAGACATAAGTCTGAACCAAAGGAATCAATGTAATTTGGACATTGCTGAAGGAAGCAGTAGCCATAGAAGTTGTATGCAAAACACATGTAGCTTCAAACTTCCTTTCAGTCAAGCTGACCAGAGTCACATCTTCAGGAACTTAATTTTCATATTATAGTTTTAATTGGTGCACATGGTAAATACTCCTTGAGATCTTTGAGGTGTGTTACTTTTTACCACCGGAGAAAACAGGCATATAATATCACATCATACCAATGTGAGGACAAACTAAGAACTAAATACCACATATTAGTGAGCTCTTACATAAACAGGGTTATAATACTCAAAATAATGATAATATTTATCTTTCATACTATTAAGCTGCAGAAATAGAAGCACATATTAACACATTTTCACAAACACAGACATAGATGTGTTATATAATATACAGATGGCAATTCTATATATTATATACACAAGCACTCTCTCAAAAAGTATGTAAACATACAGGCAGGCACAAACCCCCAGTATTTTTATAATAAATATAGTTAGTGCATGTCTTTAGTGCCAAACAATATGTTACAGCATCTATACATACTTTGAAAGTTCTAAATCTAGAGCAGCCTTTGTTAATACAATTTAATTTTAGCTTATTTGAGATTTCACAGTTAAAGGGAGATTCCCAAACATAAAACCCTGGTGACATGCATGTCAAATGTATATTAAATAGACTACCAAATGCAGAAACAACATTTAAAGACATTGTTGTTCTGCTTTTGTCTTTCTTTAACATATTGAATTATTTTTGTAGAAAACAAAACTAATTTATTCATAAAATGGAAATTATCTAGCATTCTGAAACATTACCCAAACACTAAAGAGGTCTATATTTCCCCATCTCTTCTAAGTATTCTAAACATTTCTACTTTGTAGGCCAGGTTGCAGGATCAATCGTGTCAGAAAATGAAGTTTGCCCACAGAGATGATCTCTAAAAATAATCTGTTAAATTTCCAAACACTAAAAAAATAAATAAAAGTCATTAAGAATATAATTAATCATACACATTTTTTCCTGATGTTTTGCAGTGGACAGATTCACTACAGTGCCTTTTTCATTACTCAGGTGTTAAACTGCTGCAAACAATTCCTTGGCAAAGCAACTGGGGCAAACAAAAAAAGAGGAGGGCAGGGAAATTAAAAACATAAAGGAGGCAAGGGATGGATGAGGGCAGAGACATCATTTCTTGCTTTTAAGCTTTGAAGTCATTAGCATAGAGGATCTGAGCAGTAATTCTCATGGACAAGCGTGCTGGCAGTCCATTCAATAGGAACACGGTTTCAGCTAGTCTGTAAAGAACATACCTGCAGTTCAGATGAGCAATGGGTATGTGATGTTTTAGTTGTGGGAGAGTTGCTGCAGTATTATTGCTTAAAAATGAAAATAAATAAATGCTGACTATGTTAGCTGATGACTGAAAAAATCTAGGAAAAGCATGAGGAACAACTTGCTGCCATGTTGAGGACATTCAGGGTAGGAAAGAGTAAAGAAAAAATATGAGACAGGCACAGTTTGAAATTTTTAGTACTTATACCAAGTAACTTTGAGATTGTATCCTTTTTGCTGCACAAGCACTTCACACCTGTGAGCCAGATTGCATGTGCTGAGCTGAATTTATTTCATGCTGATTTAACTCAACACTGGAGGGGCTGAGCTGAGAAACATGAAAGTGGAAACAGTACAAGAAAGTGTACATGTGCAGTCACACCACCTGCAATTTATGGAAGCTGGGAATGAGCACTGAGTAATCTGATATGGGAATGGTTACATTTAACATGTCACATTTTTAGTGACTCTTTGGAGTGTTCACATTACTATGAGTAATAAAGGAAAGCTTACAAACACAAGCAGATGTATCAAAAATGTGAAGGATGTGCATGTTACTATTCAATGGCATTAGTATGAATAATCTCTTCATATGCTGAATATATCCTATGTCCATGTATATGTAATACACATGTTCATCTGTGAGGAAAAAAATACAATGCTCCACTGAGGATGCCATTGAAATCTCAGTAAAGCTTGGTCAAAATTTTGGCCAAGCTTTGTTTCAGACACTCCGACATGTTCAAACCTGGAATGGCTCCACTGGAATTGCAATGTGACAGAAGGCAGCAAGAAGTTCCATTAAGTCTTTACCCTATTAAATACTTCTGCTGACAGGGAAGCAGGTTGTGTGTGGCACTACAATAAAATGCTGCTGCCCAACTAAACCTGAAGTGGCTAGAATCATGTTAGCCATGAAGGCAGCAGTGAGGCATCACAGCTCTCTTTAGTGTCTTCAGAGAGGAGAGGCTTAGGCCACCATACAGATTTTCAGTTAAATTCTGAAGAAATTTCTATTTTAAAGTGGTGCTGTCCTGCAACAGTCTCTGTAAAATGTCATGATCCCACAGTTCAAATTGTTGAATTTACGTTGGAGTTAGGTCCACTGAGCTTCTGGTAGAATGCGGAACTGTGTACTGTGTGTACTGTTATACCTCCTAGGGCAGTTGAATAACAATGTGACTCACAAGGAGAATCAAAGGAGAAGTTGTGCAGGATACCAGTCTAACTATGCTGATATTAATTAAATGCTACATTTATCTTAATATTAACCCTCTCTGGTTTCTTTTGGTGTCACAAACACAAAACTGTCTGGTGGGCACATAAATCTGTTTCATCTGTGTATTTCAGATGCTTACTGCTATGACAGAAACTCCAGCTGCTGTGCTGTTCGGCTTAGGGCCTGTGTTGAAATGCTTCTTTATCTTCCCAGCTACTGAGAGCTGATGTTCATTCTCTGGAAGGCCATCATCCTGCAGATAAATAAAGCAAAATAAAACTTCAGAGAGGAAAGACAAAAAAAAAAGAAGGAACTGTGAGGTGATTCTGATAGGTCCCATCAATAAGAAAAGTTTACAAAATGTTTGTATTAAAATATGGGTCAATCATTGCCTCCATCAATACATTTCAGGTACTTACAAGATGAACATATTGTGGCACCAAGCAGTCTCTCTCTTCTTCTTTACCCAATATTTTCTTCTCAAACTTTAGGTAATGTTCATTAATAATAATTGTTAAACATTTCATTTTTCTTATCATTTCTTACCATTTTCTTTCATTAATTACCACTACCCAGCTATTTTTTTGTCCACTGATATTTCAAAACCTGAGGATTTCAGATGTGTTTAAGATTTTATTTACTCATCACATAAATTTAATGATAAGGACCTCAAAAGTAAAAAGTATCCAAGATATCACAAAAACAAGAAGCTGGGCTGGGACATTCCTCCTTCCAGCTGAGACTTCTCACTTTAGAGAGCAAATCTGGATACATGCACCTAGGGATGCTGCCATCCTCCATAGTGAGCAGAAACCCTGGCAGAAAGAATTAAGTTCGTGGTTTTGCACAACTCTGCAGACTGAACTCAAGCCCAGGAAAAGAGAAAGGTTTTTTTTAGAATTTGTACAAAAGATCCTTATGCCTTAAAAATGTGCAAAAAGCCGCTGCTCAGTGGGACTTCCCCACTAGCAGCATATGCAGGATTTCAGGCAATAAATACACAGAATACGTGGAAGAGGAAACAAAATGTACAACAGGCAAAATATACAGGGCCACATGCCATAGTCATCCCTGACTGGTGCTGCATGGTGTGTATAGGAATAAACAGCTGAAATAATTCTTAAGCTCCAGTTTGGAATAATCCTAGCAGAATAAAGGCAAACAAGAAAATATCAGAATAGTGAGAGATGATAGACACTTTTTTCTTTTACTTTTCAGCCATTATAAGTGCCCTTAAAGAGTTACAGAGCTGCTGCAGTAAATCATGAGTTCAGTGAGTGTATGGGAATTTTAGGGAGGTTGGTGGGGTTTGTTATTTATTTAGCTTGGGGAGTTTGTGTTTAGAGATCCCTTACTCACCCCTTAACAAAATGTCTCAGCTGGCAAAATATGGTCAAGTGCACACAGCTGCAAAACACAAAACAAAACAATAGAACCCAGTAGCTGATTATTGTCTAACACTGGGGAGTCCTGGCTCGGTGGTATGTGACCCCTAAAAATAACCTACTTCCCATTGACCTTGCCTTTCCCAGAAGAAAGCTAGTCTGTAAAGTGAACTCCTCCTCACGAGAGGAGGGAAGAAAAATAAAATCATTCTCTTGGCTTTCTTGACACGAAAGTCTGCCAAGTGTTCATGTCATCTCGTCAAAAGACTAAATTACAGACAAGACAATAGTTACCAAGACTGTGGTCATATTTTATTGGTGAAGCACCACACCCACAGATCCTGTGGAAACATGCCGCAGCCAAATAGTTTGGGCTCCAGCTTTTAGATGAAATACCTTCCAGCCCTATTTAAGATGCAGCATAGGAATATATACGAATTCCTCTATTGTTACTAAGTTTTATTACTACTGTTGGTGCCACCTGATGTTTACTAGCTCTCTTTTATTCAAACATGGTTTATAAACAAATCAATATATATTAAACTAGCTCCTAGAATTATTTCAGTCAACAATAAGATAGCTATTGAGGGTGAGAGATGACATCTGTTTAGTTAAATACAAAACAAGTTGCTTTGCAGTTTTCAAAGGCCAGGAGTGAAAAAAAACCACCCCATCAAATATCAAATTGATCAGAATCATCAGGTTAAGTTGTAGAACTGGAGAACAGTGTAAACACTGCTGACAAGAATTTAATTGCATTGCTGAAATGGGAGGGATGTCAAACCCTGAAGAGGTTAACTGTTTCTTTCCCCGATTCTAAGTCTTTGCTTTTGGCAGTGGGCTAGGATCACAGAATTTCATCTAGCCTTAGCATTAATCACAAGATTTTTTTTTTTTTTAAAGGTGACCAGTGATTTTTGCTGCTGCATTTGGGAACTTTAAAGAGTCATGAGCTTCAGAAGATGTTGACTGCTAATAGTCTGAAAGGAGAGCTCTCATGTGCATATCTCAGGAGCTGAGCAGTCAAAAGAGTTTGAAAACTCTGGCTCAGAATTAGAGTTTTCACATGGACAATATAAACTGCTTGGAATGTTAACACTTTTTTGGTTTTTGTTTTGGGTTGTTTTATTTTGGTTTTGGTTTGTTTGTATGGTTGATTTTTTTAATCAGCTTCTACAAAACACCTTTCACAGTCTATTTACAAAAAAATCAAAATAAAAAACTAAAAAACAGGCACAAGGTCTTGGAGAAATTCTAGTAATTGATAAAAACTGTGTTCATATTTGCACTGTTCTCTGTGGCAGGAGACATTGCCACTCAAAGTAAGCGTTATAAAGATGTAATGAAGCTCAGGATTCCCAGACTCCTACTGCCCTGGAGCACTTAGATCCATTTCACAAGATGGTCACAAGAGCTTTACTTTCCAAGTCTAAAAACGGCTGATGAATAGATCATTATACAAGTAACAGCAGGAAATTAGAGTAAATAGAAGTGCTGGAAAAGCTTTTGGATGCTGTTTCCTTTAAGGATTTTAAGAATTTTTTTTTTTTTGTGCAGTGTCCTAGGGTGTAACCAAAAGTAGTGCAGCTGCAAAATAAGGAATGTCTTTTAAAATTAATTTTCTTACAAATGTTTAGTTAAATGATACTTATTGCTTGGTTATTAATTTCTTTTGCACACAAATTTCCAAAGCAGACATAGTGCGGGAAAAATATAAAAGCTCCAGGTTCTCTAATTCTTTTTAGGCTGGTGTGTGCCATCTTCCTCTTCCAGCAACAACACACATTTTATATTGATTATTTTAACAGAGAAGGATTTACAGAATGCAAGCCATCCCTTTCAGCATTCACTGCTCAGTGATGTATTAGGAAACATTTACTACTTATACAAAGAAGAATGAGTTTGTCCTGTAACTTGCTTCAGGTTATCAATAGCATCAAAGTTTAAAATGCCAGACCTCAAGATTCCTGCCTTTTTTGTAATTCTTTAAATTTGCAAAAAAAAAATGAGTAGGTAAAGTAAAGATTTGGGGTCCGTGTAGGGGAAGTATAAACTAATGGATTTTTTTCCAGGTCTAAGTGTACTGCATAGGAGAGATGTCTCCAAATAAACGAAATGGAGGGGGCAAAGAACTGCTGCTGAATTGCATTTAGAATTCAAGACCTCCATCTGTGGCAGTGGCATGTAGCCAACATCTTTTCAGGTTTTGCTTTTTTGAATTGAAAACAGCTGGGATATTATTCACATCGAAACTGCTTTACTGGTCTGACTCTGACCATAACAAGCTTTGCAGTTTCCAAGAGGAATCCAGATATTTTTATAGCAAAAACTTATACTGAAATGAGGGTTTGCTCCTACTGAAACTGTCAAAGCACATTCCAGGAATCTCAGCAATTTACCAAGTAATCACATAATAAGCAGCTATAAAGTAGAATGGTTATTTACAATCTACAAAATGGTTTTATACAAAGTAAGCAGTTACAACACTTCTATCAAAGGTTTGATCAAAGAGAGAAAATGTTTCTTAAAATTGTCAAAGAAAACACATGCCTGCTTTTCAAGCCAGCTGTTCTATCTAAGCATTTTAGCTGCAGCTTTAACACTCTGAATATGTTCAAAACTGAAATAAGGGAAGCGTTGTAGTGAGGTCTGTCCCAGCTGAAACTAATAGAGAAAGTAAACGCCAGAATTTGACACCATGGAAAAGTATTTAAGCAGGTTACCTGAGAAAATGGAGTGTAGGTGAAAATTCCATTTATCATTTCTTCTCAGAAAGACAGTATACATATAATTGCTCAGGTAATTACAACACATAGATTGCAGAGCCTTTTGTAAACAGGGATGAGTGCATTAATTCTCTGTCCTGAAGCTGGGAAAATGAGGTCCAGGGAGGCTGTGTGACAGACTTGCAGCTGATCCAGCCAGTGATGGCAGAGATATGTGCAGTTGGATCTGACACTGTACATTCTGCCTCTGTGCATCAGCAGGCCGCCCCTGCTGGCTTATCTACTGATACTGCCCAGACACACTTCAGGGAAGTGCCCTTTCTCATGGACCCATTTAAGCACCTGTTTCAACTCAGCCATGTTCTTATTTCTTCTGATGTGAACTAGGATTGTAGTGCCATCTAGCTAATTTGATGCCCCGTATTAAGTGCTTCCATGTGTGATGCCTTGAAATGGGAGCAATGTTTGGAATGTGTTAAAGCACTTTCCTGAACTGGTCCCAGTGCTAGACTTTTTCCTCCCAGAAAAAAATATATGGATGACATAAAAAAATTCAAAAGCAATTTTGATCCTCATTATGAACTATCTCTAGTGTAATGATGCAGACAAAACACTGGGTTTTTTCAGTTGTTAGAAGCAGCAGAAAAAAAGGAATTACAGAATTGTCATGGAATATTTGTTTCACTTACTTATATAGACAGAACTGCTACAGGTTTTGATGGCAGAGAATTATTACCAGCATAAAACTGCAAGTGCACCAGAGCTAGACCAAAGATGAATTGACCACCACATGTTGTTTCTAGCAGTGCATCACAGCCACTCCTTAAGAAGTAGTACATTTAATAGAAACAAGTAGATCTTGAACTTTCCCTGGTATATCGTCTAGTTCATGCCAACCAAGTATGTAAGAACTTTTTGAGCCAAGAGCTCTATCTAGACCACTATAATTAATAAGCACCAATGGGATCATCCTCCAAAAATGTATTAAATTTTCTTTTGAGTCCATTTATACCAGTTCTCTGTACCACCTTCTGGCAGTGTTCCACATGTTAACTTATTGCACAGAAATTCAGGAATTTGCCAAGGTGCTTCAGTAACCAGAGCTCAGGTCTTTCTAGCAGAGCTCTGGAGTGTTAAAATTCTTTAGCCCCTAGCTCCTCTCCCCTGCTATCCTCACCAGCAGATACTAGAGAGGGCAGGGAAGCAGATCCTCATGTCACTTGCACACCACCACCATCGGATTGCTGCCAAAGAGCTGCACCTCTTCTTTTTTATACATCACACTAAAACGGCTTTCTAAAACGCATCATGGTGTAACAATTAAAAAAATTAAGTATCTGGGGGTAGCATTAACATTTCAAATATATTTTTCATAAAAAAATGGAAGATTAGTGACCACTTCCTTAAGTGGTGTAAGCAAGTGACATTTCAGTAACCTCAGCAGCAGTGTGCAGGCTGACACTGCAGGTGACTTGGCCTCTCTGTGGCTTCTGATCAGTTGCTTCCATCTCTTCCTCTTCAGAACTCCAGAAATCTCCACACATCCTCCTCCCATGGGGACAGAGAGACCCCCCAATTGCCATAAGGCATTATAAACTGTGACAGAACACTATGTCCAAGGATAGCCCCTGGTACCAAGGAAAATAAATATTTCTGCTGCTTGAATGTCATCTTCAAAATGAAAATATTTTCATCAGATATTGTCCTGGATTCTTGCACTCTTCAAACAGCACAGAAGGGCTCTGCTTTTGCTATAAAATGTTAATAGCATTAACAATTTAAAAAGTTGTTTGGATAATAAGGGAGCCCTCCAAGTTTAAAGCACATACTTGGAAAATACTTAAGTGATCACTACTACTCTATATAGAGGGCTCTTTCATTAAAAAAAATAATATCTGAGGTGACTGTATATTTGATTTTTTAGTATAGTTTTTTAGTCAGAAAGGGATTTTGGACACAGCAGCTCAGGGATTGAAGAGTATTCCAGGGAGGACTGCACACACTTGCAACAAACAAAATGAAGCATTATTTCCTCTTCCTGTATTTTTTTTTTCACTGTTCATCCCAATTGTGTTTTTTTTTTTTTCTCAGCTGTCCCTTCTGAATTGGAATATAGATTATCCCAACTTTTTATTTTTGTCATCCAAATATTTTAAAGCATGTTAAATAGTCTGGGATAATTAACACTTAAATACCATCAGAAGCTAAATATGATTCTAAATGTTTCCCTGTTCCATTCTGAATCAAGTAGGCTTAAGAGTATGGGCTATATTTCAGTAACTCTTAATCATGACTGTGAGATTTTTGAGTCCACCTCATCTCAGGAGAATAAAATGTGTCACTGAAACGGCAAGATGAGAGTCAGAGATATACATTTATCAAATAGGATTGAGATTTGTTGAAAGTCCATTTCAGAGAAAATGTAGCTGAGAACACACAATAGTGACAACTCCAAGGTACACAATACACTAAATCAGCCTGTAACCCAGCTGATTTCCAGTTAAATCTGTGGCATCTTTAGAATGTGCTGGCTTCCAAAAGGGCATAGCAAGGGCTTGACAGAAAAGAACTCAAAGGTGCCAAATTGCAAGAAGCATCTACAAGTCTGAAAATACTTACATTAACCCATGGATGCTCAAGAACTTGCAAGGCTGAGAATCGCAGATCTACATCTACTTGAAGCATCATTGTGATAAGTTCCTGAGAAATTGAATACAGGGTTGAAATTAAAGAACACTTTCAAAGAACAGATCAATAGTTCATACACTCAAGAACTCTTTAACTGATTTTGTAAGAGTGCTCAGAGAGCGAACTACTGACTGAAGAAATATACTAAGATTATGCAAAAACCAGAAAAACTATGAACTAATGAACTCTCAGCTGAACTTCTAAATCAATATCTGACAGTATCTTGAAAAGCTAGAAGACAGTTCTGAGCTACAGTTCTGAAGCCACTGTTTAAAGAGAAAGGCACTTAATACATAATGTGTAGAACAGATGGTCCCATGAAATTAGGTTAGCTTTCCATTAAGAAAAAGCCAATTCCTCTATAGGAAAAAAAAAGCCAGCAAATACAGTTTTACTTTAAACTCTTGTTTAAATAACATAGAAGATATTAAAAAAAAACTGACACTTAAAATCATTATTTTTCATCCTCTGATTTTCTCTGCAATTACCTAGATTATTTTATTCACAGAGTGGGGTGCATGGAAACAGTATGGCAATATGACAGCAAATAAAGGTGCATTGCCAAAGACCACAGCTATTCATTCTTAATTACAAGAATAACTTAAATGGATAGGCTAAGGCTTCCAACCAGAATTTTTAGACAGAACTATTTGGCAGAAGGAGTTTCACAGGAAACCCCACTGGTAAAGGACTTGCAAGGTTCCCATTAATGATGCTATGAAATAATGGCTGCTACAACACAATGATTTGGTTTAGAGGACTTACAACTCTATGACTATATCTCATTCTTTAACCTCATTAGTTAGAAGGCTCCACATACCTGTAAAAGCAGGATGTAACTCTCCAAAGAATGGAGATTCAGAGCTACTCTCATTACCTGCATCCACCTCCAAATTTAACTTTTTTTTTTTCTTGTGATTAATCAAACCCTGTCACACTGAAGGAAACAGGAAGACAGTTTTTCATAGATTGCCTTACAGACCAGAGAAGTAAACTGACTGAAAGTAAGCACTTATCTAGTAAGCACTTCTAGTAAGAACTTATCTATCTACAGAATGACCATGTGATTTTTCTTTTTACATTCACATATGTATTTTGTCTCTGTCCACATATATTTATACATATGACTACAGTGAATGCCAGATCCCTAGAAAATCTTTGAGTTAAACTGTTGCTCTAGTGAATTGGTGAGAGTTAAAAAAACTGATCTGCTTTGCAAGTATAATGAACTCCGTCAAGGTCTGTATCTGTAAATAATTATATCTGCCTTAGCACACCAAAGACTGCAGGTCAAGAGCTGTGACCAGAACAAGTCTGCATTTCATACCACTCTGCAACAATAAGGCAATGGGAGGCCTGGTTCTTTGACAGGAAGAAAGAACAGACATAACATCTAATGGGGTCAATAAGGGAAATCAGCCTCTCCCTAATATTATTAGATAACATTCAAAAGCTCCAGGTTGGTACCTGGTGCCCCTCACAAGTACATATAAAGCACAGTCCAAGAGAGCTTTCGAGCTAGGAAGTGAATTACTTTAATTTTTTCTTAATCAATAAGGGCTGCTGGTGTCTGTGTTGTGTGAGAAATCATATAGAGATATGATTTCCATTTCAGAATGGGGTCGATTTCAAAACCACCTGGAGTCTAAAAGACAGTAACCAAATGAAACATAATTGGTGATCCAGAGGAATTTATAGGTGTGGCAGGATCTGTATGAGACATGTCAAATACAACACTGAAGAAAACAGCATCAACTATAAAATTCACCTTTGCAGAGTCAGAAACATTGTCCCAATATGGAGATGGAAAATCCATCTGTCCCATCAAAATCTGATCAAAAAGCACTTCTTGATCATCTCCACTTCTGTAAAGTAAAAACCAAAGAAAACCAACAACAAAACCCAAAAAGAAATTATTTTCAGATGTGGTTTCAATAGACTTCTTAAAATTGCTTTTAATTGCTAATGCTTTAGTATGCTTTTAGATGTTGATCGCCCCAAACATGCAGCCATGGGTGTTAGTGGTGAGATCATAAAACATTGTGCATTTGGTACACTCTTTCTTTCTGCTTGTCTTTAGGATTGTCCACAACTTCACAGTTGCTTTGAGGGGATAAAATATCTGACATGTCCTTATTAACTGGCTTACATTTTAATTACCTTTTACCAACCACAGAATATGCTGCATTTTGTCCATGAAAGAAGATGGTTATTTCACAGTGTATTTAAAACTTCAGGCAAAGGCACGCAGAACCTATAATGAAGGCTCTTGTTTTGCAATGCAATGAAGTTCAAACTACAATAAACAAACGCGAGACAGAGATTTTACCATAAAATCACAGACATTTATGGGGCTTGTGTAGAACACTATGCAGAGCACAGAAAAAAAACATCAAACCCTATGAGCAGAGAACTTCTACCAGTGGGAATCTCTGGGCTTAATGTGAAAGGAGCACAGGGACCAATTCACATAACAAGGATAGTTGAATAGGTCAGTCCATACCCACGGAATGGAGGAAAACCACAGAGCAGGATGTAAGTAATCACACCCGCTGCCCAGATGTCCACCTTCAAGCCATATCTAGAAGCGTGAGAGACATGGTTAGAGACATCAGATTCTTATGGACTACAGAGGAAATATGTTCAGAATCATTAATAATTTCTTATAAATTCTCATCTGAACTTTGTTTACCTACCAATCCTCATTCTGCTATCAAATATTTTTTACATTTACATCTTAAAATTAAAATTACATTAGATCAGAATGTGTGAGTGCACAGAAGTCATTTGGCTGTATTCTTCGGTTAGTTAACTAATTCAAGTGGAGTTTATTTGAGTTATTGATGCCTGTCAACATGACATCTGCAAAGGCAACACAGGCTGCTCAAGCCAGCAGGCATTTACTCTGTGGAACAAATCAGAGGAGGACAGTGTGTAATAATGAAATAGAATTAAGTAAATGGTAGTTAGCAGTCTCTAGAGAATAGAATTCCTTCTGCTGTATCTGCAAATGGCTGGTTAGTAATTCAGTGTTAAGCTGAAAAGTTTGAGGCCAACAACTGGCAGAGATTGAATATGACTCAAAAGCCAGCCTGCTCTGAACTGGTTTGGGTAAAATAGCCTCCAGAGGTCCCTTCCACATGAATTGTTCTAGGAGCCATGATTCTGCATCATAGCCAACCAAAGGCAGGATAAAAATCTTAATTGCAAGAACTCCAGTCTGGCACAATGGCAAGAATGTGCTCCGCTGAGTACACATCAATGGATCACCACTACAAGTGATTTACCCCGTTTCTGCGATGATTTCTGGAGCTACATATGTTGGGGTCCCACAGACAGTATATAGAGGTCCATCCACAATTGTTGCTAGGCCAAAGTCTCCCAACTTCAGGGACTTGCTTCCATCTTGGTGTTCATAAACCTAAATCAGGAGGAAAATTGAAAGCTTTACCACAAAACCATCAAGGCAACTACTATAATCACTTGCTAACTGAAATGTTCCTTCTTATTTACAAATTTTTTCTTCCTCCTTATCTTTAACATGCTTTGAAAATTCACAGACAATTTGGACAACTTCCCTAGAATACAGTCAGGATGTTTGGGAAAGACTTATCTCGCTACCTGTCCAACAAAAGACATATGTAGCACTTGCTAGGTGCTAAAGCCCAGAAGCAAATGCTTGATCTTCCAGCAGTGGCTTTCCTACATCAGCTCCCTCCTGAATTCACAGTGTAGGTGGGTTGAGTTTATTCATTTTACTTGCAGAGAGCTTAAAGGTTTGCACGGGAACTTCAGCTACTTAGGTAATAGAGTGTACTGATAGCAGTTCCAGGCTCTTCTCTGTGTGCTGAAGCTGCGAGACACAAATCTGGCTGCAGTATTTCACCTAGAAATACTCTCCTCTCCTTGGATGACTCTTACACACCAATGAGTTTCTTACTGGCACGGTAGCGTCAGGATCAACGGGACACAAGCAGTTAGGGCTGCTAACGGGGATACGTGAAAATCCTGTCTTAAAACCTGGTCTTCACAGTGGCAGCGTGATCTTTCACGGGGTTTTATGGGTGCAAAGGGAGATTAAGATGCAGTCAGATGAAAAAAAAAAAAAAGCTAGAAATATCAGTAAAACAACCATAATTTTAAGAGCTGGCTCAGAGCAAAAGAAGAGCCCCAAACCTGTGCCTTTAAAATTAGATGCAGTAAAAAAAAATGTTTAAAATAAAAAATATAAAAATGTATCTAAATTAAACACTAGACTGTAAATCTATGTTTAATCAATGTGCTGGTTTGAGTCCTTGCTTGCCATTTTGGAATATTTCTATGACAGCACCTTAAAAAATGGGAACAGTCTACAGGAGACCTTCTTATAATATCACTTTATTATTTTGCAAGTCAAACCAAAGCCTTATGCAGTCTGGATCACCACTAGTGATATCATGTAAACAATTTGCACCAAAACTGTGTAGGTATCATACTTTCTAATCAAAATAATCTTTTATATACATATCTTGACCAGCTACTCCTACATCCAAAATCACATTTATCTACAACTGTTTTAAGAAGAAAATCCTAGCTTTTTTTCTTATAAAAATACAATAAATTCTACATGGGACAATTGAATAGTTTACTTGGAGCAAAAGTAAATTATTGAAGTCTCTCAACACAGTTTCCTAGAGATCTGTTATAGCTCATACTAATTAGTTATATTATACAGCCCCCATCCCCCAGTTTCTTATTTGTCAATGTTAGTCATGTCTAGAGAGAAAACCCCTCTCTGTCCTGAATCCCTGCTTACCAGGTGATACAGCCACAAGCAGACATTCAGAATACACAAAATTCTTCTCCTCTCCTTATGTTATTTTTAAGAATTCAACTGGATCTTTAAGAGGACCAGCAATTTATAATGGATTCACATTTCTCTTCTACTAAGCCAGAAAAAAGTTATGTTTATAGAAAAGCACTGGGAAAAAAAAAAAGCAATTATGGTTTTATTCAAAACACAGATTGTTAAATACATCTGGTTCCTGAAACTAAAGAAAGTGCTCTCTGAAATGGCAGTAATAAATCTAATTTCAACAACAGTTTTAATTAAAGTCTAGAGACTAGGACTTTAAATATTCACTTGCTGAAATATGTAATGTGTGCACTTAGACATGAAGAGCTGAATCTGGCCTAATTAGTATTTCATATTCTGTTTCATGCAGTTATCTTTCTACACAGCCCTCTCTGAGCTGTGCTAACCTAGCAAATATTTGCAAATTCCTTCCTTCAATAGACCACACCTTGTGGGACTCATCCATACTAGAAATTATTTACAGAAGAGGTTTGTTTGGCAATATTTACCAATGCAGAAGGTTTGGTACAGTGCATTTTCTATTATTCTGCTTCATCTGTTTCGAGGAATTACTTTTCTTGGAAAACTACTTCAGTTGACTTGTAAAAATGAAGAAACTAACTTTTCCTCACCCTGTTATAACTTCATATAAAAAAGAGCCCGATGTGAAGCTGTGGTATGTTACTTGCCAGTCAAGGAATGGGAAAGATAATTTAATGCGCATGTTATTCAGAATGAATGCTATATATGTTCCTGCATTTAAATACTGAAGGGCAATTAAAGAAATGGGGATTAGTGCAAATTACCCGCTACGTAGTGCTTTCACTGTTTTAACTAAGCTATAAAACTGTGTAATTGTACTACACTAATTGAATGCAGCCACACATAATTGTATGCCACCATATGTATCCTATTAGTATAAAGACTGTCAGTATTTTCTAAGCTGCTCTTGTGATCAGTGCAGATGGCAACAGTCAGAGAAGTTGTTCTCTAGGGTTTATTATATGGTTATAAAGACATCCCATGACTTGACAAAATAAACGTTCTAAATAGCAACAATTATGAAAAATGTTCCAATTAAAACATGGAAGGCTCCCTAGAGAATCAAAAACCAAACAAAAATGCTAAAACATCACAGGTATTCAGCACACCCTAAACTCTTGGACAGTTGACCGTTAGATGGACTTTACATGCCTTGAGGATAATATGGAATATTTAAGCAGTTAAAAAATAATGGGTGCTGCACACAGGACAGGTTCACACACACAAAGATTTATTAGCAGGACCTAGAGCTGGTCTCACACATCAGCTCTAAGCCTGAAAGTTACTTTTGGGAAGAAGGAAAAATTAAAAGAGACAAGAGAGGAGGTGAAAATAAAGGTTCTACTAGGGGCGGGGAAGAGATGAAATAAAGCAACTCCAGGTGAAATAAAGCAACTCCAGGTGATCCTCTTCTGGTCTCCTTCTCTAGAGCAGCACGTTCCCCTTCACTCCCCACGTTCTCCTCTAGCAACTCTACAGCCTTGCTCATCCTCCCTGTTGTCTTTTTCCGGCTAATGAGGTTGTCTAGCTTCAGGACATACTCCTCTAAAATTAAAGTTACAATCCATGAGTAGGAAAAGGGTGGGGGAGAAAGTGTTGATTCTCAGACTAGTGGCCAGGAGAACCAGCAATAACACAACCAGGGTTTGCACGTGCAGCACTGTGACAGCAGCAGAGGGAAAGCCACAGCACAAGAACAGCAAGGGAAAAATACCTCCAAGACCACTTAGGTGAAGGGTTAAAGAGCCAAAAGGAAAAGGGCAGGCTACAAAAGGTAAGTAGAAGGTATTTAAATGCTGAGACCTGTGTGGCATTTTTCAAGTGTTTTGTAAATGCCATGAAAATAGCGCTAGTTGCAATTTTGTGACATAAGGAACCACACATCCCATTTGACAGCTAAGATAAAAGCAGAATGGTTCAGAAACACTGAGGCCACAGCCAGCCAATGTCAGAATCAGGGTCAGAGCTCAGGTAAGGCTGGTTCCAAAGCACTCTTCTAAGGCAGTGCTTGTTTCTTTCAAGGACCTCATAAAACTTCGAGAATCTATGCAATTTGTGAATCAAATGCTGGCTTTTGAGGATTAGGATGATGCAAGAGGTTAAATGCTGCATCCTTACAGCTCAGTCTCAAAATCAATGCACAGTTCTGGAAAAGTCACTCAGAAATAATTCAGCTACAATGTGAGCAATGTGATCATTAGTGGGTAATTACCAGAAAAGGTGAGCAGTTAAATCTAATCCCTGCCCTGCTGCCCTCACCTCCTACCCATGCCTCCTGACCACCTCTTTTCCCTCAGAATTTTAACTCTAACAACAATAGAGTTTAGGCATTTACAGACAAGTCAAGACAGCAGCAGAGCAAGGCTTGTCCCAGATCTAGACCCTCCTGCACACTCCAGGAACAGCATTAATGAATCCTGGCATGGGATTGCTACAACATCTGCATGCAGCCACCTATCAACACCAGCACCAGAAAATAAAGTGGAATAAAAGGGCCAAGAAAGGTGTATCAGTCATTAATGTCTAGTGAAACTTCCACCCACTGTGTTTTCAGCAGTTTCTGGAAAATGAGGGCAGGTAACTTCCTCACCCGGAACCTGCCACTAGAGGAACTTCAGCCGTAAAAATCCCACTGCCTGGAAGTTTAGCAATATCTGCTGGAGTCAGCTTTCCCATAAAAACTCTTCATTGTCAAGCAGGACTAAATGCATTAAGTCATGGCTGACAGCACACAGCTGAGAGAACTGATACTCTATGATTCTATGAACATTTTGTTTTATGGTTGCAGAATATATGGAGAATTGGGACATCCTGATATTGGAACATGTCAGCAAATTTGTGAAAACTCAGAACAGTGAGATAATCAGGAGAAGCTAACTTCTGAGGAGAAATAAAAGTGTGGGGGGGATGCAACTCTTGCATTCAAGTGTGCAAAATTCTCAGAAGACTAATTGCCAGGGTATGTTTTTCACTATTTTCAGCAGATAAGGCTCATATAGATTTAGTCAGAAAAACAAAGATTTAGATTGTCTGTTTGTGAAAGTGGCTTAATAAAAAGCCACAGTGGCTTAATAAAGGATTATTTGGAGATGCAGTAGGGGAAGGACAATGAAGTCTCTTCCTGGCTCTGCTCTGATGTGTGACATGATTAGGACACAGCATTTACATGCACCATACCTGTAAAACTAAAGGGTTGCTAATTATTTAGGCAGTGACAGAAGTACAGAATAGTCTGCTAAGGACAAAACACATATTTATAAGAAGCTTGAAATTTTCCTGCAGTTTACTACAAGTTTACTTCTAGTGATCCCAGGAATTACTCAGCTGTTGTGTCCAATGGAACAGTCTAGACATAGCACCTAATGTTACTGTACTTACTGGGACAGCTGTTATTTTTAGGAGAGCTTTACAATGCAAAGGTTAAAATTAAAAGATCAGTGACTTAAAAGACTGAAATAAACTTGGCAGGCATGTGGAAGGAGGAAGTGCAGACCTTTTCTCGCACACTCTGAAGTTATCAGCAATACCGAAAGATGAATCTTCACTTACCAGTAGATTCTCCGGCTTGATATCCCTGTGGACAATGTTCAGGCTGTGAAGATATTTGATGGCACTGGCCAGATTGTAAAGCATCCCACTGGCATCCCGCTCTGTGTATTTGTTCGTGGAAGTAATAGCATCAAAAAGATCTCCTCCCTGGAGCAAAATTACCATGGGATATGAGCAACATTGCTTGTGAAATGACTGAAAAATTCAGGGAAGATCAAGGAACATTTTTAGAGAAGGAGGAGGAGGAGGGGAAGGGAGCAGCACAGTTTCCTTGCAGCTATAAACTATGGGTACTGTGATGACATCTCCCATAATGGCAGGTAAACAGACAACTCAAAACCATTGGTCATGGCTGAGTCGGTCAGCCAAGAGGCTGGAGTTTCTACTGCAAACCATTCCTACCTGCTGCTGCTTTTGTAACATGTCCAGCACTTGCCAACCTGAGTGTTTAGAGCCTGCTACAAATGTCTGGCAAGAGTACATACTTGCCTATCACGATGCCATTTACCAACTCTTGGCACTCTTCATAATAATCACCAACAGATTAACATCAAACTTTTGCCCAATGCCTAACTGAACCCCAGAAAGATGAAGGAACTCCGAGTAAAACTCAGAACTCAAAGTTACTTATTCTCACTGCTATCGTATTTTAAAAGTCTGTTTCCATCTCATAAAGCTTTGCAAACATGGATTTCAGAAACCACTTTCTCTACACAAGATGTGAATTTTTTGGTAGTGTGATGCCTCTTGCAGTTAATACTGAAGAACTTTACAGCATGTATGTCAGGAAATCATACCGGGAGACACAGGTGGCTGCTTGTGCCATTCTCAGCTCATCACGCTAATTCAGCTAAAAGCTTCTGTCAGTGAAAGAAAAGCAAGAAGACAAGAGAGAATGAAGGAAAGAAGAAAACAAGGAAAAACTAAGTGTAAGTCCTCAAAGTTGAAATGATCTTCACCAGTGTCTGAGGCAGCCATGACTGTATTTCCAGAGGTGAGCTGGCAAGTGGGGAGAGGGAACATGGAAGTGCTTGGATGGAGATGGAAGAGTAATTTTAAAAATGAGATTAAGAAGGGAGCTTGACAGATTGGAGGAAAAACCAGTGATCTTTTGGGAGATTATATTCAGAGGTATTGAGCCTTTGGCCAAAGTCAAAGCAGCATCACAAAGAAAACACAATCCAACAAGAACCAAAAAAAGAAAAAATAAATAAAAATAAGGCAAAGGATAACTCTGCAAAAGTAATGCAAAAATTCCCTGCTTCAGTCAAAACATCAAGAAAAAAAATCACAGAGGACTGTATTTAAAAGAAAAAGCAGATATTTTCTGAAGGCAACAGAGGAGTCCCGGCTTTGCCAGCTCTCATAGTTTTATCAACAGCTTCAAGATATTTTCTGGGTTTTTTTTAAGGCTCAACTTCAGTGTAAACACTTTTTCCATTTTCCAGAGAAAGGAGGAGGGAGGGGAAAGAAAAAAAAAAAAAAATTTCCAGCAATCATGGCTACAGAGAAAAGGGAAGTAAAAGGGAACCACCAAAGACTCAAACCTAGTAAAACAGACTTGTTATAAAAAACCAAACAAACAATTACAATTTTTGCATTGCTGAGGTGCAGCTGAAGTATGCCAGGGCAGGTTTATTCCCATTGTCGATACAAAATTCCAGCTCTCTGGAAATTGCTTACAGCCAAAAATTGTCAAATCTGGACCACATCAAATTTCTTGCCCTGGCTGGTGACTGTTCAAGACACATCAAGATACATAGTGTCAAGGAAAAGGAAGAACAAAAGGCCAAGCTAAACCAGATAGAGGATTAGAGAGAAAGAGGCCAAATATTTGGCAAAAGTACAATACCATGTACTTCATGGCATTATCTGATCCCTAAGTATTAGATATCAGCATGTGGCAAAGTATGTGAGATAAATAATCTATCTTCCCTAAGCTCCTTCCTGTGAAACCCCTGTACCAGCTGCTTTTTAACATGAGGCAGTGGATTAGACAGATCTTTGGTCTTATCTAATATGTTCCAGATGCTCAGAAGAAGTGTCAATAACATCGGCAAAGCATCTGCCTCCAAACAAAGAAAATTGTCTGAGCTATGAGGAGCAAGAATGAAAGAAGCTGAGTCTTAAAAACAGAAGGAAAAATTTTGGCTTGAAGTCAGAAGAAAAGGAACAAATGTTCATGCACAAGAGAAACTTAAAACTCAGAAAAAGAGGCTGCAGAGAAATTTAACAGTCAAGAAAATCTGAAGCAGAATACTTTTCTCCATTTAAGCATCTACTGGAGTCAGTAAAGTTTCTTACCAGGTATCCTGCTAAGAAAAGAGCGCATATATTTAGTCTGTTGGATTCTCTGCTTTTAAAGGAGAGGTGATATCCCGGAAAGAGTTAACAGAGCTGACAGCTATATCAGGCAGAATTGCTTTCAGACTTTCCTCTCCCCAAAGAGCACTATAACCTGCAAGGCTCTGCTAAGCCGATTCACACAGCAGGTCACTATCATTTATTCAGGCACCAGGGGTGAGTTCAGGATGACATTTCAGTCTTAAATCCCCTGTTCTGGAGTGAAACAGGACCAGCAACATCTGAATGCAGTTTTTATCATCTGTGCACATGAGGAGGTGTACTTGGAACTACAGTAACCAATTATTTATTTATTACCTTGTTATGTAAATGATATGATCTCTCTTTTTCTTCTGCAAAAGTGAAATCATATCCTGGAGCAGTAAAGGAAACTCAGCAATAAATCTTGCTTCTTAAATTGGCCAAACCCCTGTTAGGTTTGAATAACAATTTTGTTTCGCTGTGTAAAAAGGCAATGTGCCAGAAACCAGGTCTTTGCTTCCTTTTACAAGCACCACTTGCAATGTGTTTATATTTGTATTTATGAAGTGCTTTTTCTTACACTTTACAAAGCAATGAATGGCCTATCTGCCATGAGGTGAGGGTGGGATTTGCAGCAGTCACTCATGTCAAACATGTTACTGCCAATTAATGCAGGGTGGTATTAACTGAAACCGGGCTCTGCACTATCAAGCCTTTCCTCCTTGCCTCTCTTTCCTGTCTGTGAGTTTGATTTAACGTCAGGTCTTCAAAAGTCAGTCAATAACAGATGGTTAATCAATTCTAACAGTGCACACTATGAAATGGTAACAGTCAGCAATTGGTGAATTAACAACTAATGTCTCTCCAAAAATGCCTTCCCTAGTACCCAGAGAGTGCAACAAGGCTTTTCTTCCAACTATATATTAAGACTATTTATTCAGGAATAGATGTTTGTATCAGAGAAACAAAGTTGACTTCCCTGAATAAGGTTATTTCTTCTACATTTCTTCTATTATTCTACATAAAAGTAAAGACCATTAGAACGGTGCTCTCTAGGATATGAGAAGTACAGAGATTCCTGTAGTGCCCTTCCATGATACAGCTAAAAGAATATGTGCAGCAATCTTCAAGAGTAAAGAGCACAAAACCCCAGATTTCTACAGAAAGTGAACAAAATGCATGTTTTTTTATATGCATCTTTAAGGCTTATTTTCTAAATTATTTTCTAGGAGTTTTCGGTCCCCTCATCTCTCATTTAGCTGAGTAGGACTTCAATTAAAAATCCATTGGACACTACAGTTTACACATTTTTCAGTCATGAATAGCACAGCAGGTTTCACCCATAAAACCAGCTCTGTGCTTACATCTTGGCAGGTTAGACAAGGCACAGCTTTTAGTTCCTAGCACACCTCATGGGGCCAAGATGAAGGATTTGTCAATGCAGGCTAAAACCTGTGGCTATATGTGATTACAGTGCTGTGCAAGGGGATTGAGGTACCTTTGAACAACTTCTTGCAGACACTGAGGAAAACCGACAGTAGCATGGATCTCATAGTGAGCTCACTTAGAATAGAATAGAATAAAATAGAGCAGTAATTATGATTGAAATAGTGCTAGATGGCTAATGGTATCTGATCTCAAGCTGTGCTATTTCACATTGCATGCCTAAGAGTGAGAGAGGGCTGAGATTGTCAAGGGAGTGGGGAAATTATTCTGGGACTGCTTACACAAAGAGATTCATGGCATGGAAGGTTGCCAGTATTTTTCATTTGTCTGGGGATATAACTTTTTCATCAGAGAAAATACGTCAGCTCCTTAGTACCAGCATCCCCAAGTGTGCTTCCTCAGAGCTTGGAGGAGGGGGACAGTGGGGTTAGGGGGACCATAACCTCTACAGCACTACTCAAGTCAAATAGGGCATCTGTTTGGCGCAGACCTATGAGGGCAAGACTTTCTTTCCCAGACTGCCACAAGGACAGGGAAAATCTGTGTACATCCACCCTTGTGGCACACAGAGCCTTCCACCTTTGGACTGGGAACATGGCTTGTGTCACTGGTGCTGCCACAGAGTGTGACGGTGTTTGCAGGGGTCCCAGGATGACGGAAGAGACAAGAATGTTGACTCCGTGCTTCAAAAGGCTTGATTTATTATTTTATGATATATATTATATTAAAACTATACTAAAAGAATAGAAGAAAGGATTTCATCAGA
>JAYDZK010000001.1:49244762-49429597 GCA_034509185.1 Euphonia xanthogaster
CGATCTATTTTTGATTCCGTAAAGTGTGGTAGATAAAAAGATTATATACCATGTTTTTACTTCCTCTTGGAGTAACTGTCATTTGGTAAAAAATGTTAAAACCCCTTCTGTTTTAAACACAGAAGAATACTAGTTTTACTTGAACTTATTTCAAAATTCAATGCCTGGATAGGGCTGACAGGGCTATAACAATTCATCAAAGGTTTAAAAAGAAATTACTAACTCCTCAATTTACCATATCTAGTAGAAAACATGGTTAAATGAATGAACTTCAATGCCTTGGGTTCTTGGGGCATGTGTGGATTTTTCTCTACTTCCCAAGTCTCTCTCATTTCTGGATGTCTAAGAAGTAATTTGTAATGTATGTTACTAATAATGCAGCCAGCAGAGAGGATAATGTGAAAATAAAAGGTTCAGTTGCATTTTTCACTATAGAGATACAGTATATGGTAGTAGCATACATTAATTCACATACTTTCTACATATATGTATAGAAAAATAGTGAATATCAGATAACACATTTCCTAATGTAAAAATAGAAATCAGTGAAGTTTATTCATATTCACTATTCCACATTCACAGGCAGTATTATTGCAGATACATTGAGAGCTGAACAAAACTATTCATTGTATCTGAAGGACAATATAACCTATTTCTCTACATATACATTTTTCCACATAAATTATACATGAAAAAAAATCAAATAACTTTCTTCTAAATACTGTAGAGGAGAAAGTCTGTGATATCAGCTTTGTCAAGTGACAATAAGTTAAAATATGTTCTTACTTTACTAAGGGATAATGTTATCACTGCAGTGCTCTTAGTCAGAGTAAGATGATTCATCCTGTGTATCCTGGAGCATTTATAGTGAACATCACACTAGCAACTCTTCTAACTCTTGAACTTTTTCAACTTATGTTCAAAACTGATGCAAATTTAGCTAAAAATGCCAACAATCTCTCTTGGACATCCTTCTATTCGGACCAGTTATACAGTGACTGATTCTGAGAAATATATATTTGCATTAAATTCAAATGGAAATGTAGAGGTTAAAGAAAGCATCATTTAAAAGACTCGTGCACACTGTATTTTCTCATCAGAGACCTTACAAAATGTCAACATGACTTACTTTTGTCATTCTGGTGCTATCTGGTCTTACAGACATTTACCTGAAAAAAGCCCAAACCCTACTGAAGTGATTAAATCCACCTGAGGTGTTACCAGCAGAAATAAAGGTTAATACATTTCACTTTCATTGGTAATGAACATGCACTTATAACCCCCACATGTCAATTTTAACAGAGACACTTCACTTTATGTCTTCTCAAGCAAGTTTCCTGAAAAACTCAATAATTTACTCTTTCGTTTTTTGAGGCACTGAGAGATACACATGGAGATGACATTAAAGGAAGACTATAAAGTAAAATCTCTTCTCCAACTCAGAAACAAAGATAATTGAGCAAAGGTGCATTTACAGAAGACTGACAGGAGAGATTGCAGTGTGAGACAGACCCTATTTATTTTTTTTTTAATCCTTTTTCCCTTGTTATATCTTGCTCTTGCTAGCTAAAAAATGTTTTCATTTGACTAAGTTTTCCTAAGTTACTCTAATTTGCTGTCTTTAAAGGAGTTTGGAAAACACAGAGTTTCTATCAAGTCCATCATAGTTAAATAAATAAAATGTCAGAGGACAAAGAAAGGTAGTATCTCTTGCCCCCACATCTATGTTCACTGCAGTGCAGAGTAACAGCAAAAGCTGTTACTGTGGGGCTAAGGCATAGCTTCCCAAATTACTCCCTCTCCATTAAAACAAGCAAACAATAAGGCAAACAAAAACCCCCATGCCCAACCACAAAACCTCAAGGAGATTCCTAGAGAGCAAGGGGACAGGATGGACAAATGACTTTTCATGGGTCACAGTAGGGCAGGTAAAACAGGTGTGTGTGAATGGGGCTCTGCCAGGCGCTGGAGTTAGCAATCCCACCGTAGGAAAAGCCATCCTCTCTGCAAGAGACATCATGTAATGTTGATTGATCATCCACACTGTAAACCCCCTGCATTTTATGGTGTGCCATGAAAGAATTTTTTCACCTGGCTTTTATCACAAAAGCTTGATTTTGAAGCCTTTGTTCCCTATATTATTTGCTTTTTGATTAAACATCACCCATTGTTATATATTCTGAGAAATGCTGGCCCTGCAGTGATTGTAAATCGATAGCTAGATGTGGAAGAATAGGAAGGATAAGGAAAAAAAAAAGAAAAGGAGAAAAGTTTCTTGCAGCTAAGTGAGAAAGAAAGTTAATAAAAATAGGTCAGGCAATTTCAGCCCTTTCTCATATGAAACAAATGGGCTAATCTTAAGTAGGAGCCACACATAAGGATCTTCAGTGTATCTGGGGCTCATCAGGAAGTGGCGTACAAGTAGCAATATAAAAATCCTTTTTCACTGATATCGGGAAGTTTGCAGGATAATAGATTATCCTGCAAAGAATTTGTATTACATCTGTCTATTTTACCTAGGATTGAATAAACATTGCAAAAATTAAACTGATATGTTATTCAGATCATGTATTCAGCAATGATTAAGCTGAAGAAGCATATATAAGAATACCAAAATATTTTCTTAAAAATCTCTGGAATGGTACTCTAAATGGATGAAAAAAGGAAAACAGAAGGTAAGGGTTTTTTTTGTTTGTTTGTTTTTTTGTTTTGTTTTGTTTTGTTTTGTTTTGTTTTTTTCCCAGAGAGAATAATTCAGAAATAAAACCTTCCATAATGCAATGAAATGATATTTGAAGTAACGCACATACAAAGCCTCAGATTGAAATACTACTGGAACTCCTACTTATCTGTCTGCTGTAATTAAATTCATCATGGAATCTCGGGGAAGAAAAAAAAGAAAAAACCCACCCAAAAAAGCCTATTTAGAATACAAAAGGGAAAGAAACTTCCAGATTTAGGTATAAAAATAGAAGACATCCAAGTGGCTCAAAGTTACAATTCAGGAAAGACTTTGTTAGTTGTATTTGGATCACAGCTATAGCAACTGTTAGCATGTGTCACTGCCTCTAATGGTATATGGGTTCAATCAGAGCACACAGAATACCAGATGGGACTGGAGGGAGCTGTCAGCAGAAAGAAACTATGCTCTCTGATTTTTGCATTCCTGTGCAAAAAGCCACTATTGTCAATTGTTTTTATCTGTAAAACCAATGCTTTTGTTATAAATCTTGGCATGGTCTGGGATTACAAAGCCAGCAAGCACCAGATGGCTGAAGAGATTCAGGCCAGGTCTAGAGGCTCGTGCCAGCCTTGTTTCTGCAATTAGGAGTATGCAGTAATGCAATCCATGTTCAACACGTCTGGGTGAGCAGATGCTCCTCACGTGTAGACATAGTAAATACACTGGCAAAACTGTAGCATGACTGGTAGAGAGATGCCTGATGAAGGTAAGGAAGAAGACTATGTGGATGAGTGCAAAGTATGGGGTTGTTTGAATAGAGAATAGTTGCAATCTGCTGTGCTGATTTTGACTGGGATAGAGTTAGTAGCTGCTATAGGCCTGTGTTTTAGATTTGGTAACACAGGGATATTTTAATTTTTTACACAGTGTCAAGGACCATAGGCTGGGGTGCTCAAGGAGTTGGGAAGGGATACAGCTGGAACAGCTGACCCCAGCTGACCAGAGAGATATTCCATACTATATGTCATCATATTCAGCATATAATGCTGGAGAAAGAAGGAGGAAGGAGGACATGTTCAGAGTGATGATGTTTGTCTTCCCAGGTCACTACATGTGATGGAGTCTTGCTTTTCTAGGGCTGGCTGAACACCTGCCTGCCCATGGGGAGCAGTGAATGAATTCCTTGTTTTGCTTTCTTTTTGTGAGTGGCCTTTGCTTTTCCTATTTAACTGCCTTTGTCTGAACCCACATGTTTTCTCACTTCTGCTTTTCTGATTCATTTTCCCATCCTGCTGGTGTGGGAGTGAATGCAGGACTGTGTCAGGCTTAGTTGTGGGCTGGGCTTAAACCACAACATCTGTGATCAAAAATTAGCCTTATCATAGGCATTACTTTAGATGGTAATGAATATCAACACCATGTCAAGATTACTTTGCCATTCAGTCAACAGCTGCTAATATGAAATTGTGTCTTTGCTCAAGAAGAAAAAGAAAATACACTGACCACTGAGAGAACTGTCCTTTCCCCAAAACTTTGAAGCACAGATTTCTAAGAGTCAGAAGAAAGATTAAAACCACTCCATGGTGAGCACCCTGATGATACTGTGAGAATTTTCTGGAAGAACATGGAACTGAGCTGAGGTTACCATATCTTGTTCTAGTATCTTCACAGAAGGCTGCTTGGCCTCATATACTGACATGCAGATATGTTGAAATGAAATGTTTCCTTCATCCTTTTTGTGTTCTTGTAGTTCTTACTTTCATTATCTGTGGATAGCTTCTCTTTAATAGAAACAAACATCAAAACTGTCATTTCTCTGGGAGTCATGTTGCTGTACTAGGCAACTACATACCTCTTCTGCAATGATGAATACCAGTTGAACGAGCTCCCCTTCTTCTGCAATATGTCAGGTAGTCCATCCTGTAGCTGAAAATTTCTGTTGAAATTTAGCTTTTCCTTGCACTTTTATCTTATTCACAGAATCCCATTTATTCCCTATTGCAGATTGCTTTTAGGGCATCTTGTAGGAAGTGTGTGATGAGGGTGTAGAAGGTGATGGAAGAAAAAGCATGGAGTGTGCCAGTGTTCGTAGAGGTCCCAGATGAGGGAAGAGATGAGAAAGTTGACTCCATGTTTCAGAAGGCTTGATTTGTTATTTTATGATATATATTATATTAAAAACTATACTAAAAGAATAGAAGAAAGCATTTCATCAGAAGACTTGCTAAGAATAGAAAAGGAATGAATAACAAAGGTTTGTCTCTGACTGAGACAGTCTGGACAGCTGGACTGTGATTGGCCATTAATTAGAAAAAAACACATGAGACCAATCACAGATCCACCTGTTGCATTCCACAGCAGCAGATAATCATTGCTTACATTTTGTTCCTGAGGCCTCTCAGCTTCTCAGGAGGAAAAAATCTTAAGGAAAGGATTTTTCATAAAACATGTCTGTGACAACAGATCATGGAGGATAATGGAAAAAACCAAGAAACCTTATCATTCTACTTACTCTTGTACTGCGGACCAGAGACTGAAAGGGAATTTAATAAACACCTGAACCTGGGATTGCCCTATTTAACATCTCAATGAGGTGCCTACATTAAGAGCACCTTCTAACCTCCACCTACAACCAGAGCAAAGTAGATCAACAATCCTGTTTGTCAAAAAGTGCTTTCTCTAAGTCACTGTGAAGAAATAGGGTCCAAAATATACAAATTACTGCCTTCACAAATTTACTTTTTAGATTAGAACAATGCTTTTAACAGCAGGCTTTTCTTTTTCACTTTCCCCTTCCTTCAGCTTAAGTTTAGATTGCTATTGAGGAGGCAAGTTTGACACTCTGTTAATAGAAATCAGTAGAGAACACATTTAATATTGTTTAGATTTGATGTAAATTAATAAAAACTAATGAAACCCTTTCACCTTTTTGTATTTTGAAGGCTGGTATTTATGGCTATTTGGACTGGGTATATTTTCAATTCACCTCAAGGCAGATTATAAATTTTTAATGAGTTTTCTTTTGAGGAAGCAAACAAAACTGGTGGTATACAAAGAACTGTCAGGAGAACATTTCCAAGTGTGGCTTACGGGAAGTTAGACAAATATTTGAAATATTTGAAAGCTAATAAAAAAAAAAATCTGACAGTGGGTTACACATCTTTCAGTAGGATGCTAGACCACTTTCAACGATCTCTTCCACTTTACATTACTCTGTGATTCCATGTTTTTCAGTAAGCCTAAGAAGGAATGGAATTTTTCAATATGGTTGATTCAATAAGCAGCTTGACTCCAAAACACTCACCTTTACAAGTTCCATCACGAGGTACAACTCAGTTGGCATGTCCATCTCCTCGATCAGAAGCACAATATTGGGATGCTTGACTCGTCTTAAAATAGATACCTCATTCTGGATCATGTGTTCCTGACACACAAAAAATCTTCAATGAATATGGGTTAGTGGGAAAAAAAATCACAGCGGAAAAAGCAGAGAGAAGTGGGAGTTGCACGGATTCTCTGGGGTTTTTGAAAAAACTAACAGATGTTGCCTCCAGCAACAGAGAAGGAACATGTTTAGAAACATCAATGTGATAACTGAAAGAAGAGAGAGCGTAACACAGAAAAAGAAATGGAAGAAAAGACGTGTTTCTGGTGCAAAGAAAAATAAAAGCTTTTTAAATTTTCTCTGATGCAGAATCTTTAGATTTAGCAACATGATAACATCTTCTCACAGAACCTTTTGTTACAGGTTTTAAAAGCTAACAGTCACTTGGTGCAAAATTGACATAAATTTAATTAACCTATGCCTTACACACAGTGACCAGTGTTGTTATAAGTATTTGTATTATTTTCTGCTTTCTATAACACCTGGAACTATGAAAATTAGAGGACATAATTACATGGATAAAGAGAAAGCACTGGAGATTCATCACATAGGTCTAGAACAGCACATGACTGCCTTTTCTCCTGAAACTCCAAGAGTCTCCAGAGGATAGGCAAAGACTTTAACCAAAGAGATTCTAACACTTGTCAGGAAGGACAGAAATACCAACAGCTTCTCAAAATGACCTCTCACAAAAAATTTCCTGGGAAAAAAATCTTTTGGTCTCATAATTTTTTTTCTACTTACTTTCCCTCTACATTTACTTTTCTTGATTATTTTCAGAGCATATTCTCTACCAGTTGATCTGAGGAAAGACAAAAAAAATGGTATGTTCAATCACATTGAATATTTTTCTCAGCTGAGTTTATATTTGTTATATAAGTATAATAAGTGTAATGAAGACTTCTAGTAGAATATTCTTTTTTTTTAAGAAACAAAGTTTAGATTTGACTAGTGTTGTGAAATTGAGCCAAAGTTATTAAATATGTGTGCCTGAGAAAAAGACACATAACTTTTTTGTTTTAAAATGAAAGCATTTCAGTGTTTTCAAAATATAAAAAAAATTGCTTGACTTTTTCTTCCATTTTGTAATAAAAAATTGCTATTACTTTGCCATTTTTATGTAAAAATACCATACAGTGTTCACAGGTACAAATATTTTCAAAACAAAGAAGTTTTGTTTTCTATCCTACAAAAAATACAGCCCACAGAAAATACTTTTTACTTAAAATGAAAAGTCATTTCTTCACATATCTTCAGTCACAACTACTATGATAAAAAGGTCAGTCATTGGAATAATTTTTTATGTATTCAGTAATTATAAAATATTTAGCAGAGTTAAATATGTTGGCTTTTACGCAGAATGTGGAAGGTTCTAGAGACAGTAAAAGAAATTAGTTCAGGATGAGAACACATTTCCTTTTAACTACTGTGTTGTTTTGAATCCTTATAGTATTTATTACTATTATATGTATGCAGTTGTCTATTATCTAGAATACTAACATAGACAAATTAGCTTCTAGGCAAATTAACAGTATGAACTTCCACTTCTTAATTAAGTTACAAAACCAAAAGATGGCTGTAAGAATGAAAACAAGAAGCTCTGCCTACAAGCCCCAGTTTCACTATAAGATTAAATGGAAAAGGGATAATTTAAGAAAAAGATCTTACTTAAATATTTTCATTTTGTAATACAAACCTAAACAGGTTACAAATGTCTGTTATATTGCCTTTAGGCGTGTTTGGTTAAAAATTTAGAAAAAAAAACATTTCAAGAATACAGGGTCATTTTTTCATTCCTCATTTCACAAAAGATGGTAGTTAAATTGATACATTAAACTGACACAGAGTATGTCCAACAGAGGCATTAATGTGTCTAAAAGTGTGCTCAGTCTGTCAAACGGGACATGCAAAGTGAGTAATACACCGAAAGAACTGTATCTGGAAAACAACTGGGCATTTTCATTTCCATATTAAAACATGGAGAACTCCTCTGGCAATGATGTACCACTAGTTTTTAATTTAAGGAAAAATGGGTAATTCAGTAAAAAGCAAAAATACCACCAAAATATTCTTTCTGGCTAAGAGCTAAAACTGCCTTTATTAGGACATCAATTAAAAGAAATCACACAAAATAAGAAAGTTTATGAATTGGGGGAAAATTACAACATATCTGTTCAAGATTTACACAAATAAAAATTAAAAACTTCTCCTATCTGTACTCCCCCACACAGGGGTTTAATACTACAGCCCCCCAAAATGGGCTGCAGTCCATGTACCCCTTTCCAGTGCTGCTCTTCAGTGGCTACAGTCCAAGCTCAGTGAGGGGACAGGAAGAGATTTGGACACTATTTTTGGGACTAGAAGGAGGAGGTTGAACAAGAAATATTAGAAATTAAGATATCTGGGGTTCAAACTCAGACAAAATATAGCCTCTTTCAATAGCAGTCTCTTTCAAGCTGCTTGGGTGCTCTAGGAATGCTTCCTTTCTGTCATGAGAAAGGAAATTGATGGTTTTTGTTGGCCATGGGAGACTCCATGTGCTCCAAGACACTGGGAAATCTGAGCTAGTGAGGAAATGTCAGCATTTGAAAGTATCTTGAAAGCTAAAAATGAACATATATAAAAACACCACAGGGCAAATTGTGCATATGATGGAGCAGATATGTAACAAGCAGATGACAACTCTGACTGCTCTTTGTTTTGGTAAAAAGAAAATTAAAGCTAAGATAATGTAAATCCTTTCCCCTGAAAAGCTGCAGAACCGCGGCCTGTCAGCAGCACTGCAACCTACACACCACCAAAAAATATGCATGGCCATGTCAGAAAGTCACCATGAAACAGGCATCTCACCTCTCACCTAAACAATAAAAAGGGACCACAAAAAGAAGGCAACATGTTATGGCTGGACAGGAGTCTGGACCCACTGCACTACCACAGAGTTAGATCTCTAGCTCATAACAGGGCTTGGTGCCGTGGTCCCTGGCTCTTTAAACTTTTGCAAACTTCACAGAGATTTAGACTGCACTGGAGACAAAAATCTTTGTTGTATTTTTGCATGCATTAAATGTATTTAAGAGTGTGTCCCTGCACATTCACAGATGCTCAAAATGGAATTTAGAAGTCCACATGTGAAAATTTTGGAGATGGTTTTTGATTTCTATTTGGACTGTTCATTGTCAGAGGAGAATTCCTGTGAATGTACTGAAGTGCTCACAGACCTGTATTAACCAGTGCTCACAGGCTGATCTCACAGCTATGGAGAAGGAGTATTCATGTGACCAGTGAATTTGTGTAGCAAGACCCATTCCTACTCATTTAACACCTTATGGTGCTATTCCTTTGAAGTGTAATGCACACAGGAATTGTACTTCACAAGGAAATGGAAAAGTTCTCTGTCCCAAGTATCACCCCATCAATTCTGGCTCTGCAAATGATGGACATATTAGACTTTGAAGTGAGGTGGTTAAAGATGCCTTAAAAAAAAGACTGAAAAGAGTATTTTTGAAGGTGTTTCACAGGTACTGGTATAATTTACCATACGAGTCTTTAATTTCTCCTTCCACACCTGTGATGGCAAGGATATACTGCTTTAGAAGTATAAACTAACAGAAACAATTCCACTTCAATTTTCAAGATCTCCCAAAGTAGTAGCTCTGTGATAGAAATGGGACCTATGGAATGGTATAGCTCAGAGACCACAAGACTATGCATCTGGGAATATGTAGGTAAAAATGCTATTTGAGTACATTAGACACACCGTGTTACTGGATACTGCTGGGACCAGTGGGATAGACAAGAGAACAGGAAACAGTTTTCATTCAAGCTCTCCAGGATATTGTAATCAGCATTATTTTTAGGTGTGATGGGACCTACATTTAATTTTGTTCATGTATTTTCTCTCCATTTGGGAAACAATTGTGAATAATTGTGACATGCACAATAGCACATTTGTACTGTCTCTTAGCATAAATTGCATTTTCAGCTGATGAGTTTATTAAAACCACAACTTCTCTTTATTTTATCTTCTAATCTGCTTTTCCCAGTCACTACTCACTTTACCTTAAGCTGCCTTTTTCTCTTTTCTTAGAAAGAGAGTTTGGGTCAAAATACATGATAATAATAATAATAATAATGTGAAAAAAGGGGATAAAATACTTCATAGAAGAAAATAGGAAGTATTTTGTGATAGGGTGAAGAGAAAAAGCTATGGAGCTATGTAAGTTACAAGCAGGAAAGAAAGAGGGCAGATGAAACCAGAAACTGTGGATCAGGGAGAAAAAAGTAATGGAGGAGAGAACAGGAAATTATTCAAAATAGCACGTGGGAAGACCTTATATAAGGCAAGTTTACTTGAGAAGAGCTGATAAACAATAGAAATCTTGTGAGACTGGAGACATGCAATTACCAAGACCTTCAAAAGGCAGGTACTTTACATCTTTGTATAAATAAAAAATGCTTTGATGTTTCTTTCATTAGTCATGTGCCTCCATAGGGTTTTACAGTGCTTCATTTCTTTCATACTGTTTTGCTTTGCTTCCTTTAGGTTTCCATACAGTTTAGTGCTCAGACCCTGAGGCTTGATCTCTACAGCTACTGCCCTCTGGATGACCAGCTCCACCAAGAACTCACTCTGGCAGAACACTAAAGGCCTCACCAGAACTTTGGCCAAGTCCCACAAGCACACTGTCAGCTGATACAAAATCCACTCTCACCCTTTTCCCCAACAGCTGTCTTCATGATCTCCGAGTTGCACTTTTGGATGCAGAGGTGGACCTGTGTTTTTCCAAGGGGACTAGTTTAAAAACAGCCAAGCTAATTTATCATTGTCTGTCAGGAGATTTAATCTCACTCTCCAGGGTTTATATCATATTCTTACAGGCTAAAGAGCAGTTTTTTCTTTGAGCCCAAAGGTGAAGTTCTAGTCCTCTGTAAGAGTCTCCTCTCCAGGATATGGTAATAGGGGATAGAAAACTTAACTGATGAAATTTCATTCTCAAACCTTGACATCTGTATTGTTCTCTCTTTTGGACACCTCTAGCTCTGGCAGTTTTTTGTTTGTCTGCACTGCTACTAACACGAGCAATCCTACAGTTGTTTCACATACAGGTGAAATACCTTCTGTCATTTATATCCCATAGTCTCCTATTTTTAACAATACCACTAAAAGGCAACCACAGCTCTGCTTAGAGCACTCCTGCTTGGTTCCATATTTTTTACACTCTTAAAGTTGGGTAGAGCAGGTTCAAGCCTGAACAGATTTAGAAACAGACACATGAACATGTCAGCCTGGACATTTTCAGCAACACTGACACCTGAGGTGACTTCTCTAATCTGGAGTAGATGTCTAAAATCAAAGACTGTTTTCACCTCTTAACAGTAAAGGTCACTGAAAAAGTTAGATTTTGGTGTCTGCAGTGAGGCTCATAAAATTGGAAAGAGCAAATATAATGGCACAAAGCAGGAAAGCAGGAGTTAGACGTCCATTAAATTAAAAATAAATAAGAAAGAGACTACACCTCAGTGTCAGATGGCAGGATAGACTGATCCAAAATTACCTCTTTGTGCTGACCATTGCCACTACACCCCAAACAGAGAACTTCCTGACATCTTTACAGAGTGCTGCTGTATGTGAAATGTTCCACTGGTCTAATGTAAAAGGACCATTGCAAGAACATACTGCAAGAAAAAATGTTATTTCAGTGCAACAAGAGAGATTTAACATAAGGAACCGGTAAAATCAGGTTTTTTCTGCTACACTAAAAAGTGTAGCAGAAAAAACCCATATAAACCCCAGAAACAATTAAATACATAGATCATCCCTTGAACTATTTTTTTAATTTGAGAGCACTTTAGTTTTTCCATCTGGCATTGAGACATTACCTTATTACATTTCTGTATTCTACAAATAAAGATACGATCTGGGAAAAGCATGACATTAATAATTATTTTTTACAGTAATAAGCATATTATCCTCCTCACCTTTCTATACACTCCTTCACAATAGCAAAATTTCCATCTCCTATAGTCCTTCCAACTTTATATCGCTCTGCTATCGACGCTGGAACCTGGAAACCTTCCTCCAACACTTCTGAAAGAATCATTAGTACATTTTTATTGTTAGTGAAGGAAACACAGATGTTGCACGTAACATGCATTTTAAGTCCACGGTTTAGGAGCCTGGAAACCATTCAGTCAGTATCTCACTTACTGTACAGTGAAACCATGCTGCTGACATTGTATATACTCAACAGGTTTCATGCAGATACAATAATGAAAAATAAGACTTCTGGGGGCTCAAACATACCACCATTTGAGTGTTATATAGTTGCCATTGCAATATGCCCCCAAGACAAAACCAAAATTGTATTTTTTTAATTACGAAAAGGCCTCTGTGATCTGCACAAGCGCAGACCAGCCTCCAAAAAGGGCTGGAACTCCTTGACACAGCATGATTAAATATATGTACCAAAGAAGTCCAACACTCAAGCACTTATTTTATTACATCCTGTAAACTGAGACATCCATAAAACTCCTCATGTGCTAAGTGCTAGTTCTCCCCATCCCCCAATATCAAATATTTAGTTTTTAAACAAATGTTCTCAATAATACTACCTCGCATGCAACCTGGGTACCAGATGTTTAGGTAAAATTGCATTACACAGTGTCTAAGCACATGAGAAGCTTGTAGTTTAATGTGTTTTAGTGCTCATTCCTGTACTATTATTTTAAAATGTATTTGAAATAGTGTTACAAATACCTAACATGCCTCTAAAAGCTGACTGTAAACTGCAGCTGATACAAACTACTATATAAATATTGTAATGTAAAAAAAAATAGCCTCTCAGAAATGTGAGTTGTGTTTACACTCTTTAAGACAGTGCATTTAACTGTGTATTACTTTGTCCTTTGTTCCAGTTTAGTATTAAAAGTGAATGGTAGGAATCCTAGGACACAAGGAGGCTGGGGTTTGTCTGAATTCACAGACAGAATGAAGAGTTATTCTCCAACAGGAGCACAGATACACACACACACATGTACATAGCTGTGTATGTGAGCCAGCAGTGCTTGAGCAGACCTTGTCCCTTAGCCAACTTGCTCAAAGCCTTAGCAGGGAGTAGGACTATCCATTTCTGAGTAAAGACCCAGGACTGCAGTGTGTTCTTTAGTAGCATGGCAGATGAGACAAAAATACTGAAATAAGCCAGTCGGCACTGTGTTGTTTGCAAAAATTAAACCTCAAGTATTCTGCAATAAAAATACATCTGAAGAGTGATGTCCAGATCAACTCTGATCCAGAGTGAACCTAACTGGTTTGCTAAGGCTGAGGAGCTTCCTCACAGAAAATTATCCAGCCTGCAATGCTCCCACCTTCTCTGGCAGGAAGAATGACTCATTTCCTACACAGCTGCTGTTATCACTACACTGACTGCTTTGAAATGTCAGCTCCAAATGTTACCTTCTGCAGGGCCATCATTTTCATCCATAGAGCTGCAAACTTTGGTGGATGCTAATGAGGTAGAGGAGCCACTGTGTTGGGAGCTCTGGAAATGGAGACACAAATGAAAACAGATGATTTTTAAGAAGCACGAGTACCCACAGCACGTTCCTGCTGGACACGTGTCCTGGAGAGGCTCCAGTGTTCCCTGTGTAAAGTATCTATTTACTTTAGTGGATGGATACGTGGATGCTTGGGAAGAGTCCAATTTCTTCCACTGAAATTACACTTTTGGTAACCTCGAATTACTGGAGAGATCCTTGATCCACCAAGTGCAGCAATGTGCCTGCAAGAATACTTCGATGTATACTCCAACAGCCCTATTCCACACACATTTTGGCAGGGAAAACCGAGGAGCTGTATGCCCTCTGCAGGCTGGAGACTGTGTTCTTAGAGACCCTATTAACTCAGCAGGCACTAGAGGAACCTAAGTCTTTAG
Source organism: Euphonia xanthogaster (assembly GCA_034509185.1). NCBI lineage: Eukaryota > Metazoa > Chordata > Aves > Passeriformes > Fringillidae > Euphonia > Euphonia xanthogaster. The sequence goes on from JAYDZK010000001.1 coordinate 49,258,765, forward strand.
CTGGCTGTATTATGGGCAAAACTCCTCAATTTTACAAACCTCCCTCTGTTGAAATCCTCCCCAGTTTTGTTCGAAAAGGGAGAAATCGTTATGGCAATGTATGTACAAAATAAAATGTCAGGGTGAATAATGGTTGCTGTTTCATAGAGGCATTCGACTGGGGGTAGCTCACTTGAGGCAGTGACTCTGTCCTTGTGCTCCATTTCAAGTACTTGTCCTGTCTGTACAGCTAATGAGGGGGAGGGTGGTGTCCCTATGGCCCCTCAAAGGAAACTTGTAGCCACCCACCTTGGATGCCAGAAGTGTAGGAGGCAGGATGTCACCAGGGAAGCCTTCCAAAGCACCTATCAACATCTGTCAGACTTTAGGAAACCCGCTTCATCCTCCAACCTACAGACTTTAGGAAAACTGCTTCATCATGCATTTAGATGGATGAAGCTACACAGACATTTGAGACGGACTGGATTTCACCCAAAACTTTTATCCTGTGGTGCATAACAATTATACCTCATCTTCAGGATTTCCTATCTTCAGAGGAAGCCAGAAGAAGCTACAAATATAATGGTGGCCCTTCCAACTTAAAGCCAAACTAAGCATTTCCTCCAGTCCTCCTATTAGAGCTTAAGTGAAAAGTATTCAGAGGATTTGCAAAACTAAAACTTTCTTGGGTTCACATCATTCACATGCTGAAAGTGCTGCAGTATTTCATTATCTTCTTCAGTCGATATATTACATAGATTGCAGGCTGTACTTCATGTAACTAACACCATCACTTCCTTATCACTGTTTGCAAGGTTTTTAGATGCCCACAATCATGAATCAAGGTTTTTAGATGCCCACAATCATGGTGCCAATCCACTTTACAAATTAAATACAACTACTTTGGAATTATTTCTTTTGTCTGACACTGCAAAACACAGTTCATGACTGGAGCAAGAGTAACTAAAGTTGCAGCAGTTTGGATATTTGCTGAGTAGCAAGCCAGGGAAAACACAGTCAGCAAACTTAAAATCTGGCCAGTATGCTGAGTTCATTTGAACAGAGTAACTTTGAATTTCTCCCACAACAAAGGTCAGATGACTTAGACAAAGTCTGAACTTGGCCTATTTTTCACTAAATAATCCTGAGAGCTTGCACATCCTATCTACCATGAGATTCTTTGCCCTTGTTTCCTTTAACCAACACCAGCTCCCTCTTTTCATCCAGGCCAGTATTTCTTCTGAGCTTTGACCAGAATTGAAGAATGCATTAATCAGTTTTTGGACTGTTTTTGTTGCCTCTTGACAACAGAAGTCAGCACTGAGTGATTTTATGCAGTTTGCTAAGATACTGCTGCTCTTGTTTCATGGTCAGGACGTGTTTACATATGTTCTATTCCTGTACTAAACTCTGTGTGACATCCCAATAAAAACTTACCTCTGGTTCATTTTGGAACAAATGAGCAGATGTGGATCAAGGTAACAGGGAAATGCTAGGAGTTCTCATGCCTGGAGAAGTCAGTCTCAAAGCCTATTTTTATACACATGTAATGAGAGAATTGTTTCCTTTACAGTCCTGCTTGTAAAATAAGCAGAAAAACATGTTCTCTCTACTCATTCTACTGTGTTTGTTTGTTTTCCTAGAACAGACATCCAATTTCATACTTATTTTCCCACTCACAGTATTTTCTGAAAGGAATTACAATTTAAATATGTTTAATATTTATTATTTCTATGATCAGGAATGAATCAATACAACATTTAAGGTGTACAATCACAAAAAGGTTAGTGCTAGATTTTCAACAGATTATTTAATAGCTACTTTTTTATCATTTTTTTGCACTTTAAATAGTGAGATTACACTTTTAAGTAGATGTCAGGTCAAGGCTGCTGACTGCACAGCACTGCATCTTCCTTTAACATCCTGATGGCTTCTTTACAGTCATGCAGTCATTGCTCTCATCTGTGAGAATGGCAGATGTGAAAATCAAGACCTAACTCAGCGGCCACATCTTCTCAGAATGGGTGCCTAGAGACACTCAAATTTCTATTTGAGGACTGAATTTTTCAAGGACCTTAAACCAAGGCTTAGCTGAGAAATGCAATTGCTTGCTCAGTCCTTCCAAAACTAGAATCTTCAAAGGTCCATTAAAACAAAGCATTTTAGCAAGTGCTTCAATTTAAATACAAATAATCTTAATGGTCTACACATGAGTGAAATTAAATTGACTCCTAAGTATGTCTTGGGCAAACTCCTTAAATATTTATTTAACCTAGGTTTAGTCTAATAGACTGAAAAAAAAGTGGCCCACAGAAAATTTAAAGGCAAAAATTTACTTCCTACTGATGTTTTAAGTGGCTCTACTTCTTTTCTTATGGGCACCGGTAAAGATGGGAAGGTTAAAATGTTATTTGTTAACAGAAGAAGTGAAATAATGCATTAGTAGCATATAACATACCACTAGTCTGCAAACAAAGCATACAGCCCCTTTGGTGACATCGGCCTGTGAAGCATTGGCATGAAGGCAGAGGCAGAACTTGCCAGTGACAAGGAAGCAGTAGCTAGGAAGATGTGCTAAAAATACACACTGAGACTTTTAAAACTTTAAATAATTATTGAAAAATATATCAAAACATACTCTTGATTACCTTTGCTGAACCCCTGGTATTAAAACAACAGATTGAAAATAAATCAGGAACTGGACATTTGCACATATTCACCAAGTCTGCTTGCAGCACCCCTTTCACAATTAAAGAGATGTTACTGGATAAACATGACACAAATATTTCCATCTTTATTCAGTCCTCTCCAACAACACGCAGGCATTTATTTATTTATCTTTACTTTGGCTAGAAAGAGATTTCATTTATTTAGACTTTAATTAACTCGCAGTTCTCACAAGCTGAGAGCCCTGCGGGTCCAGCAGTCCTTGTTGGTCCCAGCGTTCCTTCCAGTTGGCTTGCCAATCGTGAGGCAGTCTGTCATGTGCTCTGCTGCTCTCACAGATGTGGACCCCATCAGGGATCTTGCAGAAGGGGAGGGGGAAAGCAAACCCTAAGCAAAAGTATAATCTCTTCAACACACAGACTTTAATGCAATTAGCTGTTTTAATTTTAAGAGATGCTGAGGTGCTTGGAATGCCATCGCTTTTACATAGATTTAAAGGAGTCCAGTTGCACAGGTTGCCAGCACATGGCCAGTTTTATGGCACACCTTCATAAAAGCAATGGCGTAAAAAAATCAGGTCGCTGGTGTAAGGATTTCAGATCCTATTCAGGTTTATATAACAGATGGCCAGCACATCACACACCTCACTGATGTGAATGGAAACATTAGCACTAGAGAGTTTCAGCCATGTCTCACCTCGAGACTTATTTTGCAACTATTTGGTAAATAGTTTTTATCTCAGTAGAAACTGTGCTAAATTAATGAAAAGAAAAAAAAAAAGGCAGCAAAATAAAAATTACTCTCTCTCCTGATACTCGCCTTTGTCGAAAATTAATCTTAAAATCCCATTCCAACAAAACAGCAGGAATTATTCTTGTGGACTACTAGAGTCAGAAGTTATGAAAAGAGACTTAAACAAGTACGACTAAAAAGTTTGTTAGTGCAATTCAGATTCCTGAATCTCAAACCCCAAACATTGCATTCCATTTTCTAAACCTCTCAAAACCTTTCTTAGCACATGTGGAGTCTACAATGGCTCTCAACAATAGATTCCTTTGTAGTTTTCCAGTATGAAGGAAGCATCTGGATGAAATGTGAGTAACAGAAAAGCACACAGGTGTAATGCTAAGTTTGGATCCCATGAGGAGCTCTACTCTTCTAGAAACTGTCTTAATGAAGTGAGAATTAAAATTAGTAGACAAAGTGTAAATTCAGGAAGGAGGTTCAGGAGAAGGGAATTATTAATGTCTTTAAATTAAGACATCCTAAGATGCCTCCTAAGATGTCCCTATTCCAAAGAACTCTACACAATCTTTAAAAAAAAACCAAAAAGATAAGCATGTCAGTAATACATGTAAGATGAAGTTCAACTCAGTAAGGAAAAATAGCTTTGAAACCAAAACTAAGCATTTAGACCCCACGCTCACCTCTTTTGGAGCCCATACTAGTGTTCAGTCTGGTTATAAAACAACCTTTGCAAGGTAGCTGTCATGGCTTCCTGACAGGCTCAGCTCCTTTGCATAAAGATGATCATGAAAAATGGTAAAATAAAGACAACCATCCAGTACAGATATTAGCTTTTAAAGACTTTGAAGGAGACCAAAAAATTCCCATAATACGTAACAGTGTTAGGCAATAAATAAGTGAGTCAATGAACAGCAAAAACAGCACATTACTAGAGAACAAAAGTAGAGGACAGTTGATTTAAAACCATAAATTAATACATTTTGATGTAACTTTTAAGAAGATAAACTGATTTTTTTTATTATTCAACTTAGAGAGAAGCAAAGGGTTACACTCAAGTTCCCTCTCCCAGCTATATCCAGTGAAAAATGTTTTTGATTTTCTTTTGTTTAACCTTACATTTTTATGCCCAGCCAGCTGAGACAGGGAAAAAAAGTTTTCATGTAAACAGTACAGAGTTGGCAAAAGAAATTACTTCATGAAGAAACATGAAATCCACAATCTTCATGCTTAAAGAATGGAAACTAATGAAGTTCAATTATAGAAAGAGAAATGATGCAATTTTTTTCTTTTCTAGTTTGGATACTGCACTAAACCGGAAGATCAGATTCAAATTTATTTATAAACTGTTTCATCTGGAAAGGAACAGTAAAAAATGTATGCAAACCTGCTTACAAACTCATTAATAATTCTACATCCTGCCCTGTTTTGTTAGACACTTGACTTGAGAGAGGCCCTACACAGGTGATTTTTTTGTTGCTGTCCATTTATGCAATTCAGGATTTACACAGCTTGGAGAAGAGATAAGTTCAAATGACACAAGCAATTACCTGGTGTATTATTAGGGTCTTGTGTTGGTTTTCTTCTTTGAGGGATAGAGGGACTAATGGGAGAGTTTGCAATGAAATAGAGCTGACAGACTGAAGTTAAATTTGCAAGCTTGAAGCACTTTGTTTTATTAAGATCCCCTAACTAAGCTGCAGCATTGGATGCTTATACACTCATCTGATTTGTGTAACAAGACACTTCAGAAAGACAAATATAGTTTCCTACATGGTATTTTACAATAAACTTATATCTAACCTCCACTAGTTCCTAACTGCTTCCAAAGTTGAGCCATAATTCACTCTAGGCTCACTCACCCTTTGACATCACTCAGAAAAGCCTGATGATATAAAAAGTGAAATATCAGATTTGTGGTATTGGAAGTTATTACTGTCATTTCTGTATCCTTATTGAGGTTAACATAGAAAGTTACATGTACAGTGATGCAATGTGAAGGTTTCCTTTTACCTCTTCTAAAGTTATACACAGGTAAAATTTTCTGCTCAACTACAGAATAAAAATTGAAAAGCTACCAAAGGAGGTTCTTATTTCTTTCACCTAATTAAGGGCACAGCAAAATAACCACTTCACTTTAAATTATTTAGTTGTATTTTCAAAGCTCTGCTGGTATTTTTAACTGTTTCTTGGTAGAGACAGAAACCTCAGTTATTTTGTTTCTACTCTTCCCCATTTCACTCATGTTGTTTTCCTTTCCATGTGTGTACACCATTTTTAGGCAGAACTATTTACCAGCAACCAAGGGCATTTCAAAACTAGAACTTTTATCAAGCCCACAGTTTCCTACAGGAACATCAGCTGAAGCATCAGGCTGGCAGATGACATGTCAGAATTTGTAACATCTCTCTTCCCCCATCCCTGCCAAACAAGAAATAAAACTAGGCTATGGATATGCAGATATGCATTTTTAAAGAGTGGAAAAATGTATGGGAAAATTAGGTACTTATTTTAAAACACATCAGGTATGTTTCAGTACTATTAGCTTTTCACAAGCATATTTTCCTAATACTTGTCTTAGGGGAAGTGCTGCTGGGGCTCAGGCTGTTGGCAGGGAGCCGGTACCTTGCTTTGGATATTCTACTAATTCCCCACTTCATGCTTCAAATCTAGCCCATCATGTGTGCACAAAGTTACCCATAAGCAATTCCAGGCAGTTATATTTACTGTCTTCACAACACCCACTACAAACCAAATTCTTCCTTGAAGCATTTTTTGTATCTACACACTAAAGCCCTGAGTTTATTACTAAAAAAAAGACACTGAATGCATCCACTGTTTAAAGGAACCCATTAGGATGTATGAACCCCATATGCTTACACTAAGGTTAGATGGACAATGTTGATCCAAAATGAGAAAGCAACACCAACTGCAAGAAATTTGTTAAAGCCTGTTATTTATGTTTCCAAAATAAATTCTCTGAACAGTGTGTATTTTTAATATATATTTATTGCATCACTTACAATAATCTACATTAATGTTAAATCTAGCAAAATAACAAATTGCAACCAGGATGACATGGTCAAATATGAAACACAAGTACAATACAGTATGATGAAACAATGGCACAAAAATGAAGGTGATTTTTGTCAGCTGATTATAAGAAATAAAACATTCATCGGTATTTATTTTGCAAGTTTCAACATGTTTTGTTGATAATTCAACAGCTTTCTTTTTGGTTTCCTGCATCATATGAATACAAAAATGGTATATTTTTAAAAGAAAATATGCAAGCACTTTTCATTAAAAAAAATAATTGTATGCATAACTTTGTAAAATCTTAAACTTATGTTGTAAATGTGCCAATATTTACAATATCATAGTGCAACTAAGAAAACGAAGAGGCCTTAACACAAACATTGTTAGCTCTTCTTTCACTAGAGCCCAAATTCCAAAACACTGTATTGCAGGGCAAACCACAACCTAATTATCCATGTAACACCAGACAACAAGGACACGCTGAATATAGTACAGCCTTCTTCACACTTCACTGCTGAGGGTTAACTGAAGCGGACTGGAGGAAAACCACCATGCGCAACCAGGGGCACAGAACCGCGCAGGAGCGCGAGTGCGCGGCGTGTGCGCGCCCAGCCCTGCGCGGACACAGCTCAGGTGTCACCCACAGACCCACTGCCTGTCTGGGGGCAGCTGCCAGCTGGAGACAGGCTAGCTGAGCCGGCCAAAACTGTCATGGCAGCAAGCACAGCTTAGAGCAGCCCCTGCTCTGCTCAGCAGACCCGGGTTTCTGGACGGAAGGGCTTTCCTGGGGGAAGCACACTCATTTCCAAAGAGGGGGACAACCACTTGCTTGCTTTGCTCTGCATGTAAAGGTACTGCTGTCTGTGCTTCATAAAGTTACTTTTCATCACTCATAGTTACAAGCTCTTATCAATAGCAGATAGAGCTGAAAGTGAAGATTAAACAAAAACCAATCTTGTATTGGGTTGCACACCATTAACTGGATATAAAAAAAAGCACAGACAACATTAATCTATGCATTCATCAAGTGATGAGGTAATTTAGCACCATAAAGATTTTCTGTCTGTTAACTCCTCTACATTTTTGACAGAAACAGTAAACTTGGACTGTTCAGAGGTTTTTATATTATTGTTAATTCATTTTACATTCAGAGTGCAGTTTCTGTAACGTATGCACAATATAAAGTTCACACAGCAGTGTGAATTATGAAACTGTAGAAGAAAACACAATTATTTATCTCAATTTTTATTCCACACAATCTCAATCCAGTTGTTCTTCTAGGGCACTTTGTAGGAACTTCATAAATCCTTTCTTGTAATATACATTTATAGCCACAATGTTAATACCCCAGAATTTTTATCTTTCAGCCAAATATGCTCTGTGAAAATGAAGAGAAAAATAACCACATATAATGTGCTGTCTCTGAATTATTTTACAAATTGGGAAGCAATTTTCACATTGCATAATGAATGCTAAAGATTTTATGATTTCAACAAAAGAACTTCCAATTTCGCATGACTTAATGTACTTCCGAACAGCACCACTGAAGAGGAGGCATAAGACTGAAAATGTTAAGAGAATACCATTTCCAATATTTAAATTTCAAATTTCAGTTAAGGATTAATGTTTTGTCTGTGTGTATGTATTTGTGCATAAGGTTCTATCCTTCCCACCTTGGAGTCAATGGTGGGCTTGCCACTAACTTTTAGTTTTCAGTTTGAAATTAGCCCTTGTTAACAGATGTGATCTCTTAAAACTGTACAGATTTCCTTGGGGTAGCTGCTCAGCAAGTAATGGTTGGTGCAGCTCCACCAACTTTAACAGAGCTGTAGAGAATCCCACCAGACAAGCATCCTCCTGTTAAAACATTTTCCCCATTTATTTGTTTAAAGTCACAAATGTGACATAACAGCGCATGGGTTCCAAAGCCATTAATCTATGTACGTGTGCATGTGCGTGTAAATATAAACATACACATTCTGTGCTTCACATGTGAACTGCTTGTTGCACAAAAGAAGAAAAGAGATTTAAAAAACAAAATGAAACAAAGTTGCAGAAAGCATTAAGGAAATAATCACAAGTATTCATAAAGCTCAAAGGGAAGCAAAGCTTTCACAATCTATACAAGACTCTTTAGCTACATCATAATCACCTTGGAGTAGGCACAAATAATGCAGCATACAGAGAACTTTCAGAGGTTCAAACACTATAAAGTTGCTTAAGCTATTCTATTATTTAATGCAGTTGATGAAATCTAGGAACAAACTAAAACCTGTGCTGTTGCAAGCAGAATTACAGCATCAAGGAACACAATTTCAGTTCCACCCATAAACTGAAACCTTCTGGTCTTGCTCAAAAGAAACATTTAATTTCTGCTCATGTATAATGGGAATTACATTCCACACAAAAAAGGATCTCAAAGTCTATAAACAGTGTACATTTTCAATCTCTAAGGGACTTTCATTCCTAAAATGAAATATTAATGATACGTCTTGCCCCTGAATAGCCCCTTAATACAAGTCATATGTTGAAATGATTAAATGTTATGGACTAGCATAATCTTTTTTAAAACAGTCTTGATGGAGAACTCACTATGATAACAATTACTGATATAAGGTCCATTTTTCTTTTCCACAGCTAAGCAAAGCTGTGGCATTCAGGTTTGCTGGCAATCTGTACTCCCTGTGCAGAACAGTCTTATTAACTGCCTAAAGCAGCAGTAGCCTATATGGGATAAAGGAGGGAAAATATAATTCCTGGAATTTATTCTCTTTACAGGAAAAAAACAATTTTTAAAATGTCAGTAAGTATTTTGCTCAATCTGGTCTAGTTGCCTGAATTTTTGGAAACAGATTCCAATGCACCTTTATATAATATGCATTTCTCAGGATCAAGTAATACATTTTGCAAAGACATTCCCTCATAACAACCAAAAATGCAAGTAACTTCACAGCTGTGAACTTTTTCACTAGAATAGGGCAGCCTATGCATTACGGTATGAGGTGAGGGATGGACTGTTCTTATGGCTGGGAACAGTTTTAGATTGAAGTCTGAGGCAGGAATGGCAAAACATGCATTTCAAAAGGGAATGACCTGACTGCTTCAGCAAACCTGCCAGACCAATGACTTTCCCTCCAGGTGATACTGGAACCACATATTGGAAACAGAGAAGGTAAGTTTTGTATTCTGCTGCCCTTTTATTTCTTTTTGGAAATATCCTCTGTGAAGAAAATTATGTTGATACAGTAAAGCCATAACATCACATGCCAACAATTTCCATTTGCTGAGTTTTATATGGACAAATCAGTCTAAAGGAATTACTTTACTACATTTAGAAGTTGGCATGTGGCAGCTGAACCTTTTCTACAATTAAGTAAATTTTCCTGATTTCAAAATATATTAAATCATCAGTAAATAGCTCAAAAATATAACCTCTATAGATTTTTGCTGAGAATCAGAAACATGCTGATTTCTAATTCTTAAATTATTAGTATTTGAGAAAATTAAAGGAAAGGTATAAGTCTGCAAAAGTGTGTATCACTACACTATGGATTTTAATACAATGTAAGATGGGAAATATTTCTATTTTGTAAATTAAGTAGACTAAGATTCTCACAATAAAGCAGCAGAAAACAAACGAAATTAGTAGATATTTGTTAAGCAACTGGTTCTAATGCATGACCTACTTTAACACTAAAGGAGTTTTGCATATTCATGCTGTTTAAAAAGAGCACCTCTAGATACTGCGAAAACAGAAAAATTAGGTCAATAGGAGGATGATTTACAGTATCACCATTTCTGTTGGCCTTCTTTTTAAAATGCACAAAATGTCTTCTTATAGGGAATAGAAAATTATGGTCCCATTCTTAACATAAGTGAATATAATCAACGACTTTCTCAGGCAAAATACATTTTTCCAAAATAAGTCATCATATGTATATCAGATGATGCTGCTAGGCAGCAGGCCCTCGTATTTGCTCGGTCAGAAATCTGTCCCCATTTACTTGCAACACATGGATGATCAGCATTACCTTGCCAGGTAAAACATTCATAATGCCTGTGAGCACCCTTCTGTTTACAGTCATCAGATGGCAATGCAGTGAAGAGAATTTGAGCACTGCTTTGAAAGAATTACTTTTGTCCTGTGACCACACAGGATTTCTTCACTTTCCTTTAATTTGGATAAAAAGATTAAACTTAGGGTGTTTCAAATGTGCGTATTGGGATCAGACAGCGTGGTGCAAGCAGTTTGATATGGCAGGATTTTTCTTCTCTGCATTTTACCTATTCGTTGGTAAAAGCAAAGTACCCATTAACTGTTCATATCAAAATGAATAAAGATAGATATGGTAAAAACAGAACATATAATCAGTACCTTCGATGATAAAAATAGTGCTATTCATAAGTGTGCCCACTATGGATTTGTGCATTATGTTCACCTTATCCAATCTTTGTGCCTTTAAATATGCACAATGCTGTTCTGGATTTGATGGACATATTCAATGGCTCATTCATTACAAATTCTTGCATTAAAATGCAGTGATAAAGCCAAAAAATACCCCCACACACTAGAATTAATTTGGCCCCATGTTGTTAATATTAAATATGCAAAACTCTTTTGTGCGATTCACTATTACTGTAAATTAGCAGCTATTTTCTTTAAAAATGTTAAACCTTCATCAAATCACAAACCATAAACATTGTTCCATTTTCTCTTTTACACTGAGTCTCCTACTGAATCCATATCATCCGAAGAGAGTGGGCGATACAGGTCCTGTAAGATGAAGTGCAGTATAGATTTGTTTATTCTGTTGGATTTGTTGCACTGCAACTGTCATATATTCTTTTTGCTACTGTGGACCAGAAGACATTGTTTAACACAAAATACACATGTTCTATATGCTCATATTGTTGTTCTTAATGTCATATTATTATTTTTTAATCAAAAAGATAGATGGTTAGTAAATAAAGCTGAAGTTTCAATGTACAGCATATTCTCAGAGGCAATTATTTTTTTTCTTTGAGTCTTTCCTATTAAACACTATTCAAACAGTGTTTGTCTGTTCTGGAGAATCTCTTAATGCTTTGGAAACCTGGAAACATTAATTTAATCTCAAAGGGAATGTATTTCCCTTTTGGCCATTTTGTAGGGGCAGAGTAAATGCTTACCTTACATAAGGTAAAAAAAACTTGCCACCCACTGGTGACATAGCATGGATCCAGCAACATTTGACCCCTGGGCTGCTGACACTGAATACTGCTGTTGCCTATGTCGTACTGACAGGGGCGTTCCTTTCCCACAGCTCCTCTGTGCTCGTGTGTGTGCACAGAAAGACAGCATGTTTTACACTTTGTCCCCCCATCATCGTCTCTTTCTGTCGGTAGCCAAGCAACCAGTTCATGACAGCACAGGGAGAGTCTGAGTGGATCTGTACACTTCATTCTTTCAACACACTCTGATCCTCTGACAGATCAGACAACCCTCAAGTGCCAGAGGTGCTATGGGATGATACACGGCCCTCTCCCACCTACACAGCACAACAACCCTCGTCCAGACACACAATCGCATGGAATGAAAACTCAGAAAAGAGAAGTGATAGAGGACAGGACACTGTCTTTTTAGGGTGATTTAAGCATAACTGATGGTTCAGAGGGGGTTCTGACTGGGCAGGTGCCCAGCACATCTCATAGCCATTTTCTGATATCTCTAAGGTGTTTTGGAGGATTCTTTTCATATAGAACATATGAACAAATTGCAACAAAAAATCCCTGTAAGACAAAGTACAAGAAAAACAGGAGAATGGGAAAGCTGATGGAGCCAGCTTTTGGGTTGACGTTGAATGGATCAGTTTTGGCTTTTTTTTAATTACAGTAAGACAACCCAGACAAGAAATGAAAAAATCTGAAAGCCATACTACAAAAAAGGACCAGCTAAAATGAATACTTCACAAATTTCAAATTGTGATCTCAATAAACAATGCAAATTCACATTTTACTTGTGGGCATGATGTAAAATGGATTTAAGTACCTTAAAGGGGCGTTGATTCACTAGAATGCTTATTCTGTGTGTATTCTGCCAATGGGCATCTATACACACATTAGAAGACATTAGACTGGCAGAGTGAAAAGAGATCTTAGATACATTTCTGTTACGTTGCAAACAATCTAGACAAGAGAACAATTTTAAACAGACATCTTATTCTGCATACTAAGTAGTTAGTTAATTATTAAAATGTCTTTTGAGAACATACAGTTTGGGAATTTCTAATACATTCTACAGGAAAAAACAATCATTTGATTTGCTAGAGAGGGTAACACCCCAAAATTTTGAATAGTATCTCCTAGGTGACTGCTCTTGCTTCTGAATAAAAAAAAAATTAAAAAAAATTATGCATCTGGAACTAACAAATAACATATTTCTGAATTTTAATATTTAGAGAATATTTTTGCATTTCTTTTCATAACTCTATGATTGCTTTAAAGCAAAATCATTCACCAGATTTCAGTGCCATTTTCTCTGCTATTTTACCTGTTTTTAAATATTTGAGTCTTTAAAAGTTTTCCCTTCTGAAAGAATTTTTCTTACCTATAATTAGCCAGAGAGCTGTGTATCTTGAAATTATGAGGAGAATCTATTTATTATTTTGCAGAGATTTCTAAGAAGACAAATTCATTGCTGAATGAATCAGACTTCTTGGCTACGTACAACTCAAAAAATCCTTATCTACATAGAATTCAGCCTGTCCAATCAATCAAGACATACCTTAAAACTCTCTTTTTTATTCTGTAGGTTGCAACCTCTAAGAACATAGTAAAAATACTTAAGTTTTTTTCTAAATACCACATCACCTTTTCTGAGTCTGCATAGCTAACTGCACTCTGTTGCAGTAGTAACTATATTCATGGATAACACAGTAACTCTACTTCAATCTGCTGTTTCACACCTGAATTTCAAATGTATTAATCCTCTGGGGAAAAACTCCAAAACTTAATTACGTTCATAGCAATTTAAAAACTAGAATCTTAATTTCCTATTTAAGAATAAAGAAATAATTAAACTGCACGAAAGAGTAACTATAGCGCACAGCCTGCTAGTTAAAATACTCAGAAGCTGAAAATTGGTTGACAGTTAGCTAAGACAGCTGATAAATTGTTCCTAGCTTACTTTCAACTTCGTGAATTACACCCATGAAAGTAATCTTTCAAATCTTACTTTCTTCAAATATAGACTGAGTTTCGCAGAAGTTTATAAAAATATAACTTTCACTGATTTCTGAATTTCTGGGAACAACTCAGCCAACATACATATGCAAATGAGAAAGGATACATTTTATCTTTTTTGTAATCAGGCTTTTGAGGGGACAAAATTTTACCTATAGGGTTACAAGATACTGTTTTCCTGAGTATGTACCACAAGACAGAAAGTATGTAAGAGTATGTAGGGCCACATTTTTGGCCTTATTCACATCAATCAAAAGCCTTCCTTAAAAGGCCAGAATTCATTCTTTAAAAAGATGAGTGATGAAATGTCAGTAAGTGAAATGATTAATCCCTATATTAAGCTGCCTAATCCACTCCACAGGTCTTTACTATTCCCAGGAGGAAATCCCTGCCTTTGTGGAAATACCTTGCTTTGGTGCCTCTGGATTCAAAAGCCTGACCTCCTCTCAGCTGTACTTCCCAGGAAAAACACTGGCAGCCTGCCTAGAACCCCCGGGCATTGTGATGTCCCAAGCCTACAACTCCCTCACAGCCCTGGATGGGGATGCTGAAGAGCTGATTGATTAGTTAAGGCAAGGTGAACCAGGCTAGGCTAGAGGAAATGTTCCTATCACCTTCCAGACCCAGTACCCACAAGTGGCACCCCATGTACCTGATGGCATGAGAGAAGAGGAACTCCTGTAACTCTAACTGCACAGGGAGAGGCACAAAACACCACAAATTACAGAGCTGAGCTGGTGTCCCCAGGACCCAGCATCTTATTTCAGTTCTAAAGCAGTAGCCCCCTCAAACTGCAGATAAAGAGAAAAAGGCAGAGCAGTCAGAAATCCAGCCACCACCCTCAACTCCAGATCATGGCTACAGCAGCCAACCCTCTTCCTTCAGGGCAGGAAGACCTCACCTCTCAACACAAGGGACAAGATGGGAACTTAAATCCATCTCTTCTCCCTTCTATGTCTATCACAAGATACCAGCACTTCAGCAACCTCCTAGGGAATAAACCTCACCCTGCTACTGGCTTGTCAGCACTGTAGATGAAGCCACTGAAGACACAACAAAATGCTTTGGGTTTAAATTTGGTTCATGACAATAGGGTACATAACATAACCTCTCCAAATCAAATTTAAATAAAAAGACACAAAAATCTGTACTAAAACTAAACAGAACACCATTTATATTGCTAACAAGGAAATTATGATTTTCAAGCACTGCTTAATGCTTTATTTACTCATTGGAATGCACATTATAACCTTTAATGACACAATCATATGTTTTTACACTGAACTTCTAACTCATTCACTTCACAAGCTAAACATGAAAGCAGATGAAATAAATTCTCAGACTGAGTGCTAAGTTTCCATCCCTGAACTTCTGAGTTGATTTTGTAATCTAAATAATGTTATTGCAATGCATTTTACATGATTGCAATCTATTTTTACATGAATATATTCCATGTTTCATCAGGTAAAATAAATAAATCTGTCTAAAATAAAGCCAGACAAGCATGAAAGGTCCCCTACTGAGGTCAAGAGGACTGAATACAAATATTGGAGAAGAGAATTCAACTCTCTAACAATCTTAGCCTTATCTCTCCTGTAGTACACTTCAATATTTATTTTCTCTACAGTTAGCAGTCTGATTTTGTTACCCCTACACAGCACTTTGCAACCATAATACTGCCACTCAGTGATCCTATTACACTTACACACAAAAAGAAGCCCATCTGCTCTCCTCTTCACATTTGAAAGTCAGAAATCTTGTGCCTAGAAACCTCTTGTGTCTAATGGTGTTGATCACATGGCTCCCACTCACCCATCCACAAACGTTAGCAGAAAAACATTTCTTCACTGTGGGGAGCAAAGCTTCAGTGGTGAGAAAGAAAGTTTAGGAAAGTTACCAATGAAAAGAGACAGCCTTACAGCAAATGCAAATCCAATGTAAACTGGTATCATCCATCTAAACAGACGCCCTCACATCACCAATGTATAATTCATTTGGAAGACTCTTTGTTCCCTCTCCAGTGACTTATTAATGATTCATTAATAAGCCTTGAGAGCAAGAACAAACAGGTGGGGAAGACATTGCATTCAAGAAGATTTTAGCACCAGCTTACCCACTGGAACTTACATCTCTCCTCTCTGTGTACTGGATGATGAAAACCATGACACTACCCTGAGGCGCCAAGCTGCTGCTCACTGGCTGTCCCTACACTGCAAGATCACAGTCAGCCCCCATGTCTGTAAACAAGTCATGGCAGAAACCCATAGCTGTATCCCAGATGGAGGTAAGACTTGGACATGCACCATTCCTCAGCTCCCTGGCATACATCAGATATGCAGAAGGGTCTGCAGGCTAGAAGGGAGTCGTGTCACGCTACAGCTATTCCTGATCTGGGTATCTGGGGAATCAGGTCTGCACCAGCTCCTGAAGTCAAGCACTGCCAGTTTTGTACATAATCCCCTTCTTCAGAGAGACATAAATTGTATCTTTGTTTAAAAACTGAAAAGGCAGAAAAAGCATGTGTTCAAACTCTGTTTATAAACAAGTCTGAGATACAGATTACTGCCTCAGGGATGCTTTCATTGAAAACTGACCACAGTTCAGAAAATAGCAGAAAATACATAGACATCTGTCTAATTTCTTTCAAACGGATAAAATTAATTCTATCAGCATGTGGAGCTTTTGGGTTGAATGAGCAATATTTTATCAGAGGGTTACAGCAGTAACATGGGCATTAGCTTAGTTCTGGATGCTTAGGAATACTGTAGATTCCTCCATACATGATAACTAGGGGGAACCCACAGCTACTATCAACTCTCGTCCAGGAAAGTGATGGACACGTGCCTTGGTGCCGATAGTATCTTCACTGCACAAGGCTGTGATATCACAGCTAAATTACACAGTGCATTCTTTCACCTTGCTTCAAAATCAAAGCACTCTGGGGGTTGTGCAACTGACAATACCCACAGCAAATTAGGAACAAAAGAGATTTCTTTGACATTTTCTTTCAGTTGTGAAATATTTAGAAAAAGAAAGCAAAACAAACTAACAAAAAGTTTTGTGAAAAAGGAGAAAAAAAACCCTGTTTTTTCCCCCCAAGGATAAACCAGTTCTCAGTACACTTAGCATTTTGACAGACACAGAACTGTTGTATTCCACTTCCGGGTGTTTTACAAACACAAGGATTGTAGCCAGGCTCTTCCACCCTACAGCTCTACACGCACACAAGGGATCAGAAGGGAGAAGGCTATTGGATAATGGCTATGCTGGATTCTCCCCAGCCATGCTCAGAAATCAGTTTCCTTATTTCCTTACCCTCTGTTTCCGTAGGCTTCCTGGGCTAGTGGGAGATGGGCTTGGAGACTTCCCAGAGCGGGGAGTAGAAAGTTGGCTACCAGGGGTTCCATTCACTAAAAGGACAAGAAATTGAAAAAAAATGAATACAAGGCATTATTAAAGGAAAAAAAAAATTATATCAACATTTTTCTTCAGTCTTTGTTGAACAGATTAATTTCCTTTTGCTTAATGTTTGAAACATTAAATAAGGTAATTCAAAAAATAATTATTTCCTTCGATTTTTGGCTCATGAAGCAATTTTTTTATACAGGGTGAAAGCAAATAATGAAAAAACCTGAAAAGACTTTAGTCAATGGCAGGGAACATGATCATGTTTTCTTAAACTGTATTGTTACTGTACTTCACTGAAAGTAAAATACTTCCACTACTGAAAGTAATAGGGAACAAGGTGCTTTTATAACCTTAAAGAACAAAATATATAAACCTTTTTATTCCATTTAACTATGGCTTGAAGTGCAGCCCACTAAAAATAAAGCACAGTATTGCTTGCAAGAACAAATCAGCTGCCTGCTTTTCACTTTTTGAGTGAGGACTCAACCATTCGACGAGATTTTTGCAATACTATCTGATCCAAACACCACCTCAGACTTAACCCAGAAGGGCTTTCTGAAGGCAAATGAATTGGATATAACTCCTCCAGTCTGACTTAGAGGAAAGCATCGCTCTCTCAAATAAGCAAGTTTCTTCACATATGTCAGTGCCTATCTTTATAGAAGCATCTTCACATGCACATGACATTATCCAATAAATTAACATAACAATGCCAGCAGAGGACAGAATTCTACTACAAAGTAATCACATGAGAGGCTATCAATAATATTCACACTGAAGCACTGACAGAAACACTACGAAGCATGTATCACAAATACATGTAAATACTCTTAAACAAGCAACTGTTCTATCAGAGTCTACATTTGTAAGTGCTAGGATAAAAATCATATTCCCAGATTCTGAATCTTAGAATATCTACATACTAAGGATATCAACAAGGCATTTGACTTACCTTCTATGAGTTCTAACATGGACAAAATCTGACTGTTTAACCTGATAAGAGCAAGCAGCAAAATTTCTGCTCTGTACTAAGCCAAGCTGTAGCCAAACTGAGAAGCAATGGGATTAGTTAAGGATAGCTGGGGCTGCTCACAGAGTGAGCTGAATGCGATGCAGGATTCATAAGCAGAAGCCTTTTCTGCGTAAGGCTGACGTCTTCAGAGCAGCAGTGGGAGGTGCAGGTGCTGTCTTAGGGCTACATCAAAGGTGTCAATTAAGCATAATGCTGCTGCTTCACAACGCTGAGCCACCACAACCCCCACTCGCTTTCCATGGAGCCCTGAAAGCCTAAGCAATTTTATATGCTGTGCACTGAATCATAATGAGGTGCCTTTGGGGGTAATGTAGCAAGTGACTCATCCGAAAATCAAAATGACAATAACTCTTGTAAAACCTTGGCTGACTGGCAATCTAACAAATGCTAATTCCTTTGGATAATACAGTAGGCATTTTTTAAAAGATTCTTCTTACTTTTTGCATAATGCATTGTTCTTACTGGCTAATACTGGGCCCACACATTACAATGAAGAAATATTTATACCTACCACACCACACACATCAATAAAACACATTATTCTGCACGATCAAGGATGATCACTTAATAGTGCTTAGGTGCTATGAGTGATCCAATCTCAACACCACTTTGTGCAAGGCATTGTTTAGAGTAAAGGTGCAATATATTTGCATAACTATAGAAACAATAAGATGCTCTAATTGGATTTAAATAGGCTGGTTTTATAGAAGAACATTCCACTCATCCAGGCTTCTAAATATCTTTATACAGAGGGCAATGATTTGCACATATTAGCACTCATTCAAATATTGTAATAAGTGTAGGGGAACAAACATACATATATTTATGTTCATACACTATTCAGCAAAACAGCCACAGATCTGTCCAACAGTGACTAAAATCAAATTTATTACCGATATCACTGAAATAATTTAGGAAAAGAGCAAGATGAGAACATTAAAAACAGGTTAAAATTGGAATCTCAAATTTGCAAAGTTGTAAAATGTATCTTCTAAACACCTATGGCATAATTTAGAAACCAACATTAAACTCCTACTATTTACACAAAGCTAGTCCTCGAGGCTGCTGAATAGTAGGTCTAGTGCTCTGTCTTTAAACCAAGCAGATACTCTTAGGTCTTTTTATCTTAACCAAATTTAAGATAACAGATGCATTTCAATTCACCTTGTAGCACTAGGCACTGGTTCCTGTTCTTAATAGATTGACTCCTTCCCCATAACTTTCAACAATAGCATTTTTTAGAATTACTATAGCAATCACTCTGTCCTGAAGACAAAAGCTTGAGGCTACCAAGTGGAACCAGACAAACGGTAGCAATAGTGTATTTAACTATTGATGTATTTCTGTATTGATGTATATTATGTTGATGAGAAAACATAGTATTATCATAAATCCTAAAAATTTCTTACTTGCCACCATCAGAGTATCCAGAGTGCTTAAGCTAAGTTTCAATGGTCTCTTTAATAGTGCTTTTAAAAAGGAAAATTATGATAGTTGTGCTTATTTTGGCCATGTGAAATCGAGAGCACAATTAATTAATTGAGGCCCTCAGCAGATTTAAGTGAAGTTTTCTCACCTCCTTACCCATCTCCAAAATACAAAGGTGCCTGTACACAAAACATGTACCAGGATTTTTGAGAGCTCACAAAGACTCCCTATAGAGAACTGATTATGAAACTTCAGAGATGGCAATTAGCTCTGGAGATAAGATTCCTTTTACCAATCTTTACATACCTGTTGTATCAGCTTCTACATCTGAAGTAGTTTTCTAGACTTTATTTTAACCAAGTTGCTGTCACAACACAAGTTGTATCATCCTGAAGCAACCACCTAAACCTGACCTGATGAACAATCTACTAGGAACATCCATTGCAGTGTAAACTTCCAAAGCTACACAAGATGAATCCTCTGGATGCTCTCCATACCTGGAGATACATATTGCTATTATTGTTATTACATTATTCTTAGTACTGATATTATTAATATAATCCTTAAGACAGACATCACAACAGGACAGAAATGGTAATTTCTGATATTCTCCTAGTACATTCCGGGGGCCCTGTTTTATAGCTTTTTGTTTATTGCTTCCTGCGCTTGTGAGTCATTAGACTGAATTTGAAAATAGAGGTGATACTAGGTGCTGTGTAGCAGGAAGAGACTGCAGTGATTCTGACCCCCTTCCTGAACTCCATTTACAATCATTACACCATTCTTACATAAGCTGCTCATTACCAGAAAACATGTCAACAAATATGTGAGTAAAAGTTATAAGACTTAATAATAATACTGCATTCCTGATCACTGAATTGCCCTAAAATCCATTTCTAGGTGGAATGCATTTTTGTTGGAAACTGCATTTCTATCCAGTATCTGCATTGCATTTCCCACTGACTGATACAGCACATGTTCCTAGAGGGAATCATGATGTAGATAAAGACATATGAAATTGGAAAATCACTGTTGTGATTGATCATTTTATTGAGTGAGGCAAGAGGCTTCTTGTCACTTTTATTCATAAAATGGCAAGGGTCACAGACTTCAGCTTAACACACAGCGCCCTCCCATCACCTTAAGAAAAAGATTTATCAGTTCAAAATTTCACCAGTGAAATATGCATTAAAAAGCTGTAACAGTACCAAAATTATTGTGGCTACTCAGAGCAGATGTATGCAACTGCTTGGCTGTGAACTCCTTTCCTCACTGTCCTCCCTTGCTGAGGATGTGCAACAGAGCAAGGACCTGTCTTTGTACTTGCTCTTCCAGCACCTGGCACACACATGAGGATTGAAAAACTCATAAAATAGAACACTAAAGCTGGATACCAGTATCTACTGAGATAAATGCAAAATAGGTTTTCATATGATAATATAAATAATAGATATGATAATATTTATGAATAATACTATGATAATAAACTAATGAAAATGCTGCAAGTAAAAAGTACTTTGATGGCATTCCAAAAAATAAACTTTGATAGGGCATATTTTCATCAAGTAATAGAAACAAAAAGCAAGAAAAAATTAATTAAAGCATTGAGTGCCAGTCTGAGAAGCCACCAGTACCACTGCAGTGCATTAAAATCAGTCTCCTAGAGAGTCGCCTTTGGATGTGCAAGCATATTGTACTCTATGAAAACATGTAGAGATAACTTGCTATGTTTAAAAAAGTGGTCTGCCAAACACAAAAGGGTTTGTGAAGAGAGCGGACACTAAGGGAAAAGAACAGTGCAGGCTTTTTTTGCAGCCACAACTTGTGAACAGAAAAGTTTAGCTAAAAAATTATTTACACAAGTCACAACACGTGTAGGTCATATTCAGCAACTGTTAGGAGATAACGTGAGATTACTATTTGACCTTGCTGCAATTACTTCTGTAGTTTTTCACTGTCCTTTCCAAAACAAAATTATTGTATTGGTAAGATTATGTAGTTACAAGATAGTTAGGAAATAAACCATATCTTGCCCTTTTTTCCATTCTACTTTTGTATTTTACTTTTGTACATCTTGTCATTTTTGTCTTAACACCAAAAGACAGACTGCGTACAGAGCACCACATTAGGCAAGTGCCCTCAGCATGACTCCTCAGTGAAGACAAGGCTTTAGAGGTTCTACCTTAGCATGCAGCTGGTTGAGAAAAAAGCCCAGATACGAACACTGCATTCATTTCAACTGGTGCTAAACTGTCCTTTTTATTTTTAATCTTTTGTAGAGTTTGTGTCAAGAAGTTAAGGAGATAAAAGTAGGACATCCCTTTGCCACTGAAGACAAGGCCTGGCAGACCCACACAGAACTTTCACCTGATCAACAGATCAATAGATCAGAAATGTCAGCAGAAAGGATCACCTACAGGTCAGGTTTTCATTCCTCACCCCAGCAGGCACCAATATACGAGTCCTTGTTAGTCACTGGTACCCGTGGTAGCCACACAGTCTAGCCCAAGCTGTGCAGAGCTCAGCCGGGATTGTAAACCCCACACAGGCTCTTCCACCTCAACCCAAAGTCACCTGTGTCTGCACTAGCAAGCAGAGAAGTGCTGCAGACACACAGATACTGAAGGCATATCTTATATCTCAGAAGAAAGGAGACTGCCTGGAAAATGCAGTTCCCCGGAATCCACCTGTATTTGTTTTTTCCTTTAGTCTCAGAAGCTAAGTGCTTCTTGGGGTCTCCTAGAAAGTCTAAGATTCTGAAATCAGTCTGTTTAACAGAGCACAATTTCTGAGCACGTTTCTTCTTTTAGCATTTAACTTTTCATCCTTTAAGAGGGTTAAACTTCTCAACCAAATCTACTTCTCTTACCAACTCTTGTTTTTGTTACTGGGTATAAAATTATGAAAATTAATTTTTCACTGATTAGTATCAAAGACAAACATCATAAATAAAAAATTAAAAAGAAGCCAAGATCAAAGCAAAAATCATCTGGAAATCCCTGGGTCTTCAGGATGACTCCATCCCTCCCATGGATGTGTGCTCTTGGCTTCAGGAAAATTTTGCTTCAGCATATTTATTATAAAATCAGTCAGCTGAGTACCTGTAACAATGCGAATAGAGATAATATGATATGTCATGCTTTTTGCTTTTTCCTTTGAGATACAAAAGACCTTTTTGGAGTCAGATGGTTGAAGGAGGGCTGTTTCTGGATAACAGCCTAAGGTTGAACTATCAGACTAAATGAAAACATATCCTATCGCAGAGGAACGCCTCTATTTTTTTGGTTTTTGGTTGTTTTTTTCTTAACTAGCAGAGAAAAGCACAAGCATCTGACCTAGGGAAGACTTCCGTAAGATCCTTATTTCCATATCCACTTTTTTCTTTAGGGAACATCTACAGTTTTGATCAGGCTTTAATTTAACATGCAGTTTCACAATTTCTCTACCCAGGTACAATTTAAGAAAGAACCCTCACATAGCCTTTGGTAAAATTACCTACTCTATCCATTCCTCACTACGTTCCCTTTGTCATTTGGAATAGGTACATATCAACCTGGGTATTCTTGAAATAGTCACCTGTCACACTGAATAACCCAAACTCCTAAATAACTCTTTTTAAAACCAAACTTTAACACCTGAATTGATATTGTAAATAAGATTTCAAGCATCTGACATATTCTGAGTGATAACTTGAGGGAAACAGGGAGGGAGAAAAAGTGAGAAGGAAACAATTTTGAAGAAGATGCTCAAACTGAAAAAAAAAAAAAAAAGTAGCTACTTTTGTTGAGAGTAAGTCCTGAAAATTAGAGTTGGAATTTCAGAAGGTAAACCAGAGTTCACCCAAACACAGCATCTTTCCTTAATTTAATGGACCAAGGGTACAGTAATTCCAGTCATCTCATGCTGCCCTTGATTTGATTAAAAATAACCATGATGAAGACATAAGTGCTGCTGCTTTCTTTGAATCTATTACCTCTTCACCCACACTGAAGCTGCCACCAATGGTGTTAAATGGCAGCTGGACAGAAGCCACCAGCTACTGAATAGCCATCAGACATTCATAATTTTCGGTCACCAGCAATGGGCTGATACTCAGTCTCACCAAAATTAAATGTCTCTTTTATTATGCCCTTTCCCAAATATTATTTGATGCCAACAAAAACACATCAAAGTGGTTTACAGGCTTTAAGAAGGCATCAGAAAAATTAAATAGAAGTAGGACTATCTGTTGCTTTTGGAATCAGACATCAGCCTTCTGCCTGCCCAGGAGGTCACACTATCTTTTCTCTGCTTCTCTTCTTTGCCATGTTCCATGCTTCTCTTCTCTATTTAGACTGAAAGCCTTTAGAAGCAGACAATACCTCAAATGGATTTGTAAAAAGCCAGAAAGCAATCCTCCTGCAGTGAGATTTCTATCTGGTGGTACTGTTTTGAAACACTGTCAGATGTAAATAACAAACTGAAGAAAACATAATAACGGAGAAGTCAGCCCTTACACAGATCTTCCTAGCTTACTTGTACTCTTGGAAGCAAACATTATTCTGTGTTTTTATATAAAAATAGGATGCATCTGTTCTCAGGAGCCAGGGAGGCTATCAGGAAAATATAAGCACATTAAACATATGCTGTGTTATAAAAAAAAATGAAGTGAAAAAACAAGGATGGAAAAAAGGTGAACACCACCTATGTAAAGGCATATATGCCTTACAAATATGCCAAAAAATGGTGTAAAGGCAGATGCAGTCCTTTTGCTCACTGTAAACTCCATAGCTCAAGAAACAACAAGGAGCATGTGTTTCTCACAGACGGATGCATTTTACTGTGCCCTCAGCTAACCAGAGAACAGATTTGAACCTTTGAAGCCTTGATCACTTTTGTAGCCTTTGGTTTCACTAAGGGCCTTTTCCTGCAACACTGCAGCCTGATTTCCACTCACAGATTCCCCACTTAGCCCTGTGCTTCTATAGCACTGTGCTCTAGAGCCTGTAGGTTGGTGGTTTTCATCCTATAGTTCCCATGATGTTATTTCCATGGCCATATATCTGCAAAGCCTGAAAGTGCTGTTATGGGAGGTTCTGTCTGGAACTTTCAGGCTTGCCAAGGAGGCTGTCTTTAGGGGCAACAGAGGGCAAAAAGCACCTGCAAAGAGTGAAAGTCATCTAAGAGCATTGGAATTGTCAATAAGAGTCCTTTTTCCCAAGTAGCAGATGAGACAATGAGGGAAGTGGTTCTCCAGGACAGTGGCTGGTGGCTCCCAAGGGAGAGGGGACATTTAGGGTCTTTTGCGTGCTCCTCACAGAGTCAGGGGTCACCACAACAAGGTGAGACTGAAGAAATGGAAAGCAAGGGCCTTCAAACAGAATTCCCTCAAAAATAACATTACTGAGTTTAACTTCAAAGCACCAGTTTTGGTAAAATATTGTTGTTACAGACTTATAGATGCAAAAACAAGTCACAGAAAAACAACAAATGACCAATCCCTCCACATAAGCGCTTTGATTTCTGTAAGCAACCTCAGAAGCTATTGGGATGAATTTGGGAAAGTTTATCACCCCAAACTACCATTTGCTCAGAAAAAGGAACTCATGGACTTCATCCAATTTATAAATAGTTAGTGCAAGCCAAAGTTTGACTTAATTAATTGACCACCAGAAATTCTGTGTCAAAGAAGGGAAACAGTTGTTGAGGATGGCATTTAAGTGCCTAAACCAGAATAGATTGTCTACATGTCTTAGCCTTGTTTATACATTTATTTCTCTAATAATGGGAAAATAGCCCAAGACTTTGCCTTCATTAACTCTAAAAACAATAAATCCAAATCAGCTATGCCGCTGAATACCTGCATTAAAGACTACACCATACTATAGATGCATACACAAGAGAATAAAGGTTAACTCAAGGATATCTCTTCATTCGACAATTTTACCAGTTTTAATACCCAACTTTGAGATTTGAGTATTTTTTAACATAGTCTTTGTCTATGGAACTTTCCTTTTTTGGCCCATGTAATTATCCATGTGTATTTTCTTGATATGAACACTAATTTAAGTCTGAAGCAGAAATATGGTCCTTTTGTGCAATTAGAATGTGCCGACTTCTAAAAGTGCAGCAAGAATCAAAAAGAAACAAAAGGAATCAAATTCTTTCTAATTAGCAACACGCTCTTTTCCATTCACCTCTCTCAGCTTTTTGTCAAGGGTACACTATCAAGTACGCTGTTTCCCTTTATCTCTACTTCTTCCAACTTTGCTCTAAGACAAAACTCTGCAGAAAATGATACACCTTTAACTTTTTGTAATATGTGTGTATTGTCTTCGATCAAAGAATCTACTCTTTTTCTTATTTTTCCTGTTTATTGCTAATGAAAGAAAAATCCCTAAAAGCAGTTTAAAGTTTAACTGAAAGCAGTTTAAAAATATACAATAAAAATACATGTACATACACTTAGCAGTAACAACATGACAACAAAAGCATAACTTCCAGCTATGCACAAGTCATTCAGGAGCTTCTCTAGTACTGAGATGTTTAATGTAGACCTCATGGAAAAAATTATCAGCTCATACGTGTGCTAGACGGCAATTTCTTTCTTCTGCCTCTGTCACAGGTACACAGAATTCCAAGAAACAAGTAGCATTTTTATTCTTGCTGGGTGGCAGAAAAGTGAAATCTCTACATATTGTTTGCATCTTTTAAAAATCATTGACTGGTTTTAGCTTTATGTGATTTAAAAACAATTCTTGATAGCAAGTGCTTAGTACAATATTGTTTATTGTATGAAAGTAATACTGATCTAAGCACTCATATATGTAAGGTTAGAAAAAGGCTTATTGTAACATTCACAAAATTTGACCTACTTGCAAAAAGCAAACAGCAAAGATACAGCCAAATCAGAGCCATTCCTCTCACTAAAAATAAATTCTATAGAAACACTTTTAATTGTTTATCCTTTTTAAGCTTAACAAATTTAGAATCAAATAGGCAGAACACAATAGAATAAAATAGAATAGTTCCGTTGGAAGGTTCCTACAACAACCATCAAGGCCAACTGCCTGACCAACTCAGGGCTGATCAAAACTTCAGCATGTTCAGCTGGGAAGTGGAGCTCCACAACAGAGTGGCTTTGGTGAGCACCTGTCACCCAAGCAACCACACAGTATTTCTTGGCAAAGGAATGCTTCCTAGCTATAGAATCATTGAGTTGTTTAGACCAGAGAAGACCTTTAGGATCATTAAATCCAACTGTTAATCCAGCACTTCCAAGTCTACCGCTGAACCATGTCCCTCAGTGACATGTCTACACATCTTTTAAATATCTCCATGGATGCTGACTCAACCACTTCCCTGGGCAGACTGTTCCAATGCTTGATAAAGCTCTCAAAAAGAAATGCTTCCCAAAGTCCAGTCTAAAGCTTCCCTACTTCCCTGCAGCTTTGAACCATTCCAACATGCCTTGTCATTGGATACCAGAAAGAAGAGCTCAGCACCTTCATCCCTTCATCTCCACATGTCCTCTTCAGGCAGCCATAGAGATCAATCAGGTCATTCCTCAGCCCTTCCTTTTCTCACAAGACAAGCCCAACGTCCTTAGCTGCTCCCTATAGGACATACCTTCCAGCCCTTTCATCAGCTTTGTTGCCCACTTCTGGACACTCACATTCCCATCATTCATAAACTGTGGTGCCCAGAACTGTACACAGTGCTCAAGGTGAGTCCACACCAACACTGAACACATCCTGACAATCACCTCTTTCACCTGGCCGGTGGTGCTGTGTTAGACACACCCTAGGATGTGTCAATTTGTTCTCCTGGTTACCAGGGCACACAGCTGACTTGTAACGAGCCAGCTGCCAACCAGCATTCTCAGATCCCTGTCTGCACAGCTGCTCTCCAGCCACTCCTCTCCCAGTTTGCACTCGTGCCTGGCATTACTCCATCCCAGGTGCAGAATTTGGTATTTTTTCTTCTTAAACTCCATCCCATTAATCATTGCCCAATGCTCCAATCTACCTAGATGCCTTTGCAAAGCATCTTGTTCCTTCAGACAGTCATCAGCACCTCCCAGTTTTTTATTATCTGCAAAATTTTTACTGGTGCATTTACCTCCTCTATCCAGAACACTAATAAAAAGATTGAATAAAACTGGTCCTAGACCTGAACCCCGAAGAAATTGCTGCTGGTGACAAACTAACATGTGCCTATTTCCTATAAATGTATTTTCATCTAAGAGATGTCTAAGATGGTTACATCTGTCATCAGCACAGCACCATCCAAAATGGTTTGCATTTTTAATATTTTCACTACACTGTTTCATTTCTTGCTATAAACGTAATGATATGTTAATTATTGTTGTTGTATAGAAAAAACATTCCCATTTTTCCATAGGCTGTAAAATAATCTCCTGATTTTTTGATGTAATACATTCTGCTCATTTACAGAAGTGAACTGCAAGAAGCTAAGATTTCCTCACCTACACCTCCCCAGCACCTTTAAGTAAAAACAGTTCTATTTCTTTCAGCACCAAAACTAACATGGTATCAGATATTCAACACAGAAAAAATGTTGCTAGTCCCATAGAAATCCTCTAGTTTTTGTATTATTTGCAGGACACTTATTTCGCATAGAAATGAGCATACACAGTTCAATGTTCATTAAATGTACTCACAAAATCATTAGGAAAAAAACCCCAGTCTGTAACATTCACACACCAAACAGGACCTCCCTAGCTAAAGTTACATTTAACTCCGTTCCACCTAGCTACAAAGTAACAACTCATTTATGAAAGAGCTACTCTGGACTTGTTCCTCACAACTGATATTTTATCCCATTACGTCTATTCAGGTTTGTGTATCTCAGCTGTTCTCTAGGACGTGTAGGAGGCAAGTTGCCTCTCAGCCATGCTACCTACATCTACACCTCTGTCTCTCATCATGTCTCTCCCACTTTCCTCCTTCCCAGAGCAAGATCTTTTTTTCTCATCTTTGTCTTTTTGTGAAAGAAAAAAAAAAAGTTCCAGTTGGTCTTTCTCTACCCTCTTTGAAATCAGCACTGGGCCATTCTGATCACCACTTCCCCACAGAGACCTTATGGTGCTGGATGCAGGTTTCAGGATGCCATTTGCTTTCCTCTTGGCAGAAGACTAAGGCAGAAAGGGAAGTGGCTTCCAGACTACTCTAATGTTTGCCTCTTGCAAAACCTGTATTCACAAACAATGCTGCAAATGCTTGAATGGGTCTACTCAAATGGCTCACACCAAGGATTATTCGTACCTTCAGGTACCAGTACTGGAAATCTAATGCACTTTTTTGTTTATTTATTTTTTCTGCTTGGGAAAAACTGCAGGGGTGAACTACTCATCAGCTATCTAGAGGGAGCTACTGCAAAGGGCCTTCAGACAGAACTTTCTAAAGCTTTTTACTGTGTCTTCTCCAGGCAGTATCGCTGGTTTGTTAGATCAATTCTGACATTTCTTCCTCAGCTATCTTTCCACCTCACATTCACATCTGTAATTGCAATTCTTTCTCTGCCCTGCCCTTGTTTTCTCAATATCCTCATGATCCTGAATCAATCCTTTCCTCACTCCCTCAGAAACAAAATAAAAAAATATTGTGAAATTACCCTTTCAGCAACACAGATCTTATGCTGCATAACTTGGGCTACTTTCTGGATTGTTCTCATTCAGTTCCTAGTACAAAGACTACCATACATTTTTTTTTTCCTGAGTGTTTAGATATTGGAAGCAAAAACATGCATGAAAAAATAAAGTGAATTGAACCACTGTAATGCCAGAGTATGATTTATAAAATGCTGAAGCTTTATTTTGTATTGGGAAGACACTTGACCTCAGATGTCACTGAGAAAACACACGAATTTTTAGTATCAACTATTTTATACATACAATGTTTTTCCACAGGAACGTGGAATTTTAAGTGCATTGCTCACTCTATTGGAACAGAATGGTTGCTGTTGTTAAGAAAGACTGTTTTCTTGCTTTACCTGAGCTAGTAGAAGCAGGAGACTTGCTGCGTCGGGATGGGCCTGGGCTCTTGGTGGTGCTCCTACGTGAACTCGAAGCTATTTTAGTATAGGAAGTAGATTTCACCACCCGACATTCTAGAAGACAAAGAAACAGCATAAGTTAGCAATTAAGAGAGCCAGCAAGATTCTGTAACAGAAAGAGCATTGAGAAGTGAAAACATTTAGCCCACGCTTGTTTTCATTCACCTTGAGGAGTTTTATGAGAAAGTATAAAATCTGTACAAATGGCTCCATTAAAATCCAAGTACAGTACGTACCATATCCCAGACAAAGAACTGCTGCAGTAATCCAGACTTTTAAATTCCATGGTTACTGCAGGTACTTAAGACAGCTTAATTTAACAGTGCTGAGACTACTCATAAAATTTCTTTGCTTTTGAAGATTTCAGTACAAGCAATGTAGCAACTTTCTGTAAACAATCCAGACGCATTGTAAGCATTTTTGTCAGCCGAGGCAGTCTCCTCTAGAAAAACTGGAAGTCTTCTTTTCTGTATCAAAATGTTACAATTGAACACGGTGAAGCAATTGTCTTCCACTGATGGAAGGTTTGAAGAAAATAAGGCCGGTTTGTTGCTCCTGCTTAATCCTCTGGTGAGCAATAGCCCACATTGTGTAGCACACACAATTCATCACAGGTGAGGGAAACAGCACTACTCACTCATAAGAGACATCAGTAAAATCAATGAAGAGGCGAAATTACCCTCCCACTAAAGAACACTACAAGATGTTCAGGTTAGAGTTTATGTACACCCACACAGATGTGTAGGCATCCTTGCATTACGACTGCAAAATGGTTCTTGGCCTGGGGATGAAAGAACTTATTGTGCATAGCACTGATGTCTTGCACTCCTAATGGATACTAGATTAATCATCAGACATATTACAGAGTTGGGAAAAAAAGATCCACTTCTTAGTCAATACACAATTAAAACTCTACAGCAATGTTTACACTGTCTTCACCTGACAATGTCAGTACACTTCACTTGTTTAAAAATACATCAGTAAACATTCAGTTCTGTACCAGACCTGTTTCTTATTTTATTCCCATGGTTAAGGTTCCTCCACAAAGGTTAAGAGAAATAAACAAGAGCTTTTTCTTCCTAGTCAGAAAATACCGTGTACAAGCCTGCACATTATTTAGTCTTCACAGATCAATGGAGCCTGTAACATAGTTTAGACAGATTAGAGAACAAAGAAATAAAATTGAGCATAACTAATTAACTTAAACATATACACCCGAGAATGATGTAATGAAATTTATTTCTCTTGGCTGCCCTAACTGTTTGTCTTCCATCAAGCTGTTCTAGGAAATAGAAGCAAGAACTGATGCATTACTGAGTGAAACATCCAGCACAGGTGAGAGCTGAGAGGACCAGAGAAATGCCTTGGTCTTCCCAAAGAAGCTTTTCTTACCAAACTGTCCACATTCCTAATGCCCAATAGCAGCTAATTTCTTTCTGTTGACATTTTTTTTGTGATTCATTGATGATTTCTCTTGTTTTATACTTAATAGCGGAAATGGAGAAAAACATTTACTCTATGAGGAAATTATCTACTGAAAACAGAATCAGACGAAAGCTTTCAATTAGGTGCCACTAGGTAACTACAGCAGGAATCTTAGATTGATTTATTGGCATAAACAGCTGCTCCAAAAACTATATACAATGCAAATGTAAAGAGGTTCTTTATTTGCCTGTAAACAAAAAAGTAAAATTTTCAAACACCTAACAGCCTGTTAAAACTGTGATGTAATCCTAGTGTGGACCTCATTTGCAGGAAACAGTCAGTAAGGGGAACTGCATATTCCAATAGTCAACAAACAACAAGACTAAAGCAGAATACTCCAACCAATTGAAACCCATTAGAATATATCATTTGCTTCATTGAAGAACTTAAGAGTTCTCCTTTCTGAAGAAAACAGCTACTTTATGCAATATGTAAAAAACTTTCCTCTTTCCAGCATGTAAAGAAAACAATTATCTACATACCTCTCCCACAATTCATGCTAAAGCTTAACTCTTATTTTACTACAAGTATTAATACTCATTCAGGTTCTCTCAATACCTTAAAAACACCCAGTCTTAAATATGTTATCACACAGGCATTACCACCATATCTAATTGGGTCAGACTTGGCCAGCAATGGGTCTGTCCTGGAGCCAGCTGGCATTGGCTTCCCCCGGACATGGGGGAAGCTGCTGGTAACTCCTCACAGAAGCCACCCCTGTAGGCCCTCCCACCTCCAAAACGTGGCCATGCAAACACAGTTAATCTGCAAATCATCCTGAGGGGCACTTACAGACCCTGACCTGTGAGTAACCCCACACAAATGCCATACTGCCCTAAGAGGAAGCCAACTCTTGCAGATAAACGATCTCTCTCCACAGGAGAGAAACACAAATGACCATATGATAATCCAAGAAATGTACAAGCATTACAGGATCATAGGATAATCCAGTTTAGACATGAGACATTCCTAGTCTAGTTTCCTGCTCAAAACTTGAAGTAGCTTTAGATTCATAGTCCTGGATGACTTAGGGGACACTTAAACACACTTGGGGCATACACAGTGCAAGAGGATCTTGGAGAACATCAGCGTCAACTTCCAGTTCCAAGTGACAGAAGAAAAACACAGTAAGAAGAGATGCTCTGCTCACTCTCACAAAAAAAGAGAGGACTCTGTGACTGTGCAGGCAGAAGGCAGCCTTGGCTGCAGTGACCATGATAGGAGAGTTCAGTATTGTGAAGGGATTGGAGGGCAAAATGCAAGATCACAGTTCTGTACTTCAGATAAGCGGACTTGGGACTCTTCACGTATCTTCTTGGAAGAGTCCTCTTGGATAAGGCCCTGGAGAGAAGAGGGACCCAAGAAAGCTGAGGAATATTAAAGGATCACCTTCAAGTTCCACAACAGTCCATCTCAACAAGCAGGAAGATGTTCAAAAATGCCAGGAGGTCTGCATGGATAAACATGTTGCTGCTGACCAAATTAAAACATAAAAAAGAAGCATAAAATAGGTGGAAGCAGGGACAGGTAAGCTGAGAGGTATATAGTCTAAGTCCCAGCATGCAGACACAGTTAGGAAAGTCGAAGTCCAATTAGAATTGAACCTGATGAAAGACATCAAGAGCAATAAAAAGTGCTTCTTTACACACAGAGGGAACAAGAGGAAGACTGCAGAAAATGCACACCCATGAAATAGGGCCCCAGTGCATGAGATAGGGCACCAATGACACAGAATGTGGAAAAAGCTAAAGTATTGAATGTTTTCTTTGCCTGTCTTCACTATCATGCCAAACCTTCAGGAATCCCAGGTCCTAGAAGCAGGGTGAAAGCCTGGAGAAAAGAAAACTTATCCTGGGTGGAAGAAAACCAGATTAGAGAATACTTAAGCAAAACTGGTACATGTAGGTCTATGGGACCTGACAGGTTGCACCCTGCAGGCGCTGATGGAGTTGGATGATGTCCTTGTGAAGTCACTCAATAGTCTTTGAATGATAGTGATGATTGGGATAGCCATTTGAAGACCCAGTAAATCTCATTCCTATCTTCAAGAATACCCAGGGAACTACAGACAAATCTGCCTCACATCAGTCCCTGGGAAAGAGATAGATAAATGAATCATGAAAATAATTTCAAGTCACATTAAGGACAAAAAAATCATCAAAAGCAATCATCATGGATTCACCAACAGGAAGCCACGCTCAACCAATTTGATACCTCTGCAATGAAATGTCCAGCTTGCCAGATAGATGCAGGGATAGCAGTAGATATTGTCTACCAGGACTACAGTGAGGCTGTCATCTCAGACATTTTTCTTTATATCCAGTCTAAAACTTTTGTTTCAATTCATATCTATCACCATTCACCTTCTTACCAAGCATCACTGTGAAGAGCCTGACTCCACCACCTTGATGGAGAAGAGATGCTGCCCCACTGACATTGGAGGCGATTGGCAGGTACCCCTGAAGCAATTTCCTTTTTTGCACTGAAAACCCCCAGCTCCATCAGCCTCTCCTCACACAGCAAGAGCTCCAGCTACCCCAGTGATGGTCCTTCTCTAACTACCTCCAGTTTAATGATATCTCCTTTGAACTGGGGAGCTTTAAGCTAGACACGGTATTCCAGATGCGGCATCACGTGCTAGGCAGAGTCAGTTCCCTGTGTCTACTGAGTCCTATTTAATCTATGTTACAGAAATACTATCTGTTTTTCCTATTTATCTATTCCTATAAACCCTTTTGAGCTCAATTATCAACTTCTTTGGCACAATTTCCTTTTTCCTCTCAAAAATAATTCACAGGTTGTGAAATTTTAAAAGGTCACAGTTCAAATGAGCATATATTCTCTTTAAGGTAAACTTGTCAAGTGCCATCTTTCCTATGGTTTTACAAGTTTATTCTTAAAGGACATGGGCTACAGTATGGCCTGTGGAGAGCCACGTAGGAAAGCCTTCAGTGCCGCACACAGCAGAGTGTGCAATAAATTCATGCTTTTAAAGATTAGGTCAAGACTAGTTCCAAAGTCTAAAAGGATTTCCAGTCATGGGCAGAGTGTAACCAGGCTGCTTGTTTTAAATAGGTCTCAGCTCCCAGGAACAGTTTATGCATGAAACTCCGTTGTCACATTTAGTTTGTAAAATAAAATTTTACTGCAGGCAAAGATCCCACTCAAGTAACCACACAATCACTGCTTGTTCCTCTAAGACATTACCATAATTTGCCCGTTGCTGTAGGAGAGCTCTATGTGTATAGAGAAAACAAAACAAAAATGCATATTTTATTGAAACTGTGTTTTCTACACAGAATCTAAACTGGTGAGCAAATTAATACATACCTTCCCTTCATTAACAGTATTTGGATTACTATACAACGGGTCCTTTGCAAGTAATGAAACGGAAGAGTGTTTTTCCCCCAGTTTTCCCCCAATTTTCTTTTGATGCCAAAACTGTATCAGAAACAGATCTGAACTCCTGACAGAAGAGACAACTGCATTTCTCACTCATGTGGGCATGGGATTCCCAGCCAAGAAGAAACACCAAGTGTTTCTATATTATGTTCAGTAAGGAAAGAAACGTTTCATGAAACCCCAGTCCTTCCTCTCACCATTGACTGACTGAGATTAAAGGAACAAAATGATGACACCCATGGTAATGCAAGAAAAATGAAGGTCAACTTTACAACTTGAACTTTACAGATGTTATTGTTTTCCAACTCAAAATATTCTATAAATAAGAATGCTTTTCCAGTGACAACATCTTGCAATAAGATGTTCTATTGTATAACTACATACAAAGCTGTAGGAAAGAGAAGTACAGACTAACAGCAGCAAGGCTAAAAATGTAACACTGCAGTTCCCTTATTGTATGGAATATTACCACAGAGTTCTGAGGCCTTTATTGGACATTAACAATAGGGCTGAGGAAAAAAAAAAGAGAAAGTACCCCAAGGCTACAATCTGACATAACTAAGACTGTAGGGACAAGATAAGAAAAATAGAGTTGCTGAGATGTACAGTGGTGTCAATCAGCAGTAGGATCTGTCAGAATCGGGGAGGAAGCCCAACATACATACTTGTGAGCTCTTGACTCTTCCTGTTGCCAAATGGATAAAATGAGGTAAGCATGAGGTAAATAAAGGATGCTAACACACGGAATCACAACGCCTGCAGTCTCCAGCCCCATGATGTCTCATTTCCAAAATGTTACATTAGCTTCTACGCTCATTAGATTTTACAATGGCAAAAAAGCAGCAGAGAGTAACTAATCTGCAATAAATGTGTCATAAAATGAAAAAGCTTAATGTGCTTCTAGAGAAGACTGTGAAAAGTTATTTAAATTACCAGAAGATCAAAAAGGCTTACTTGTCAGCAACTCAGAAGTTGACTGTATGGCCTTCATGAGCTCTTTCTGGGCAAAAATATCACTCTCTGCTGTGTTTTGCTTTTCTTTGAGGTCTGTGTGTAGGGAATAGATTTTATATTTTCAGTAACCCTGCCAATCTGTTTCTCTTAGACAAGAACATTTAACTTGGTTTCAGCAACAGCTGCATCCTGCAGATAAGCAAGGGGGGTGGATCAGGGATGTCTGTGGTTGTTGGTAAGCCACTTTACTGTAAGCCCCAGGCTGCTGCCTTTTACCACTGCTTAAAGACATTAGCATCACCAGCAATGTCCTCCGGCCAATCAGTGGATCATTACCCCAAATGCAGTACCAATTTTAGTTTTTAATGCTAATGGTAATTTGTCCCACGCTGCTAATTCTTAAAGCAGCTAATAAGATTTTACTTTTCAGCTGTATTCATGCCTTCAATTAATGCCAGTAATCTTCTGTTTGCAGAACTAAGTTTCACTCTCTTCAGCAAGAGCCTCTTGTCTAGTGGCATTGATACACACTGCAATTCACCCTACCCAACTGATCAATCACTGGCAGCTATGACTTGCAATTACAACACGTTCAAAAGGGTAACTATCATGCAGTTTCCAAAAATGAAAGGGATATAGAGTGTTTCACAGAGGTTTAAGTAATTTCCAAGCTTCTATCGTCATGGTTGTGCCTGCTTCAATTTTTTTCCTGCATGTCTTCCTGTTCAATGTGTTCCTGAACACACTGCAGATGCGGGTGGACAGCGATATATGCGTAGAATGCAAAATCCCATGCACTAAGCTCTATGTCACTGTAAACACATGGCGTTTTGAGACATTGGATCTTCTGATTTGATTTCTTACCAGTAACTGGTCTTCCACACATGATAAAGATTAGGAACTATATTTTACTGTGTGCCAAATACTTGTGGAAGCAATTACCTAAATCTCCATTTTTTTTTTTTTTTTCTGCAAAGAAATATACTTTGATTGGGGTATAAAATTCAGAAACAGCTAGATTTTCTTTCATGTGAAAAATCATTCTCCAATTCTGAAACTGGGATAATATATACAATAAAATACAAAGTATTAAAGCCATCTATGCCTTATTACACATCAAGAAAACAGAGAATCTTGGAAGGTCTTAGGAACACAAATCACTTCATCCAGGCTAAGAATGTTTTCAGATGAATGCACTACTCCAAAAACACCTCATTAAGATAGAAATAAGGAATGTATTATCACTACTAATATTATTATCACTACATAATATTATGATATTATCTCATTCTGCTCTAATGTATAATCTTCAGATTCTGAATTCAAATGTTTCTAAATTCACCGAAGACTAAATATTTACCATAAGAAGTAAACAGATTTACAAAATGTTGCTTCGAGTATTTACTATTCTTTCTCCAAAAATGTTCCTGTCTTAAGGACACTGTTGGGAGGATAGAACTCATCTAATGCTAGCTAAAAATATGATGAATTATGAACTATTCACCCCACAGTACTTCTACAGTCAATGGAACATTGTTCAATGTTAATTTCTACGACCTATCTTAGGAACCTGTAAGTTAGAAAGGATGAATCTTACTCATGATTTATCAGATACAAATTTTAGGTTTTCAGTTTTGGTGAAAATACCCTGATTAGAAGCAGTATCTCTGGACTGGTTACAGGCTTTTTTACTTAATACATACAGTAATACAAGATTTTGCTGTATTTTGTAACTTTACTGTGTATGAGTAGATTTTATCTCTCTGCCTTTTCCAAGTCCTAACCTTTTCGGCAGATTCATCTCACACAAACCTTGACATTAATATTTTGTCTACAAAAACAGTATTATGTTAAATATTGCTTTACATCAGAAATCTGCTATCATGAAAGCTTCCAGCCCACAGCAGTGGAAAAAAAGGGACTGAAAAAACATTTTTCATCACTGCAATAGCCTTTATGATGAGGCACAATATCTAATTATTTTTGAGCTCTGCATTTTTAGGCAGAAAAAACTAGAAGACTTCTTAAAAACCTGCTTGTCTAAGTGAATCTGAAATACTTCTGACTGAATTAATGTGAATGAACTTGCATGGGTAAAATATTAATTTCTGAAATGAAAACTGGATTACCAGAAACTGTTTTACAATACCTGAAGACTGAGTTGAAATAAGAATTTTGTCATTAGCTAAAATATACCCCTAGCACATGTTCTCTTTGACATGTCTTGCATATCTCGACATATACTCTGTTTCACTCCCAGAGATTTTAATTATCATTGTTTGCTCAATATTCTTTCAACCAAGATTTTCCAATGCCGGTACAAATGTTCATTAGTTGGCCCTTGTGTTCAGCACCCCTTCCCTACACCTCTGCAGATGTACCATGCTAGCTGTAGTGACCAAAATATCACAAATATCACTACTTTTAACTGGAAATGTTTAAGATGGCATGACTAATTACAACTGCAACCACCCATGCTATTTTTATTATGGCCACAGCATTATTCTTCATGGAACAAAGAAATATGACATGCCTTTGCTTAGGACTTTTCTTTCTGTGACAAAACTTGTTTACTGGGCATATAGTATATCAACAGATATCTCTCAAAAAACATTGCTGAAGCTACAGGAAAAATTCAAAACTGAAGTGCCTTACTTTATCTGCACTGTTTGGATGGCAATTTTCTTGGCATTGTTTTATTCATTCAACTGGAGATGAAATGAGAGAATGGTACAAATTAATTAGTTGTCAACTATTCTGTTCATCAAAATGCTTGCTTTCCTGTTCAGGACAAAGAGGTAATATTTGTCCTATTACCCATCAAAAATAATTTTGTTCTCTACTTTGAGAATAACCAGACCTCTTATCCAATCCATATGATAAATATTAACATCATCCTAAGCACCAAGTACACAGGCATCCTATCATATATTTTTTCAATTATGGTCTAAGAGAAGTGTCAGTGCTGCAGTCCAACAAATTCTGGTGTTCTGATATTACTACTTGCTATCTGAGGAGTATAAGTTGTTCTCAGTTGTTCACTATTTCAAATTACTCTTTTGGAAGTTCAGAAGCTCAAGCCATTTCCCAGTTAAAAATATAAACCCTCATTTACAGAACATTGTCTTCACATGGAAAATATCAGCTAAAGGTATTACTGAGAAACATCCAATCAAAACAGTTAACTTTTAATACATTTTAGCAAGGTCTCCAGAAGTTACAGATTTTTCTGTGCAATTTATTGTTGGTGAGCAACAAAAGATGTATTTAAACTGCCCTACTTCTGCTTTGATTTTTTTTCAGTTAAATCTGCCTACTTATTAGTCTAATAACTTTATTGTGAAGTATTAAGTTTTAAAAGCCTTCTTTTTTTCTTCAAAGAAATGAATTAGACTATAGTGGGATAATGATTACAGTCATAACAGTTAAACACAAATCAAATTGCCATGGCTTACACAGCTAATTAGTCAGATTAGTGAAGAGTCTTGCACAAAACCAGGGATATACAAATATAAAATATCCATTAAAAAACAGATGAATATGAGAAGTCAATTGTTGTGGGGAGTTTTGTTATTTAAATGATCATTAAAAAGACCAACTGCAATCAGGTAGATAACATAACTTTAACAACAGTGAGACTAGAAGACAAGATACACTAAGAAGAGAACAAGTCAATGAGAGTTTTTAGATAACATTTTCAAATTAGCGAGATATGAAGAATATTTAGAGATACATCTAAGATGAACTCCAAGCTAACAGACACTATTTTATGAGAATTTTAAAGGACAAATAAAGATCCAAGAGAGAAAATCAAAGCAAATGCCTATTTTTAAAACTGGGACACAACAGAAAACTGGGAGTTGCAGAGAAGTCACCCTTATTTGAGATTATTGAGAAAAGTTATCGAAAGGGAGAGTATAAAGAAGACAGATCAGGCTCCTTTCCTTTTGGCTGCGTCAAGACAAGAAGCAATGGGCACAAACTGAAACACAGGAGATTCCATCTGAGCCGCACAAAAGATCTTTTCACTTTGAAGGGACCAGGCACTGGCATGGGTTTCCCAGAGAGATGGTGGAGTCTCCAGCCTTGGGGATATTCAAAAGCCATCTAGACATGATCTTGGGCACCCAGCACGAGATGACCTTTAGAGGTCCCTTTCTCAAGGTCAGCCCTTCTTTGTTTCCATGACAATACAAAGCAAAAAAGGAAACAAAATATTTGAAGCCTAAAAGATATTAAAATTATATACAATAGTCAAAATAGTTTTGTCAAGAATAAACTGTGTCAAAGTAGTCTTCCCATAAAGTATAATAGGTGAGACAGTAGAGATTATAAGGCTTTCTGCTCAGAACTTCAAAACTCGAGCTGTGATTGAAGAAAATACAAACTGCTTTTAAGATGGGCATTGGAAAAGCTAACGAGGGCAGTTTCCTGCCAAACTAGGAGACAATGAGCAGAGAAACTCATCAGAGTTCCTGGTCAACATTTGTCTTAATATGCAATTAATGCAATTATTTAAATGCTTTTTAAATCTGTAGATGACACTACCATAGGTAAAGCCGTAGGCATTGTGGAACACTATAAATCGGAAAAATGCAAAGTCATCACAAAAACCAGATAAAATTCAACAAGTCTAAGGCACTAGAACCACGAAAGAATAAGTAACACAATAAAGGTTGAGGCCATCACTACAAGAGTCAGTTGCTTAAATGCAAACCAGCAGTTCTACAAAGAGGGACATAAGTTTTGCAGTGGGTCACATGCTGAATTTGAAGTAAACTACTACAGCAAACAGAATCATCACCCTGCTGAGGGTATCACCTCTGTGGAGGACATCTGACTTAATCCCCTGGGCTACTGCAGTGTTAGCTAACAGAACAAATCCACTTGTGTCTTTCCCATTTATAAACACGAGGATTTCACCTTCAGAGAATTAAGAGAATACTAAGGAAAATCACAACATGAAAAAATATGACTAATGAAGGAGAGCTAATATAAATGGGATCTTTCTTTTCAGAAAAGAAGTGATGAGACAAAACAGCAGCCTTCAACACTTAATAGACTGCCAAAATGAAGAAAAACTAAACTCCTACAATTAGTTTTATTACAAATACAACAAAGCAGAGCAATCTTAAGCTTCCAAAAGCTAGATTAATTCAGACATGAGAAAACCTGTTTTCAACTGCAAGGATAAGGAAGTACTGGAACAGATCATGTGGAGGACTTGTTGAATTTCCCTAACAATAACTGCACATACACGTGTTAGCCAGAAACCTATAAAGTCCATTTAGGTAGGGCAGGTCCTCCCATGGAACCTCTCAAATCCCTTCCATGATTCTTTCGATTGAGTCTTCCTAGTAGGACTCATAAAAGGTACTCCTAAGTTTTTTCACTGTCAGCACTTCTGCCTGAATTTAGCTAAAAGATAAGTAAAAGGAGGAGATACACTCTAACTGTATGTAAAACTGAGCGAAAGTCAAAGAACATTTTAGTGAGGGAAAAGTGATTGCTTAATTGTGAATTAAAATCATTAAAACTTCCTGACTGGGGAGACTATTGAGATATAAATCTTTTATTTGTCTTCAAAAGCCAGAATGATTAACTTTTAGAATTTTTCTCAATAGGACATTAGCAAAACCGATATCTCCAAAAAACAGACCTTCTCCTTCACAGACAATTCAGAGTCTGGTTGGCTATGATTGTCTCATACCATTGAGATATTTGTACATTTCCTCAAAACCAACTAGATGACAGAACTTCATACTGAAAGAAGACATTTCTTACTGGCTTCATGGATTAGATGCTTTTGTACTTTCATTGGACAGATCTAAACTGATTTTGTAATGCTAGGGTTGATGAAAAGGCATGATGTCTCTATCTACATTTTCCATAACTCAATCTGCTCTCAAAATACATCTTTCATTCTTAAGGTCACATGCATGTCCAGATAAAAAATCCTAGATGAAAACAGAAAAGCTCACACATTCCATGTAGCTCAAAAAAAAAGCTGTTAAAAAAAAAAAAAAGAAAAGAAAAAAAGAAAAAAAAAAAAGGAAAAAAAAGAAGAAAAGAGAGAGAATGAGAGAATAAAAGCCAACCACATTAGCCTACATAACCTTCTGAAGCACCCTGGACTGTAACCATGTGAAGCAAGAATCAGAGGTTAATATGCAGTGCCTAAATGATAATCAACAAGAAGAGTTTAGGCACGGGGTACAGGAGGAGTGCTAACTATGGATCGAAAGACAAAAGACTGTATTTATATACATTGCCTTGGTTATTGTTGAAAGCAATGCTTTACACTTTACCTAAAAAGTTATAGGTATCATTTATGATAGCGTCTAGCATTTCAGTAGGTTGTTGTTTTTACAAGTGTGTTTTGTAACCTTATTTCACTAACGAGTTGCACAGACATGGCTGATGTTAGACAAATCCAGTTTGAGTTGATCTTCTTCCATTAAATGAAAGCCATTACTATGATTGATAAAGTTTGCAAATGTGCAACCCTATAAATTCCCAATTTTTTAAACAAAGTTGATATCCTACTAAGTGTCTGAAGAGGACTGTCACATGAATTGACAAAGTATTGGGCTGCTTTTGAAGTTGTGTAGCAAGTATGAAAGATTAACAAATAATTAATTTAACAAGTTCTGCCACATTATTCTTTGCGAATCC
Organism: Euphonia xanthogaster; assembly: GCA_034509185.1. Taxonomy (NCBI): domain Eukaryota; kingdom Metazoa; phylum Chordata; class Aves; order Passeriformes; family Fringillidae; genus Euphonia; species Euphonia xanthogaster. The sequence continues at coordinate 49,300,856 of JAYDZK010000001.1, forward strand.
TCCACAATTTTCTCAGGTATGTTTTTCATTTAAAGTCTTACTTCTTTAAAACATTCATTTAAAATTTTGAGACTATTCCATATTTATAAGTATTCCTACTCTTGGAAAGGATGCAACATTCTGAAGCTGTTTCTGAATAGATAAGGAACAACTATCACTAAAGACCTTAGGCTAGCTTACCTACAAATATTCTCAAAAAGCTACTTAATTTCCTTTGAAAAGTCATTAAAACATACTTTCTTTTTTACAGGAATATTAACCAAAGGAAAAAAAAAAAGGCAAATACAGAAAATTCCTAACACAGTTGAACCCAAAAGTTAACTTAAAAACCAGGTTTATTCGCAGGACATACTCGTACCTTCCTCTAGATATTCTAAGAGAGAATGTGACTTCCTATCACCTACTTAAGCATACAGATAACAATGTTGTTCAAAGTCACAAAACACTGATATAGACAACAATGCTAATGCTAAAATAGTCCCTAGAACTCCTAATTTCCATTCCTCCAGTGTTCAAAACACAAGAATCTCTTCAAGGACATCATAAATCCTCTTCATACCCAAAACATAGAAATACAGAAGACAACATATCCTTGCCTTAACTTTTCAATTTGCTTCTAACCTCCCCATGGTTTTGTGTGTCAGTCCCAGCCTCCCATATGTCTGTTCCTCCCACAAAAATGCCTCTACACTTTCTCTGACACTAACATCTATGAATAGAAAGCCCTCTCTGAGGCAACCTGAGCAAGGCAGCCTCCCTCTCCATACGATCCCCCGATGATTTTATAATTTAACTATTGCAATTGAGATGATGTAACACAATGCAAAACAAACAGATGGGCAAGAGATATAAAGCGTGGCAAGGCCTAAACTGGAAAACATCACTGCCAGAAATGTTGCTGGGCTTGCAGCTGCTGACATTGCTCCTGGGACGTGTGCATGCTGAGGATTTGCTGGAAGCTGCATTGCTGGCTGAGATTTTCGGCATGTGGTTCTACTTAGGTGCCACAAGCTGGGCTTTGTTTGCTTACTCCACGTTAACATGTGCCTGCATGCAAACCTGTGGAGATAAAAGGTAATTCTGGATGCCAAAACTCTGTCGTGTAGATCAGGCATGTTTTCCTGTGCTGAAAGACTGTGATGAACAAATGGGGATTTTTTGATGAGGCACATTTACTCTAAGACTGCAGCATTAAGATCTGGAAGTACTATCCTAGAATTAACTTGAATGGTGGCACCAATCTAGCTTTGTGACAATGGAGCTCAGAAGGGTAAATTAGCATATCCTAACTTCTGTGCTTCTGCAACAGGCTACTGGGCTGTGTGAGAGGGTTTATTTAAATCTCACTTGGGCATCTCTAGTATTAACAGGAATTCTGGGAAGCTACAGAAGGTAAAACATCAACATTATTACTCCGTGCTATCTTTATGTGACAGTAGGTTCATCAAACATATAAAAGGAGAGGACTAGAGACATTACTTTGAGGGAAAGAAAATTAAAAAGTAAGAAATACAGGGAAAAAGATACAAGTATTATAAGCCAGTGCAAATTCAGTGGTAAAATACCAGAGAACATAGTAAATCAAACCCTCAAGTACTTTGACTGCTCAGTCTCAACTCATCACTCTGTAGACCATGACTAGGCAAAGGCATTTCCACTGCAGTTATGGACTAAAGCCAGGAGCAAGAAACATTTGATGGACTGAGCTATACAAATTAAGTGATCAACAGGAACAGCTGAAGATGGGGAATAGAATTCTGATGCCTGAACTGCTTCAAATAAGCAGCATCCTTTAAGTCACCAGTCTCATAAGAAAATTGCCTTACTGTTCAAAGAGAAGCTCCTTTCCCTAATAGTCACATCTGATGAAACCAAATATCTACTTTCTCACAACATATAAACCAAATAATCTGTGTACCTCTCACAGGTGAGAGGAATATGGTGCAAACAGTAGAGTCTGAAATTAAATATTGTAAATCTGAGACATTTATAGATACAAAAGTAATAGATATGGATGCAGAAACAATGTTTCAAATGGGTCAAAAGCCATTATGGGGACAGAAGGCATTTTCAGAAGAGCATGATTACTGAATTTCCAGCAGAGTAGGATCTGCAGAATCCAGAATAGCTGGATTAACATCTGGGCTGCTTTGAAACAGAAAGAGCAAACAAGTATTTTTATTTTGTTCATTATTTCTTCCATTCCTTCACCAAAATGAGCATTTTTATAGCATAAATATGACTTTAAAAACAGAAACAGGTAACAGAGGTACTCAGCATCTATTCCTAAAAACCTCTTTATTCTAACAAGCTTCCAAATTACATACCGATACATAACAAGATAACATAGTTGAACTACACAATTGTTATCTGCAAAACTGGCCCACTTTCAGTAACTGTTTAGATGTCAGGAGGCATGAAAAGAATGGCTTGATGAGGCAGGAGGATATCACGATCCATATATTTTTTATTGAGGCAAAAGATTCTTTTATGGCTATTGATGCAAGGATGATGGAAAAATTTACACATACGCTCCCAAAACCAATCAGAGACTTTGAGGCAGGAGGCATCATTGGCCACAGTTCCTAGTCACGGGCACCTCATCAATGATTTCATATGACAGAGGGAACTGCACCTTCATTATCGGGTGATATTTTATTTATTCATATTTAATTAATGCATATCATAACAATTCAGAATTTGACTGCATTGCTGAAGATGAGGGAAGGAATGAAGCAGTTCTACTGCCTGTGCTAACACATCTGCTCCACAGACCTACAGGGATTCGCTCAGCCACAATACATAACACAAGAGAAAAAACACTCATATTCTACAAATGAGTTACAAATTCTCCATATTAAAACTGGGTGAAATAAACAAAGATGCCTTCAAAATTCATGTAGTGGACATGAAGAAATCTATTTATCTTCATTATAGGCTGAAAGTGTTTGGGTAAAAGTCCCCAATTTAGGTGAACCATGAGGAGAAAAAAAATGATGGCAGAAGAAGAAAAAAAGTAACATGACAAATTAGCAGAACCAAACTTCTCCCCCAGTGGGAGGGAGAGGTGAAGGCCAAAGGGTAGATTAATCTTGCTATATCATATGGTCTTGATCTTAAAAATTTCTCTGCGTGTTTAGCAGAAATCACACGCACAATGGGGAGACTGAAAAGATCAGGAGCCAGAGCAGATTAAGATGAAATGGGGCCAGATCCAAAAAGCTGTCAACCTCCCACCCTTTCCTGCAGACTCCCATGTGGGCAGGAGATTGTTTTGTGGCTCCACAGTGCTGGTCTGTGCTGAGCTCGTTGATGAGTGCTTTTTCTCCCGGTGCCTCTAACAGAGGACTTTTGACTTCTCTTTTCACAGCAGTATGAGCCACAGCTGTGGACACAGGTCTTAGGAACCCCTCTTACTTTGTGGCCCCAAGTTAATGTGCAGAACCCAACTGATCCAACCTCATCAGAAAAACTGGATCCATGCCTAGCCAAAATAGAAAAAGTACTTTTAAAAAGCAAAAGAAATGAGAAAAATCATTATATCTGTTTTAAAACAGAAATTTAAAAAGAGAAAAGCAGATGACCAGGTTACTGCAGCTTACCCAGTTGCTGAGTGTCAGCTGAGTAAGAGCCATTATCTATATACATGCATAGTAAAAGTGACTTAATGCAACATGGCTTAGCTGAGCCTACAATGGAAGATTTAATTATGTATACATGCACAATTTATACATCTGAGCTGATGGGTGATTACTTTTCAAGCTACTGAAATTGCCTGTATATGCAAACCTTGAAGTCAACCAAGCAAATAATTTACACTTTTAAAAAAGGAATTTAAAGAGTGATAACATAAACTATTTATTTAATCACATGTTAAAAAAAAAAGAGAAGAACCCCTAAAAAGTATAAACACTATTTTAACTGCTGTTCCAAAAACTCAAAAGCATCAGTATGGAGATCTGTTTTACTAATTTGCTTCCAGAACAGCTAGGTGCAAAAGCATATGTTCATTCACATAAATCTAACAGAAGTGTTTTCACTCTTTTTTAAGATAAAAGATAATTTGTTCCATGATTTACAATCTCCCTGACTTCCCATATTGAATCAGACAGCTGAAACAAACCCTATCAACCTGCAAATTATTATTAATGTGGTAGCATACACACACACACTGACTGATATGTTTTATTTTAATTCACAGTGGGCCAGGATAACATAGTAATTTTATGAGGATGGGTTATACATCTACTAATGACAAATTATTACAAACATCCACTCAGAACTTCCACACAAAGCATGCCAGACACACACAGATACATAATTCCCAATTTTACACTGGCACAACTATTGTGATCTGCAACTTGAGAGAAACCTTGTGTGAATCAGATGCTGAGTTCCCCATTCTTCATTATGAAGAGCAACTCAACAGCTACTTTTATAGCTGTTGCTGTACATGTCTACTTCAGCTTCTCCTTTCTTATTCTTGCTATTTTTTCCTCAATTTCCTAATTAAATGACTTACATTTGTTTGCTCTTTGCATATTACCCTATAAATGTCGACCAATCAAGTTATTTCTCACAGAACTAGGCAGAACCCTTTCTTCTTCCCCATAAATTTTCCCTGCAACCATAACTTCATGCTGGTTTCCCCCCTTATATTTAGATGTGCTTGAATGAAATGTATTGGCTTGTACCTAATGCAAAGCACGTGTTTGTGGAAAACAGCGGGCACTACTCCATTTTCAAAAGACATAACAAAAGAACAGCCATTTATGAAAGTTTTACTGTTTCTGACTTCCTCTTCACCCCCCACCCCTTCCCAGGGTCCAGCTAGAACATCTGAGTGCACTGGATTAAATAATGGACTCTTTGTTTGAAGAAAATTCATAGGAAACATGAAGCTTCTAAGACAGGAGAGGTTACTGCATGGGAGCCAGGACAGAAGGGAGTCAAGGAATCAAATGGAGAACCCTGTTTCTTCAGGACAGAAATGTACATGCATCACTCAGACGTGCAAAGTTCCACCACAGATACCAGAGTCCTGGTGAAGTACAGAGCAGCCAATTGTCACAGCAACGTGGGAATCCTCAGCATGTCCTCTCCTTGGGTGAAAAGGCAAGGCTTTTGTGCATGGACTATAGCTCAAGGGAGACTGTAAAGAATTTTGTCTGATCTGTTATCTTTGTCTATCTCTGCACAGTTTTTGATATGTTTATGTATCTCAAGAGGGTGTATGCTACATTTTCTTTTGCTAATTTACACCATGAAGAGAATAAAGTAGCTGATAACACCTGCGGAGGTTATGCAAGAGACGTGCATTGTTTCTCCAGTTCAGCTTGGTAAGAAAGCTTTTCATATCAGTAGAACTCTATATCCATCCTAGGTTTAATACAATGCATTGCTTTTCATTACTCTGGCAAATGAGCAATTAATTTCATTGTAATCTGAAAGTCAGTTTAAATAATACAGAAAGTTCTACAGCATTAATTTTAGATATTATCATTGGTTTACAGTTTTGACTTTTATTTTTTTTAAAGTTTGCATAGATCCAGACCACAAAGTTAACTGCAGATCTTCTTTATCTGGACTCAATTGTATCCAAAAAAAGATTTCTACAGACGTAGCTATCTAAATATTTTATGGCTCTCCTAGCAATTTGAAAAGGAAAATGAATCTCTATAGAAGCAATAGAATTTGAGGAAAGCAACGTGCTGCTGATCTCCACAAGATTCATTTTACATCTCAGGCATAAGCTATTTTTTCTTTAAGTACGTAGGGGGTGGGAAAATATGTGGTGATTTTACTGTATTGGTACTATAAAAGTGGAGAACACCTACATAAAGCAAAAGCCTTATATTTCACTTCTCTGCATTTATACTACAACCTACTAAGCAGCAAAGAGGCAAGGGACGCTCTTATCTGTTTTCCCCCTTTTCAGCTTACAGGGAAAGAATACCAAACCAATTGGTTTAAGCTGTTATCAGCTACAGGACTTAGATTCACACCATAAGAGTCACCTCAAAAACTGTCCAGCTGCATGACCTGAAGATGAGCCATGCTGCACACAGTAAGGAGAACCCCTGCACTCATCCCAGGGAAGCTTGAACTTCTCTTAGCTAGGTGATTTTTTTCTGCAAATTTACCTGATCAAAAAGCTAGTAATTTGGCACTTTTTTTCATGAAAACCAGTATGAAAAACAGAGCTATGTCCTTCATCCTCAAATTGTGGAAAGCAATGCAGAGCGACTGCAGCAAAAGATTATTTTAGCATATGCATCAGTAAAGAAAATTTATTCTCAAAGCATGCTATAAAAAAACCCAAGAAGCAACCCAGTTCTACTCATTTTTCCCATAATTTTACAAAACTGGTCCCTCATTTCTTTTGAATTTCTGTAACTTTCTACCTGTACATCACGTTGAGTACCCAAAGAAACTGACTGGACTGGTTCAGCAAATAGCCTTCTTTTAATACTACATCTCATATCCTAGGTTTCGTGATTTCTGTAATTAAACGGCCTTGGTATATCAGGAATTTTGCATATATGATCTACAGAGCTAAATCTCTTAAAAGATAAAACAACAGAAAGCAGAATTTTCACAGTTTATTTCCCTCTCCAAATATTTTTAAACTTTTTTTAAACAGCAGATGTTTAATATGCACACTTCAGTGCACATTTTCAGCTTGAGCATGTTGATTTAAATTGAGTTACCATGAAGGAATTATGACAATATATATATCATATATATGACATGCTGATGATGTCCCTCCTGGATTATATTTGACCATACATAAACCTTCTAATAAGACTTCCTATTTTTTTTCCTCAGATAAGTGATACATATCACTGAAATTATATTTTAGGGTTCTTTTCAATTACATTGATTCTTTTCTTTCCTTTTTTATTCTGAACACTAGATAAAATTTTGAAATATGTATTCTTTAAGGGGCAAGAGTGCCTAAATACCAGCTTCTTCAAATATTCCAAACTTGTAAAGAAGTCTTCTTTTCTTGACAGTGAGTTTGCTTGTACCACAAGCAGTAGAAACATCATAAGTAGGAAATCCTAGTGCTCACTCCTAACATGTATGACCATCAAAGTCAAAGCATAAAAAACAAGAAAGACACAATCTGATTTGATTTACAAGAAGAAAAAAAAAAAAAAAAGAAAACATTGAAAGACTTTGCTATAATAATTTCTCCCATTAACATAAATACATATCATTGTAATTCCATTTTCACATTTCCAACACAATAGTTTTTGTCAGTAAAAAGAAAGGAACACAGGACATTTTTGTTTCAAATATCAGTAAAATCTTAAAATGAAGTGGTCTAAGAAACATCATTCATGAGATAATCCCAGGACACAGAAGCTTTGACTCAGTAACAATTTTGAAGAACATCTTTAACTCAGCAGGAAACAAAAACACTGTCTACGAGCATCTTATCACATTTTGAGGCTTATTCTGTCTCTCCCCTCGGAATAGGCGGGGGTTTTGTTTGGTTTTGTGATGATTTGCTGAGGCAATGAAGGAGTAGGAAAAGAAACTGGGAGGGGGAAATACAGGAGCTAACAGTGAAGAAGTTACTGTGGAAAGCGTGATCAACTGTGCAGAATGTGAAAAGGGTGGAAGAGAAGAAGGATGCAAAGGACACTTTGTGATCCAGCCAGGAAAGGACAATTAAGAATCCCTGACAAATGACATTTGAGGGGCTGGATATAACACAAGCAACACCGGGGCTGCAGATGGAGAACAAGCAGATGACAACAAACAGAGAATTTGAGAGGATTACATGAAGGGAAGCCCACTAGTGCCAGCTGTAAGCACAGTGGTGTCCTGGCAAAGGAAGAGTTGCAGCTTAAGACTTGTCTTTTCATTTCCAAGTCAAGAAAGCTGCAAGCATCACATTTCATACTGTTATTCTTGTTATTACACCATTTTTGGACTACATTTTGTGTTGATTTAAATCCTATGGGATGCCAGTGATATTTGCTGAAGTTACCACTAGCAATCACATGGTGCTAGAAAATAGTGTCCTTCCACCATGGAGCTAATTTCTAGTTTTCATTGTTCCAAACTTGTCATATTGCAACATGTACATTGGCATTATGAGAAGAAAGGGTACTAAAGACAATTTCAGCAGAGGCACAGATGTAACTTACTTTTTCAGTCCAAAGGTGTCTATTGGATGAAAACCAAATGCCAGGGTTGCATTCTACTTCAGGCCTCAGATTTAATAACGTAAGTTGCATATCTCTAACTTATCTTCTCATTTCTACACCTTTCAAAGGCTTTTAGCTCAATGTAACTTGCTTTTTAAATGATCTTTTCTTGAACAGCTCAAATATCTAGCTATTTTTTTTCTCACTCCAAAAAGACATAAAAAGTAAAGTATTTAATAATACAAGTTTTTATTTTCTTTATTTTTACCAAAGCCAGCTCATATTCCAAGGTTTTTATAACACATCAATAATTTTCAAACATTTTCACAGAATTCTTTGGCATAAAATATGCCCAGAAAATTCTATTATGTTGTTTTGGATTGGGTTTTTTTTGGTTTTTTTTTTGCCTTGATGGTTTATGTGTTCAGATATCTCCAAGCACCTTCCCCCAAGCCAAAGAGAGGGAGAAGTCCTAGACGGCACCTTTGCATCATTCTACAGCCACGATACTTTTACTGATATCCCAATGTAAAATACACAACAATTGTCTTGCTCTTGTAATTAGTAGCACTATTTAAAATAATTTTTTAAAATAAAATAGCAATTTTAAAATTTTGTACTTCTGATGAAGAGCATGTCAAGAGATGTACAAAGAAACACCAAATTATTCTGTTCTCTGACTCATATTTATCACATTGCCACATTTAAAAGGTAAGATATTTGGTGCCAGCAACTTTTGTTTCTTCACAACTCACGTGTACAATGTTGCCTACACGGCATCATGAGCCCTCCTTTCTACTGCAAAACACATTATTGAGATTACATTAAGTGGAACATAACAGTTCACTTCAAGTGAACATTCAGCTCAATACTACAGTTGAAGCTGCTTGATGCCTCCCATTATGAAGTGTTGTTTATCAGTTCCTTACAAATCTTCACAAACACTTTAAATGTGGATTGAAATCTTCCATGTTTACTGTCTGTCCTCAGATTGACTTACCCAACTTAAAAGTCCTCAAATGATTCCCAAAAGATAGAACTGGTGAGGGGAAAGTGCATTATTTGTCAGGTTAAAGAGACCAGAAGGAAGCAAAACTGGAACTCTCCCCAAACTAATTCCCTAAAACGTTCACTGATAAAGTTCAGTTTTTCTTTGATTTAAACAGATATGGAGAAAAGCAAAGGAATGGTCAAAATACAAACCCCTAGACGTGTCTTCATGCGATTAAAAGCCTTCAAACCTTACAGAGATATTTTCTGAAGATCCTGCTTGCGTCACAGAGGATCCATCTCCTCTACAGCTTCTGCTCATTGACTGCATGATTGGGTGAGCCATATTGTACAACCACCACCAAGCATCTCTCATTTGGAACTATCAGGTGAGAGGCAGAATTTCCTTTCCAATATCCCTTTTCTGAATGTCTGGGGCTATGGCTGTTCCAGTGTGGAAAGGTGACCAGGAGTTCACTGTTTTGTACTCTTGGTGCTGTCCGGTAAGGGACAGCAGAGGAAAGAGGAAACAGCCACACTGAAGCACTGGGGCAGCCAAATAACTGTGAAGTAAAACATAGTTTGAATTCCCTTACACTTGTGAGTCTGATTGAGTTAATATTAGTACAGTACCTTTGCACAGTGATTTGAATTTGGAGAGTTTTTTCCATTTTTTTTTTAGTTGAAACATTTATTTTTTTTCATAGTCTTTTTTAAAAGGGATGTTTAAAAATAGTAACATTTTACCAAATACTAAACAGCAAAGAAATAAATTACTTCTGATCTTTAAAAAGCAAAACAAAACCAAACTGCAAGAAGCCTTCTGAAAAAGGAAGTGAAAATCAATAGATCTCTAAAGGAATGAAATCCCTCAGCAATGGAATCTGTATACTGGTGATTAAAGTTTTGTTTCCATTTGTGTATGCACACACGTCTATGTCTACCCAGGATATATTTTTAGTTCTTTTCTTATAGTGTATCTCATAATAGCCCAACTTTAGCTGTTTCCACACATGATTTCTATTTCTGCCCTTCTCTATCACAGACCACGCATAACCACTCAGTCACTTACAACCTGAGGGTAAAGGAAAACATGTGAAATAATTGATTCCTTTGGAGAAACTTGGAGGGTAAGGAGGACAGGGTAAGATTATTAGCACAAAATTTCTTGAGCATCAAACTCCAATGGCTTCTCACCAGTGTTTCTAACCAATTTGAATTATCCCCTGTCCTGTGATGAGCCAGCAAAGAGGGGGCACTTTTCCTTGGGTGAGGGGTTACATTCTAAGAAGGCACAGCTTCAACACTGTGCATAAAGAACACCAGTAACTGCTGCACCACATCTGGTAATCTTTTGGCATCTTACAGCTTCAGTGTCTAACAGCACAGATAATATATTAAGATGTATAAACCAACATCTATTCAAATAAAATCCTTCTAACACCCAATTTAACTGGCCTCAGACAATTATGTTTTCATTTTGCCCCTGTTTATCTGTGAAGTTAGAGTTTCTGGCTAACCTATGCACTGTTTCATACCCTAAGGATCAGATATTTAAGTCTTAGATTTTAATTAGAGCTCTCTGGCTTTGAAATACCCAGGAGATACATATTACTGCTTCATTTCATTTCATTTTTCCTTCTTCATTACTGGGTTTGCAGATCACAAGCAACTTTAAAGAAAATGAGGCCAGCTTCAACTAGACTAGCTAGGATGGCAATCATATTCTGCCTAGTTATGCACTTCTAATACACCTAATATGTGGCATCTAAACACTTTCCAAGCAGGAGGCCTGACAGCAATGCTACTTCTAATGATAAATGCACCACACGTGTATGTTACTGTAGGAAGAATGTACCTGAACTGTTAAAAACCATGTTTTGGGCTGAGGATCCCTTTTCCTCTCATTTTTCCTGTTCTCCTGGAAACATATTTTACTGAAGTGCTCCCATTTATGAGGTGCTAACCACTCCCACAAAAATGTGCCATCTTTGTCATGAAGAATTTGACAAAAAGGAAGTATTAAGATGTCTAGACAGAGCCATACAGAAATATGGGCAGGATGTAAGGACTTTAAACTAGAAGAAGGTAGATTTAGACTAGATATAAGGAAGATATTTTTCACAATGAGGCTGGTGAAACCCTGGAAGAGGGTTGCCCAGAGAGGTGATAGATGCTCCATCCCTGGAAACAGTCATGGTCAGATTGGATGGGACTCTGAGCAACCTGGTCTAGTCAAAGATGTCCCTGCTCATTGGCAGGAGAGGGTTGGTCTAGATGAGCTCTGAAGGTTCTTTCCAACCCAAACTATTCTATGATGCCAAGATTCCAAAGTTTCATGACCACCACACATGAAAAACAGACATCAAAAAGGCAGTGTCTAATTTAGATACACCTGCTTGCCTGAATTGGTACGGGGTGTGAGTAAAGGCATTTTAAAGCATCTTTGTCATTAAAAAGAACATTGTGTACTTGGTGTAGCACCATGAACTATTTCCAAAAGTGAAGATAGAGACATGAATGCAGCTTTAAATAGTTCTGAGATATATTCATGCAGGTTATTTAAAAAGGGGGAGAAGGATACTTTCCCCTCATTAATCACTGATTATTTTCTGTTGCCCATCCACCTAACTGCACCATCACGACTACCAGAAGGAACTTAAGTAATATCAACGAAGAAAGATGTTAGACCTAAGTGTTATGAGTGAGTCCAAAAAGTCTATTTCATATGTGTGTTGGAGGACAGGAAAAGTTCTGTACAATATGGTGAAATTAGGCCACCAAAGTTAGGAATACTTGTGCAAGAACAAGTAACATTCAACTGTTCAGATGAAAGGTTGTTTCTCTTAAGGGACTTCTAGGCCAATTTAAAGGAGAATTATGTTCTAATCTCATTCAGAAAGCATCCATGATGTGCTTATAAGGTAATTATGCTAAGAATTTTTCGCTGTTATCTGTTGAGGAGAGAAACTGCTCATCTGAAATCTCTGCCATAGCCAACATATTACCATGATCTAATTAATCACGGACATCCTTTCTCAAATAATGTCTACAGGTGACTTTTTTCCCCTCAAAATTACCATATAAGCAAAAAGCATTTTTCAGAAGCTTGGTCTCTTAGGAAAGCAGGAAAGTTCATAGCCTTCCTACTGAACTATTCTATTCTATTATTTCTTGAACAATTTCATCACAAAGTTATATTCATTGGTCCATTTAAATATATAAAGAGCATATGAAGAGCTAACATGAAAACACAGAGACAGTGCCATATATCACAGAAAACTGGTATGTTGCCATTCATTTGAGAGTTTGGAGAAGGTGTGCCCTCCTTATAACTTCCAATGATAAAGCAAAAACATCCCACAGTATGTCAATACCCTGGGACAACGACAACATTTCAGTAGTTTAATGGAAACTACTTACCTTAAAAAGGAAACCTCACGTTCAACCACAGCAATACAATTTTTAACAAGTAACAAAAAGAGATGCTGATAAGCATTCCCTGAAGAGTTTCCATTACTGACAATATATATGCCTCTCTTTCCTTGATAACAATCACTGAACTTTCTTATTCAGGTTTCCTGTTGCAACAAGACCTATTTCCATCATTATGAAGGAACTCAGGATTCATTCTTAAGGAATGGTACAAAAGGGACTGCAACAAAAAAAATAATCGCAAGTTCCTCTATAGTCTTTCAGATCCTATGATTTTGTGTATTAGATCTTGAGAGAATAAGCCTAGTACAGTCTTAGGCTAGAAGCATTTGCCCTTATCTTCAAAAATAAGAGCCATAAGAAATATTTATGAAGATCCCACTTGATCTTACAAAGATTCCTATTTTCCCCCCTATTGTGGGACTGTACCCACAAACTCCAGTTTCTTTTAAACCATTCAAAGAAGGCCTATTCTCTATTACAAGGAATTTCTGATATATACAATTGTATCTCCATCAGTAAACATCAGTCACCTATAGCAAGTTGCAAATACCTAACAAGCACTTGGATCAAATTCAGAGTCAGAAATAATGGCATCATAAAAGTAACAAGAGGAACCTATCTCACTGAAGATGCACAATGCAATGCAAGTTATATTAGTGTTCAACAATAAAATTCCAAGGAGTGCACAATCTCAAAAAAAAAATCTATCCATTAGGTTTACTTCTAATGCAACACAGAAATACACTCTATCAAGGAAATTATTATTTTAGCTAGAAAACTTCATCAGAACTTCTGCAATGGGAGTTAACCCCTTTAACCTCAGCTAGAACCAAACCTTGGGGCTGAGAAAGATTTACTTAAGAGAGGACCCAGGAAAAGGATTGAAATGACAAAAAAAATTATGTTCTCCAGAAATCCTGGGGTCACTTGATGACTGAAAACTTTTTAGCATATTCCTGGAGCCCAGACACAAAGTACTTGATAAGACTTTCAGCACCACAGCTCATGAATAACTATGGTTCCCATATAAGGAGTCTGTTGAGATATCAATTCATGAATCACTTTATGAAACTCTTAACCCTGATATTAACTGACAAGGGCTTGGCTCCTTCCAAAGCTACTTCACTCTTCAGACCAGTTACCAGACACAAGCTCCACACAATAAGAATTTTATGTCTTTTAACAAGGCCACATGCTACTTCTGTGCCCAAAAAGTTCTGAAAATTTAAATGAACACTGCATTTTTCAACCTGATCAAGATTTTGGAAACTCTAGGCATAAATGCAGTGATGAACAGTAAAGTATATATCAAAATGCCACATGGTAGAAAAGGAATAACAGCACACTATTTGTACCGGGTTTGGACTCTTTTAGTTGTTTTTTTTTTTTTCAGTGGTTGGGCACAAGTTTCTTCAAATAACCTACAACACCTTGTTGGACTATCTGTACGATACTAGCTTGTAAGAAACTAATTCTTAGCAATGCTACTGTCCCAGTGAGTTTAAGAACAGTTAAATAACTGCTGTAGTAACATTCTTGTTGCACAAGATGTGAAACATGGTCATTCTTAATTTACAAGTTACACTTTTCTATACTTTTATTCTTTTTTATCCCAATAAAAATGACTTTCAATTTGGTATAGGTTCACAAAGCACTGATAACAAAACTGTCTGACTCACAAAGAAATATATGGGTAGATCATAAAACTCCAGAAACATTGCAGGAACTTGAGAGAAAAATATTTATTTCACACAGTATGAAGGATATTGTTTAATCGGTTTTAAAAGTAAAAGTAACCATAAATTCTCTTTTCACTCACATGCTGTCAATTAAAAAAAAAAAAACAAACAGGCACTGTACTAACTGAATTTCAACATTTACTTAATGCATATGAAATGTCTAAGTTCATTGACAGTAAGAACAACGATACCTCTAAACACAAAATTAAAAGTACTGGTGTGATTAAGGAGCTATGTCTATAACATTTTGGTTTATGGATGCAGCTTAAGAAAGGGTGAAGTTTCCTGGATTGTTATTTTTGAAGTTTAAGGTTCCTTCACTCTCAAAGTTGTTTCACAGATACAAAGCAGATTCCCAAGACTGTGGCCCACCAAGGTGACAAAGCGACACGCGATATGGCCATGCCAGTCAATGGGGAACATGAGCAACAAGAACATCCACAAAAGTGCTTCATTCCCTTACCTGGCAACTAGGACACACACTTAAACAGATGACAATTAATGTTTAATGCCTGTGTATTTTTGCTTGCTAGGGATGGTGGATACAGACACTACAAACCATCCTAGGAAGCAAAGAGCTGCATGGAAGTGCTTTTTCTCCCTGATGCATGTCCCTACTTACTAGACTGTAGACACATGCACCTCCTTGCTTCCTGCCTCTTTAGTTTCATGTGTCTTGCGTTCCTGCACGCAAAATTACAGGACACTTGTTTTGGAGGTGGAAACTGTGGACCAGTGCCAGAAAAGAATCAGATTACTTTAGTCTACCAGAAAGTCATTGGTTTTGGTACCTTGTATAGCTCTATCCATGTGCAAGGCCTTAAGCTATAATTACAGATTTGTCCATGACAAGAATATCAGGTATTTTAGAATCCTGTCAAAAATGTTGGCTGTTCTGTGCTACCCTGCTGTGCACCTACAGTACTTATTATGAAACTACTGCCATGTTCACTTTGCATTTCCTACAGGTTTTCCTCTCATCTTGTCCTTTATCAAACATCATCCATCCATCTGGTCATCCATCCATTTAAAAAACAGTGTTATATCCCAGGGCAGTGGGGAAGGTGTAGGTGTTGTGAAGATGGTTGTAGGCTTTTTACACAATGCCTCTGACTTCCTTAAAAAAAAGCTGTATCCAAATCTAGACCAATTCACCAACCACACACTTCTCCAAAGAATGCAATTATTCCAAGTTCTAACGTGTGTAACTGGTATGATCTCGGTTTGGGTTGGCAGGAACATGTAAGTAGGTGTAGATTGCTTGTAAGGGGTAGGAAAATGAGATGAAACTTTTAAAAAATGTATTTAAAAAGTAGAGAAGAAGTTATAAAAGCTGTATTTTTGTTCCATTTAAACACAAGCTGTTATGTAAGTGTCTGCTGCAGTACGTCTGGTTTTAAAGAAAGTTAAAGAGGCACACTGGCTCTCTTGCAGCACACAAAGTTATTTAACATACCTCAAGGAATTGAAAATATTACAGACTGATTTTTTTTCTAGTTAGCATCTCAAATCTCCCTGTAATAAGAGTATTAAGTTAGCAGAAAATTTTAAAGAAAAAATTATAAAATGACGTCTGAAGAAATTAAACCACCTGGTACTGTAATGGCTTTTTAAAATAATAACACTTGGGAAGTCCTAAATAAAAAAACAAAAATGTTTAAAGTGTCAAATATTAGCAGGTTTGAATGTTTTTATCAAATTTTCACACACATAAGAAAAAAATATTGAGCTGCAACATCAGAGAAATATCAAACCAATGAGAGCCTAAGGAATTTACAAATGGATACAGGAAAAAAGGCCAAACTGGAGATTCCAGCTTACTACAGTATGGATCTTCTCAATAGTTACTTTTTACAGAGGAATCCCCATGCACCAAATAATTAAAGACAGCACTCTTACTAAAGCAAAGCACTTTGATTTGCTGATATTGTTAAACTAATATTCACACCTGGCACCTGCCATCTACAGGCACACACAATTTCTCAGACCACCCACGTTTTTGCTTCTTCAACCTCCACAACAGTATCAAGCAGACTTATCGCAACATTGCTTTACCTGTCAACAGAAAACCCAGAAATTAAGTCTCCCAAGTCAAAAAATGTCAAGGACTCCAGAGCTGTCTCTAATTTAAAAATCCCTAGGCAGCTTTTGCCTCTAATATTAATGGGTTCTCCTTGAATGCTATCTGGTTCAGGCAATTACATTTTACTATAATTATTTAGATAAAACTAAAGTAAACAGGCTGAGTCATCCTGGCAATTGGCTAACAGTGAGATATCTGGAAAATGTGGCTTTACTAAGAACATCTGCTAACACCACAACACTTACTGAGGTGTGTAAAGTCCCAGTGACAGGGTTTTTTTCTTCTGAGAAAGTTTAAATAATTGCAGATCGAAAATGCATGTTGGGTCGGAAATAGCCCATGAAACCATCCTTCATTCTGTGTACCACAGCATACTTCAGAGATTGGTCAGAGGAGTGTTTTGAAGTTTACACATGAGTTTATTCATAGGTTGATGTCCTCTAAAAACTCAAAGATAATATTTTTATTCAATATGGACAGTCAGATCAACAAAAAAGACAGAGAAGCTTTATTAATATCAGGAGTCTTGCTTCACAGGAAGGTGCAGAGCACTAAATACTGTTACTGCCTTAATAGCCTATACAAACTCATTTTTTCCTGCATACTGACAGGTCACACTTGTACATGATACACTTTGCAACTGACTCAATTTCTGCATTCTTTTTTGGGACAGTAATTTGCATTCCGCCAAGGATTCTGAGTAGAAAGGGGACTTTTCTCCCATGATGGGTTTTATTTTTTGCCGAATATAGAAGCCAAAAAATTGAGACAGTAGATCTGTAATTACTACATTATCATGACCTCAGATTGCAATGGTTTGTTATGTTTTTGTGGTTTTATTAATCTCCACATCTGGCTAAAACCTTTATTCAAAATCAGCATAATTTTTGCAAATGTGACTACATTACTATTTCCATGTTTGGTATCGACATCTTTACTGAGCAATTCCTTTTAGGCTTTCCCTTTTCTGTCAGTTGAACTTTGGACCCTCACCAATGTATTTTGGACAGATGCAAACCTAAGACAGCTTTTGGCTTGCTTTTTGGTTGAAATTCCAAACCTCCTCCAACATTCAAGTCCCCAGACTCTTAAGTCTAAAGAACTTCATTAACTAATTCTTTTGAATTTTCAAATTTTTCCTTCTTAATGTAATAAAATTTTTAATATTGGACTGGTTTAATTTTCTGGTGAACATAAATAAAATCAGTATATGATTACAACATCTAATGCTCTTCCTAAGACAGCTTTTTTAATAATATCATTATTATTAACAGCAGTAAATCTAGAGAGATAAATGTTCCCAGTTAGCACTAGTAGCATTTTGTCTGTAATATGCATCTAGGAAGTCTAATGCACCTCATGATACACTAGAATTTCTCCTGCTGCTAAGAACGATCACAGCTGTCTGCATGTAGTCTGAGCTATGATCCCAGAAGACTCCCACCAGAATCTCAGGAGAGAGGTCCTCCCCAAAGTGATTTTCAAAAAGTATCCTGTTTTATTTATGCAGCTTTATCCTTATTATTAAATGCTTAAGTATTTATTTAAAAACTCCATTTTCAAAGTCGATTTCAAGCATTTACTTGATCCCAAAGTTAGGCTCCTGTTGTATATTCCCATGGTTTCCCAATTTATACTTTTAAGCAGAAAAGAATAACACCTATCTTACAGTCCTGCAGTATACAGCAGCTGCTGTGCAAAAGTAAATCTATTCCATTTTCTGAAGTCACTTATTCTGCAGACATCAATATGTGCTTGCAAAACAGAAAGGGCATGTATACTTTAAGACAGAAATAATTTGTATAAAGTTTCATCAATTTGTTCTCTTCCAGGATTTTTTTCTTCCTGAACACAGTGTCCTCATCAGAAACTGCCTTACTCTGTAAGCTGTCTTCTTTTTGCTAGATAATCTTAACAGTTCTAAGTAGCTGAGGAAAAATTTTTCTCTTCTGTTCCAAAGTAATAGAAAAGACTAAGCAACTTAAATTTCTTTGTCTTTTAACAACTCTCCACTCCATAAGGAATAATTAGCAATCTTCTACAAACTTTCCTTGGACAAGATCCTTCATTTGAAAGAATGAAATTTCATGTTAGCCCCCTTCTTGCTTTAACAAATTTTAAGTCCTCTAGAAGAGTTTCTTTCAAAAAGAAACACAAAACAAAACCAGGGTTACAATTCCTCCAGAACAAAATTTTAAAAAGCTCTGACTGAAGAATAAAAGCAGGCAAATCAGAGCTCCATGACCTACCACCTACGGGTGTTCAGTTCCATGGCAACATGACACTTCCGAAGGATTACTCAGCCTTATATTGCTTCATGCATATTATTAGCATCCTGTTCTCCTGCAGGGAGCTATGCTCAGAAAAAAGTTTCTTCGAAGGTGAGTGCTCACAGAAGCAACCTGAGCTGTCAGGTAAGACTTTTGAGGTTTTCCATGGGAAATCTCTGTAGGTTGCATTTCGTAAATAACAGCACCAAACTGCTCTTGCAGCACACATTGTGAGCCACCAGTTTTGCAGCACAGACCAACGCAGCCATTATTCAGAAGTCTTCTACTGACTTTTACACCTGATACATTTGTGTCTGTATACACAGTATCTCAATGAATATGTATGACTATATAAATATGAATATCTATCACTGGTTTACTCCACTTTCATCACTTTGAAATATTTTCCAGGTTGTGTTTGATTCTCTCTCAGCTGCTGTGCTGAAGTTCATGTTTGATAAGACTTTAAAAGAAGGCTTTTAATAAGTATTAAGGATGAAGAGATTTTCCTCATACGCCGTCAGAACTTTTTTGTTTTCCAAAAGATAAATAACTCTGGATTTTGAATAATTATGCTCTTTTCAATGTGTTTTGCCAGTATAAAAGTATCTGGACAGCTCTGGCACTCAAAAAAATTGTGCACATACTTTGTCAAGACATGACAAAACTCCAGGTATAGGGCCTGTATCTATAATGAAAAGTAGAAAATTACAGTCATCAATTCAGCAAGTCAGTCCAATTTTACTGCTGGTGAGTCTAATCTCCATACAAAATCTCTGGTACAACCATGCCACCCTACAAACAGGCAGGTCTCTAGGGCAAATCCTAATACACTTTAGCAGTTGCACATTTTGTTCAGGTTCTCAGACTGAAGGAGGAAGCACTGATGACACAAGAACTATTCATCTCAAAGCTGTGTCATACAAACTTGTAATGGGACTGTGCTGCTCAGCAAAGGATCTTCTGCCACAGAACACCGTTTCAGAAATTGATCAGATTCTAATAGTTTCCAGCATGTTAAAGTATCTGCAAACTGTGAAAAGCACAAATGTACTTGCCAAGATTACCAACACTGTATGCTCCATTCTACCTGACTAATTAACAAGACAAGAAAAGCACAAAGATAAACACACGGAAAAGGTAACTTCTAAACATCTCCAATGTGAAACTTCTCTATGCTCTTCACCAGTCTACTCAACAAATTTGCTGGTGAAGGTTATAATATACAGCTAATATCTTTTACTCCCACCATCACTAGAACTGGAAAAATAAATAATCTCTCCTAACAAGAACTGAAAGTAATTTGCTATTTTGGGAGCTACCATCTTATGAGGATCAGACTGAACACACAAGCTCCAAACAAAACTTGTGATCTCAAATGGAATATTATACAAACTAGAACATCATCAAAGGCTGCAAAATGAAGCAACTTCCATGGCAAAAGAATAGATAAGAGACAGTCAAAGTAAGAGCCTTACTCCCAAGATCTACACTGTTGTATGTATCAAATTTCAATGTTTATTCCCCAGAACTGAAAATTTGTTTAGAAAAGTGGTCATAAACATTGGAATTGCACTTTCTGCATTTGGGTATACAACTGAGATGTTAACAGTTCGGGAAAATAGCTCAACATGTTCTATAAGAAATATGTTCTCCTGGACCACGTGAATAATCTAAATACTCAAGAAGTAACGAGAAATAATCAAAATGAAAGAGCAAAACTATCAAACTACAGAAAACCAATAAATATCCACTCTACTCTCTTATTTACTATTTAATAACACTAGCATAATAACATTAATTAATTCCCTTGTACATTAGATAATGGTATTGATGATGCTTAATAACAATTTCCCCTTTTTTAAAAAATAAGCTGAAGTTTTATGAATTCCCAACATAAATACAATTTATTACTATGTAAATATTATTGAGGAAATCCTTGATATTTTTGGGCGCAAAATTTTTAGCACTTTTATATCTAAAATCAGCTATACTGCTGAAAAAGGTTGAAGGAATATGCACACTCAAACCTCATTATGCAAATGAAATGGGAATTTCCACCAGTTCTAGTTTATTGTATAGCATTTCACTCATGCTATTTTTAACAGACATCTGGGGAAGCAAATACTGCAGAAAACATATTGCAGAACATTTGGTTTAATGAGCAGAAAGAATTAGCATTAACTGCAGTTTCACTGTTTGGCCAGTTTCAATGGCTGTTTTGTAAGCTGTAAGTGATCACAACTTTTCCTGGCTACTCATACAGGCAACTTCTTCACTGCAACATGGATGAAAAGTGATAACTATGCAAATATACATGCATGCATGGCAAGGAGTTGGGGAAAGGAGCATGCATTTCAGTGTAAATCTGGACTGGAAAGCACATATGTCATCTTCTTGAAAGCTCTAACATCCCTTATTCATGTCTATAAATCTGCCAGCTGGGGTGGGGGGAGAAACGAAGATTTTATGATTTAAGTGGCCAGGCTTTCTCTGGTAGAGAAGCTTAGGCAGAAAGGTGAGAAGCAATGTCACAAGTCAGCACACCTGTAAAACACAGTGGAGAATACTGAAAGCAAATTTGCAGACAACAAATAAAGAAGTGGGCTTTTGTAATCAAGAACATACCTATAAACAAGGCACATATTAAAAGAGAAATGCTGCATAGAATAAACCTGAAGTTCTTTGAATGCATTTTGCATGTGAGCAGCTCATTTGACTCAAGCGCTAATACAGATTTTATTTAATGAATGCCACATGATATTATATTAACAGCCACCTGACGATCACGCTAACAGCCTGTTCTGAGGATTTCACTGAACATCAGCATCCTCCTTTTAAGAGTTCAACACAACAGAAACAAGTGAGTCACTCACACGCTGCCATACAGCCAAGTACTTCCAGGCAGCCAGGGCCAAGCTGGAAGCACACGCCTAGGGAGGGAGGTACTTCCAGCACAGCTGGACACAGGTGTTCTCAGTGAGGGGTTAGTTTTGGGGAAAGTTGTGCAACGTCCCTCTACTGGATAAAAGAGAGACCCTCTCAATGTACTTACTGTGAGGAAGGGAATGAGGACCAGTACTAATGTGCCAAATGGGAGGGAGCTGAGGGTACTGTGCAACTGCCTACAGCAATAAAGAGGGTGGAGGTGAAAATGGAGGTCCTGTAGTAGGAAGATAAAGGGGACATTGGATGCAAAGCCATTGGAAAAACAGCTTCTTTCCTTCTTGCCTTTCTGAACCATTAGTCTAAGTGGCAGATCCAGCCAGAGTCTGGCCTCTCTTGCCTTAGTTTGTTCCTTCCTCATACGCAGAATATCTGATTCCAAGGCCCAGCAGTTGTTGACATTTGAAAATATCACACTGCAGAGGAACACTTTATATTTATGCCTCTGTTGAAAGCAAAGTTGTATCTCGAAGTCCCCAGAACCCACCATTACTTTCCAATTGCCAAAGCACGAGTTTTTGATGAGGGCAGAGTAAGTCAGCCAGCATGCTCCACTCCTAATCCAGCCAAAAGCTGCTTAACACATCAGTCTCTGTCCTATAAATCAGGGTAGATGAGGACCATAACTGATTTCCCCTTCCTGCCTCTTTTAGGAAGGACAGATTAATGAAGGTTGCAGAGACATGACAGCTATTAACAGGGATAAACATGATACCCCTGACCTTAACTGCAGTTCCTGGATCAGATGCAAGCGCACGCCTCCATGCGCACACGCACGTACGTGTGTGCGGACACCATGGGACTCAGATTTTCCTGGCAAGTTGTCTGCTGCTGCTGGCAAAATGAAGCAGTAACGCTGCTGGCCCAGAGATGCTCAGCTGAGGACTAACACAGGCCAGCAAAGTCAAAGTGAAATTAGGTTTCAAAGTTCCAGTCCTAATTTTCCCCTAAAACAGAGTCATTCTCCTCATTGTTTCCATAACAGTAATATGTGCTTTTGACAAGCATTCTGCACTTGTTTTCACATCCAGACATTCTGTATTGGTTACACTCTGCTTGGAGGCAGAGACACTGGCTTTGGCCAGCTGAGATTGCAGCTTTTGTACACGATGCACCTCAGTACGTGATGAAGTCTGCCATACCCTTTGTGTGCAACTTTCAAGGTTCCAAAGCACTCAGAAAACATTAACAGAACAGAAAAAATAATTTAACTTTAAAAAAATTAAGTCAGATACTGCCAGCCTCAAAGCTCTTCCATTTTACAGTGCTGAGAAAGAAATAACTGTATAAGCAGAGGAGATGTTCTCAATTAGGACAAATCTCATGAGTTAGTCACATTGCAAAATCCTATTTAGGTGCCTAAATAATAGCTGATTGTAAATAGTTTCGTGAGAGTGGCCCTTAAACCTTAACCTCTGCCAACACACAGCTAAGGGCTATTGAAAGGCATCCCCTGACCTCTTCTTTGAAAACTGAACAACCATGAGTTAAAGAAAACCTGGGATTTCTGGGAGACTTTCCAAAACTGCAAGCTAACAATGCCTGAAGCAGTCATTGCCATACTCTACGCTGAGGAATTTCGTCTTCTTACAAGCTGCTGTAATGTGTGCTTCATTCATGTAATGCTTGTGTGCTTACATATCCCATAAAAACTTTTTATGAAAATAGCATCACCGCTGACACTTGACAAACAAGAAGCATTTACTTCTTAATTTTATGGTCACCCACATACATTCTTATGTCCCATCAGCATCTCTCATGATCAAAGTGTGTGTGGCTATCATATCTATTGATCATGTCAGATATGGAGATGATTGCTAGGAATTATGATGGGGATGGTGCCTATTGTTTCTGCATTTCATGCAATAAACATCACGTTCAGCATGAAAACCATCTGTATATCCAGGCTGGGAAGAATGCAATGTATAGTGAGGACTGCTTGTTTTTTTTTTCCTCTTTGATGGATCCCTAATTAACTGACTTTTCTTAGCCGATTGCCAAGAGGATATGCAATGCCTCTTCCTGAAAGACATAAAACAGAGAAGGGAGATGATATAAAAAAAGGAGCACATAGCCTCATTCAAGGGCAGGTTTGAGCCTGAAGTCAAAGCAAAGCTGACCTAATTATTTGGCCTAAAGAAAAGAAAATTGATGAGCCCATGGATTTTTTCAAAGAAAAAGGAATCATCTGTTCCCCATGGTCAAAGCAGATAAGAAATTTAGTAATGGATTTCATTTATAGCAAGGGAATCTGGGGAAGATAGCTGAAACACAGTAAGAAGAGTTTACCACTGGCACAGAATGTCTTGGGAGGATACAGATTCTTCCTCATCACAGGCTTTAGAGGGGCTTGTTAGCCAAGTATGCCAGAAATTAAATGGGGAATGTTAATCCCACACTTAGATGGGGAGATTGATTCACTGACTTCTAGACTGGTTTTTCTAAATTTCTGATTCTATGGCTTTTAGAATAGAAGTGCTATGCAAAGGCAAGAGCAAGCCACGGGAGCAGGAGAAACAAAGATGACTAGAAATAATGCAAACTGATGAGATTTTAGATTTTTCCTTTCTGATAGGGTGGAATTAATCTCACCCTAAAAGCTTTTTGAGCAACTTTAAAACACAAACTGTAGACAAGAACAGCTACATCAGGTATATAGATGCCTTTAGAGAAGCAAACCAGACATTTCTGAAGCATAATTCATATGAACTGCACTTTCAACTGAGTCAACCAAACATCTACCATCTACTTTGTCAGTAAGTCTAAGGTTTGGTTTTTTTTTTACTGGGAAAGATATCTGCTGGGAATGGCTCAGTCCCAGGCACCTACCTACATGCAGCTATCCAGTGTTAGCTACAATGAATCCCAGTACAGGTGACTGGCTTCCCAACCCCCAACTTTGCCTCCTGCTCACCTCTAGCACCAGGAGTTCTGAACCCAGATCACAAAACAATGGCATTCCTCTTCCTCCCCGAGAAGTAATTCCCAAAACCTCAGAATCCTGATTATTTATAAATTTCTTCTCTTTACTTTTCTTTCCTGTCTTCAAATTTTGCCTTTCTTTAGTCCTCCTGCTGCAACACCTTCACTGTTATTCTCATCATCTGGCTGAACCTGGAGGATACTGGAGGGATGTAGTGACAAGCCAGCAGTGTTGCTTCAAAATGCTTTTCAGGGAAGCAGAGATGGGTTTTACAAGCCCTGCACAGCTGGACAGCACTTCCTAAAACTTGTAATGCTCTTAGATTAACTATGAGGAATTCACAGACACGCACTGTGATCACACAAACTTCATTTGCCAAGTAAAACAAGTTAAAAGCTCCTTTTTTAAAAAAAAAATCTTTTCTCTCCAACTCTCGCTCCTGCTCAGAGAAGGCTGACTAGATGCATATCAGTTGGTACCTCAGCTATTATTAGCAAGGAACCTAAACAACTTTTCTGATATCAAACCTCCTAAAAAAGAGAGAGCAAAGTTGATGTACACTTCTCAAAAGAAATTAGAGACATAGTCTGATTTTCTCCTCTTTCTTCATTCCTGCAGTAAAAAAAACAGTCAATGTTCACTGATAGAAAAGCAAACACTACAACAAATAGCTAAAGTTGCATTTTCAGCACAGATTTTAAGGATTTGTCTTTTTCTGAGATCAATACAAAATGGCTTTAAACACCAAAGTTTCAGACAAAGATACTGCTTACTCAAAGAGATGTTAATATGTCAGACAAAACAAAGACTAAGCAGAGTCAGGCTATGTCTCTACTTTGGCACTAGACCACCAAAAACCAGCTACGTTTTGGGATTCCAAAAGGGATTCAGACAAATCTGTTGCCAGCATTTCTTGAGTCTTTGCTGGAAAAACTGCCGCAGAGTTCATTGTGAGAAGACACTGGGCAGCCACCAGTGTCATTCTTCAGAGGAGACGAACAAGTGAATCCAGACTACATAGTCAACTATCCAGGTGCCCTCTCCTTAAAGGCAAGGACATCCATTCTGAGCACAAAGCCACCTGGGAAACTCCCTTTGCTGGTCAAATATTCCCCTCACCTTTCTAATTCCCATTCTAAAAATAGCTAAAGCTACTTTTTCACCATTGGTACATTTTGCCTTAGAGTCAACGACAGCAACTTCATTACTGCAAAGTGCAGATCTGGTGCTCTGTTCTGATTTTCATTCCCATATTATAAGGTCCTCTAGAGGAACACAAATGGTGTTCTTGCTTCTGTCTGTGCCTGACACAAAAGGTCATTGCTGTGCCCAGAAGACACCTCCTTTTTCAGAGTCATCCTTCAGCTCACAGAATCAGGTCTGTGCAAGTTGCTGCCTTCTGCTCCTACACAGGCTAACGGAGCATTTGTCTGGATCTGGGAAAACCAAGAGGCCCTCCAGCTTCACAGGTTAGTCAGAAAAATACAATTACACCATCTTGAACTGTGAGAGCATAATTGCATCAAAAACCATGATGAAGTGGTGAAGCTAAACAGATACACACATAATGACAGCGAAGTGGTTACTGCTGTAACAAAATCTTGTCTGACTGATTCTTCAGCCAAGTGTCCTTTCAGACTTTTGATAAGTTAAAAAAAATACTAGAGATTTTGATACCAACAGATTACAAAGATACCATGGAGGGAGAAAGAGTGTAGGAAAAATAGAACTTTCACTGTGTCTTGTTATGCTCAAAAAGTAATTCAATGTTGTTGACAGCTTTGTTTGTTTGTTTAAATGCACAAAGCCTATAGTTAGTTTCTTCTTTTTGCTTACAACTGTGATTCCCAAGTCAGGAATATTCTTTGTAACAACAAAGGTATCTGAAAACAAAACGTGCATTTTCCTTAGAGGATTACATACATTGATTTCATTATTGTATTAGTCAGCCTCTGAAAAACAGAGAACTCATTGAATTTTCTCAGATGACTCTGTCTGCATTTGCTGATTACATTTATCTTCCACATAGAATTGCATCTGTCTTTCTTTATCACATTACTTAAACTGAATCATTAACTAAATCTCAATGGTAGATACTGGGAGCCTAAGAAATTGTGATAAAGAAACGGAATAAATTCAAAGTCAAAACATGAAAGGCCTTACCAAAGAAAGGAATTCCACCAAACACGACTTTTCATACAATATGTGAAATTCAGGCTGAAATAAAACTTTATGCTGCAATAGGCAGACAGCTTTATTGTTGTTTTCAATTCTGTTATTTTCAGTATTTTGAATTAAAATATTTCTTTTGTTTCTGAAATCAATCCAGGTGATACTACTTTAGTTTAATTAGCATGATATGGAAATCTGCCCTTTACTCTCATTGTAAACATTTAAAGAAATACATCTTACCACTTTCATCCAGCAAGAAATCATCCTGGTAACGGAACTTTTCTGGTCCACATGCAATAAAAATGTCATCATCACCAAAAAAATCCTGAAGGCACATCACCTGCAAGGAAAAAGGAAAGGAAGGCATTGTATGAAATACCTCACCATCAGAATTGTAACAATAAATCCCTCTTTGTCTCCATCTGCAAGAAAATTCTTCACTTTTAATGGAATCAACAGGGCTTCATCTCCAGATAAATTTCAAAGCTGTGCTCTGACCGTCTGTTACGAGTGAAAAACACTTTAATGGACCCTGCAGGGAAAGATAAGACAAAAACCCCTAACTGTCAGATTTATTACATGATGCATCTATGGTATGAGGTAAACACCTTCTGTTTGTGCACAAGGTACCATTCAGCAGTTAGTGGGTAATTAATTTGCTTTTCATTTCACATCTCCATCATTTGGCTGCAATAAAACAAGGTTACAGCTTTGTTTTCAGAATGAAATGCAGTTATTTCAGCAAAATCTCTCTGACAGGGAATCAAACTCACATGGGTGAACTAAACCTCCTTCACAAAGTCCCACTCTACGCCAGAGTCAATGGGAAGATCTCTTTGAAGGCACCAAGCTGAACAGTCAAGTCAAATGAGCTGGGAATAATTCTCCTAGTACTGAGTAAAAGGATATTCTCTTTCTACCCCATATATGAACAGTCAGGATTACATTGGTGTGCTTTTATGTCCCTACAGGAGATTTCAGAGACTTTATTGCAGCCTTTCAGTATCTAAAGAGGGCTTGGAAGAAAAGTGGGGACAGAATTTTTAGTAGGGCTTGTTCCAACAGCACAAGAGGTAATGGTTTTAAATTAAAAGAGGGCAGATGTAAGGAAGAAGTTTTTTATAATAAGGATAGTGAAACACTGGAACAGGCTGCCCAGAGAGGTAGTAGATTCTCCATCCTTGGAAATGTTCTAAGTCACGAGTTGGATGCAACTCTGAGCAACCTGATTTATTTGAAGATGTCCCGGCTCATGGCAGGGATGTTGGAACTAGGTGAGCTTTAAGTCCCTTCCAACCTAAATTATTCTATTATTTCCTTACAACAGCTGTTAGCTATTTTACAAGGCACTGCTTAACAATTCAATCTTTCCAATCATATGGAATCATATTAAACAAAGAATCAGTGACTTTTACCAAAAACTGAGTTTGGACTTACTGATACATCTCTGACAAATTTAAAAAACAAATTAGATGTCCATCCATCTTTAAAACAAAAATACATAATAAAGTCTGTTCTCACTTCACATTTACAAGAAGATTCCAGAAAAGTAGGCTAACTTAAATATTTTTATATCAAGTTTTGTAATTAATGTTTGAACAGGCTAATTTCACAAATAGAGTTTCAAATCTACAGTCAGCAAAACAACACATCAACAGTCTCTAAAAATTGACGAAACAGTTGAGAACAGTCCAGCTCATCAAAACAAGCCTCCTCAGAAAAAGCATTTAAAGTCTACAAAAACACAAGTGAAAGAATTACCTAATGAGATTTTGCCAGATTTTGGCATGAAAAGTACCCCCATCTGAAGTAACTGGTGTCTAGGGGTTATAAAATTCATATCATCATTCCCAGAAACATGCCTGAAGGCTTTGACATCCATACCAGTTATGAGCCTCTATAGCAGAAATGTCATAAAGAAGAAAAATAGAGGCACATGCTGTGACTTGCTTGTAGACTACTATTTGTAATTAAAATGATTTTAAAGGAAATCAGCAATAAATCATCAGCAAATGAAAAAAAAAAAACAGGAAATCAAGAGAACAACAACCAGATGAAATAAATACCAAAAGAAGAACAAAGGTTCTTCCTAAATTATCCTTTCCTTAAGCAATGCATGTACTTTTAAATTCAGATCCACCACAACCCCATTTCTATGGCCACTGTTATCTTTACACTACACACTACCTGAACACCAACATCAAAAACGTAAATATTTGACAGAGCTTTATACCATGTTCCTACTCAGTTTATGTTCTATTAGTGTATCAGCCTCAGCAACGTTTAAATAAACTCATTTGCTTCCCATCTTTCTTTTTTGTCCAAAAGACATATCCTGCCTATCTTCCCACCCCATACTCCCACCAAACTTCAAACAGCTCTTCCCTTCAGTCAAGTTCCTCTAAAATTGCCACCTCTCCCACTGCATGTACAAAACTACCAATTTGCAGAATAACATTAAAAATCCTGTGATTTCCTTTTTGCTTCCCAAGTTTGACACACTTCTGGTGAGTGATAACTTTTACATTTGTCTTTATACCAAGCAGAGCCTTAGAATCAAACCAGCAATAAGCAACTCTAGGCACAAAGTTGAGCTGTTCTGACAACAAACAGGAATATAAATTAAATTCACATTTGAGAGAAAAAAAAAATTATAGATTTAATAAAACCCAAAAATGCTTGGCTCTGCCCAGTTAAGAGGGTTTCTTTGAAGCCTAAACAAGACATTAAAATTCAGGTAGCAACACTTAACCAGGTGCAACTATGCCAATTTTTAAAGCATCTCAGGTTCAATCAGTGCAATTTAAATGCAAATAAGAAACAAAATAGGATTAACACACAAAAAATAACTTGTGCTTAGATATCTTTGGGTTTTATTAAATTTTACACTTACAATTTAAAGTGTTCTTATGCTTCCCTCTTTTCTCTTTGCCCTCAGTTTCATACTCTGTATGTAAAATTCCAGGTTTTCTTTCTTCCTGAAATCCTAATAATTTTGGAATTATAATTCTAGCTCTTAGAAAGGTTATAGCAAGATCATAATTTCCTTTCAAATACATCTTCTCCCAGACTAACTTCTCTTAAGGCTTCCAGTACCTTTTTATATTGCTATTGGAAGCCCTGAGATGTCCTTCACTGTCTGCATTTTCCATCCCTTCTGTCTCTGCATCCCTGGCCCTCTCTGCAAGTTCACACTCCTCAGTTAAATTAAAAGGCATCTGACACATACACGGCACCCCCTTTCAGGCTTTTTTGGAGAGAAATCTGCAAACACTTTCCATTCACACCCAGTCATCAGCTAAGCAACAGGACCTGCTTTTTATTACCCATTTTCACTTTTGGAGGAGACAGCTCCTAAAAAGTCAGAGTTTAGAAGATCAAGAATCTTTCTCACCTAAGCTGGACCATACAAGTGTTTTAGAGGTCAGTGTGCTCTGTTGCATGTGATCAGCTTTAAAATTAGTCAGTTTTTAAATCAGCAAATTACAAAAACCTCCATTAGACTTTTCAGTTGTTTGCAAGGCACAGAATGCATCTTCTTTTCCACAAATAAAGTTTTATTTCTCACAAGGGGAAAACAAAGTCAATGCAGGAGCAGCCAAATCTACATCTTAAATAAAAAGAAAATGAAAAAATGCTGTCTGCCACGCACACGGTACTAAATACTCTACGACTCTTTTTAACAAAAACCTTTCTGGTAAAGAGATGTTATTTAACATTAATGGTGTCTCTCTTACATTTTGCACACTTTTTTACACTAATAAAAAACAGTAGCATTAGCAGGGGCCAGGGAGTGCTTGCATTGGTGCTGAGAAAGACAACAAGCAGCAGAAAGCAAAATCAATCACTAGTATAGACTTTGATTATAGGCAAGCCACAAAAATAAAACTGGATGACCCGGACACAACCATAAAAAACAGAGGCAGAAGATTTTGTCATGCCTAAAGTCCCCTGAGTAAGTTGTACACATTGAAGCCTGGATCCCACACAAATCATCATTGCCCTACTAAACAACTCAAGACACCCACGTGCCCTTCCAGTGGGAAGCACAGATGTCTACCTAGGAAGACCCCCAAATTATTTTGTACCTCAGTAGCTGCTACTGTGCTTTGACCCTCTAGTCAAAGCACCACAGCAGCTGTGTCCCCAGAAGGGACCAGGGGGGACCTGGATGGACAAGGCACCTACAGCTGCCAGGGAAGCTCAAAGCTGATCAGCAGAGCTGTCCCAGAAGGAGAACAGGGAGCAAGAGCAGCAAACTTGTTTTCCAGCCCAACCTCAGGAGTGGCTCTGCACAATATCCACTACATACCATTGACATTTTGAAAAAATATCTTCACTTTTCCTTCTTTTTTTTAAACAGGCAAGCATTTGGAGCCAAAGAGAAATCTCCTAACTACGATGGGGATTTTTCAATTGACTGGCCTGAAACATTAAAGTTCAGCTCTCTGTAGATGGTCTCATTCTTATGGAGACCCTCCTTCTCAAATACACAAAAGACATCAGAAATTGTGCTTCGCATTGTGGAGCGCACATGGCCCAAGATCAGCAGCTCATAGAGCCAACACCTGGTTATGTTCTCCCACCAGTAAGAAAGGGCAGTCAGAAGTGGTTTGGAGGAGCTGCAGAGGGAGGGAGAAAGGGAAAGGAGAACACAGGGGAAAAAGAGGGAAAGGCAAAGGGGAGGGAGGGAGAGAAAGAAGAGGGAGGGAATCAAGGAGGGAGAGAGGGATGGAGAGAGTGATTGGATCAATTCTTTCAGTAAAAGCATGAAATGAAAGCTACAAATGCAATCCTCTTTTATAACTGCTGTATTCTGACTGCATTCAGGGACCTTTTAAATTTACATTTTCAAACACATCCACAAAAAAAACCCAAAAACCCAGAACTAAATTCTTTGTGTATATCAGTCACAGCAAATTGAATACTTTTCTCTTCTTTTAAAGCTGACCGCACATCAAGATAATACTAAAACACTGATATTTTTAAATAAAAAATATTCAGAAAACAAAATTTTCCACTGCATTTAGGAGCAGTTCATAGCACCAGCACATTACACCACAACCACCATGATTACTATCTCACTTCTTTGTTACAATTTCTATAGTGCTGGGTTCTTGGACAGAAAAGAAGGAGGGGGTGTTCTGTGTGTTTTTCTTCTTTTAATAACGACTTAATTGGACTAAAAGCTGAAAGCTGTTTTGGATGAGCAATGAGAAAACCTCAAGCTGGCATGTCCTCAGGCACCATGGCTGTTGGAGAGCCGGAAAGAAAAGTGAGGACAAAGAAATGAGGTGGTTAAAGCAACAGAGATGCAGAAGGCTCTAAGGAAACTCAAGTGATAAGTGGGTATAGGGTTTTATGAAAAGCAAAAGAGAAGTGAAGCATGGCAAAAGGAAAATATGAGGCCTTAAGGAAGAAAGAGACATGGGCTGCCAGCCAGGAGCACACACAGAGGGTGACAGAGAGGTAATTGAGGCTAGTGAGGAAGGAACAGCCCAAAGAAGGGGCAGGCAGAGAGTCAGTGGCAGTTGCCTTCCAGACTTCACCCCATGATCAGCCACATGGGAAGTTTTAAATCTGTTTTAAAGTAGCCATTTTGAACCTTAAAAAATCTCATGTTGAGTTTTGATTACCACTTCTCTGATAGTGAAAAAAGACACTAAAAAATGTTTCATCCTTGGAAAAACCTCAGTGTTTACATGACTCATGATTTTAGAACTCTGACTCATTAATTTTGTGTCGAGTTGTATGAGTTTTATTACAGAGCTAATTTTCATTTTCCTGCTACTTTTGGTTCACTCAGACTCAATGTTTAATTCTTAGGCAGGTCTCTTCAGTTATTCATGTCAAAGGAGCTTACTATACCTCTCTACGACTATTTTTCTTTATTTATTTTGCCTCTGGCTGATTTTTCAAGTTTAAAAAAAATTTAAAAGCCCCCCTTAAGACTCAATTTGATCTTTACTGGTATTTTCCCTTCATTTTTCTCCTTAGCCAAACTAAATTTTCCACTAACTACTACCTTTGCAGTATTTACCCACACTATCTATTGCTTCATGGA
Organism: Euphonia xanthogaster; assembly: GCA_034509185.1. Classification (NCBI taxonomy): domain Eukaryota; kingdom Metazoa; phylum Chordata; class Aves; order Passeriformes; family Fringillidae; genus Euphonia; species Euphonia xanthogaster. The sequence goes on from JAYDZK010000001.1 coordinate 49,333,643, forward strand.
GGAATATCTCAGATACTGAATTTATCTCACTGACATCTATCCTGGGAGTCAGTAACAAGTCTCATGACAGCTATGAATATTCCTGAGAGCTTATAAATAATAGAATCACAAAATGGTTTGGGTTCCAAAGGATCTTGAAGTTCCTCTAGTCCTATCCCCTGAGTAGGGACACCTTCCACTAGACCAGGTTGCTTAGAGCCCTGCCACTGGTCTTTAACTTCTCCAGGTGTGATGGGGCATCCAAAACTTCTCTGGGCAACCTGTACCAGTGCCTCATTACCCTCACAGTAAATAATTTCTTCCTAATAGCAAATCTAAACCTACTCTCTTTAGTTTTAAATATATTTCAAACCATTTAAAACCCTTTGCAACAGGACCTGCTACAAAGTTTGTCCCCAGACTTCTCGCAGGCCCCCTTTATGCTCTCAAAGGCTGCTGTAGGATTTCCCCAGGGCTTTCCCTTCTCCATGCTCCACAAGCCCCACTCTCTTGGGTCTTTCTTCATATGATAAGTGATCCAGCCCTCTGATCGCTTTTGTGGCACTCCCCTGCAGGTCTCAGGAGAGCAGAGTAGAGGGGGAAAATCACTTCCTAATCCTAGCAGAAATGCAGGATCAGAAGAGACCTCCTGTATTACTCCATTTATCTTCCAGCTTCTCTTATTAGCTTTCCCAGTGCTTTGTTCAGCTTTGTACCATACAGCTTATTGTGTATCTGTTCAGAATACAGACCAGTAAAACAATCACCTGTTAGGATTTCACAGCTTCAGGAAAATCAGAAATTTATCATTCCATACTGCTTTTTAGGTAATTTCTGTGAAATGAGAAATCCAACCACATCGATATGGCCTTTTGGGGAAGGGGAAGGAAAAACACTTGTTCTTTCTAAATGCATTTTGATAGCAAGTCTTTTTATTTCTTCCCTTTCCTCAAGGAACCTCAGTCCCTCCCTTCTTTCTGAGGAAAAGGAATTATACCTCAGGTAGAATTCACAGACCATCATATTTTAACATTTCCTTCAAGGTTAAGGCAAGTCTATTTCTCTTCCTTTTGGCTCAGACTCTGAGGCTTTTATTCATACCCTTTCACATTTATCTGTCATTACACACATGCCATTTCTGGAGAGCCAGTCACCTACAAAAAATTTAATTTATCATCAATGTATATGTACTTCCTCTCTCAGCTTCTAATCCAAGTTGTCTCCTCAGGTGGTGGCTTAGCTGAAGCCATTGGGAAGTATCTGCTACACATTCCCGAAGTTAAACGGCACCAAATTCATTCTTTCTTGTTGGAGTGAAATCTCCATGGTGACAACTGCACTGTCAAGCTGTGAGAGCTTTTCAGTGAAGAAGAGCATTTTATCGTGAGATTCTCATTACAAGAGTGCCCTCTGTAAATGAAGAGGAGATGGTGCCATGGGGGTTTCTGTAAATGAAGAGATGTTACCGCAGGGGTTCGAGCTGGCTGGAGCTGCTCTTTGCCAATTGGCCTGTGTGGCTGCATTGCAGAGTAATGCCTCCGATTTTGTGTGCGGCCCCCCAAATCAGATGAAAACAAGACACCATCATAGCTAAAAGCACACGAATTTTCATCCTCAAAAGCAGCAGAAATAACTTGTTCTCCTGCTGGCTGACAGGAGCAGAGGGAAAGCAAGCCAGCATCCCTGTGACCTGGGGAGTCCTGCTTTGCCTGCCTCATGTACACTGTCCCCTCAGGTGTGTGTTGGTCAGTGCTGGCTCAGGACCCACTGCTCTTCATTCTGCTTCCTCTGCCACCAATACAGAGGTTTCTCTCCCTTTATGACTGCTGAAGATGTGGTATCAGTTTACTTCTACAAAGTGTTTATTTATCAGCATCTATTCTGTGAAATACACAGCTCAGCCTGTATGATCTTATATGATCTGAGACTTGGCAAAAAAACTGACAGAAAAATCACCTACTTTTTCAGTTAAAATATGTACTCAGTAAAATATTACTTTCTTGGTCAGTAAAGTATTTCATAAGGACGAGAAAACCTTTCCATACTATAGTTTATACACTAATTTTAATATACTGTTTTACTTCACTTATTTACTTTTTTGGTTTGCACTAAATGATGGCACACCTAGAAAACCAGTTAAATTAAATTAGGTTTTTCAAATGCCCCATCACATGGCTGTTGAGAAACAAGTTCACTTTGTGACAAACCCTTCTTAAAAGCTTTCACCTTAATCCTTTAAAATTCAGATAAAGATAGCACAAAGTTTGCAATTCTAATGCACAGTAACTACTATACTTTGGCTCAAAACACTATGTGAAACCTAAGTACTTTCTCTGTTAGACTCTAATTTAGTAAACAAGCTTCTTTGTTAGAGAAGTTGAGGCAAGCAACAGACACCTCATGGGCTTATGTGTGACTGCAATACTGAGAAGCATTGAGATTCATGAAAGGTTTCTCTACAGGAACCACCAACATGGCCACTTGAGACTCCTCCTGTCAAAAATTGCTTCATGGCAGACAAGACAAGAGCCATGAGAATGTGGCACTAGAGAAGACTGAATCCTGCTAGTCACCATAAAATCCCACAGCAACTGCACAACATGCTTATTATGGACAATTCAAATACCAGAACAAAGTTTGTACAGGAACAGAGAAGAAAAAACTCCCCTCACACATTTAAAATAAATTCACGTTAAACAGATGATGTTTCTTCAGGACTATCTGACATTGATAGGATGGCTGATTTAACAGCAGAAGATATAATTAATGGGCCAATGGAAAAATAGTTAAGGCTTGATAGCAGAATTCAACTAGATCTGGATTATTTTTGTTTCTTCTGCCGCACTCATGCATTTGCCCTTAGCAGCTGCAATACAACACTACCGTTTAGTGGCCAGACACGCCAAGTGCGGATTCCAGCAGCCCCCTGGGCTTCTGTCTCCAAACATGTGGCAACTATTTGCTAACACTGTATTCACACAACCCTAAGAAACAGGAAATTAACATTACTCTAATTTCTGATTGCTTCGCAAAATAAAACCTCCTTGACTTCAGGTGCTTGAATAAGGCCTTGTTAGAGGTGCTAAAATAGTTTTGGAGACTGACTTTCAGAAAGCATATGTACTGGGAAGCAACTTACCCAGTTTGAAAAGCTGGGTTTTGCTGAAAAAGATACCATGCCCCTGTGAACTTTTTTTTTTTTTATTATGACTGAATTCTTCTCTTAAATACTCAGAAAAACTAAGTACAGAATACATTGTCCATGATTTAAGGAGCAAGGAATCCTAGTATGGCTAATATCCTCTTTGTCAAGATGGTAAGTACTTTTACTTCATCATTCACACAATTGTACTCCTGCAACTGCACTTGCACAAAAGCAGCTGCTTTCAGAGCAGTCTCTTAAACTATCGTAAGCACTGGTCAGTGTGTTCTTCAAAAAGCAGTGACACTTGCGAGATCATTGGCTGAAGGAGGCCTTTGTATGAATTTCTTTCTTATAAAAGAAAAATCCCACAATTTGAAGGCCATGTAGTAAAAAACCCAAACTCCTCTTCTATCACCAATTATATTACAAGTGAAAATATTATTTTTTACCTCAGTTGGAATAATGCTACTTTCTAGAATACCACCGCATATATATTAAAAAAAAATAAATCCACAGCTTTGTTCTATTTGCTGTGAACAGCAGAGCACTGGACTAGTTTCTCATGTCTCTGTTCAAAGTTTTTCAAATATGCAAAAACAACCAATTATGAATTTTCACTGTTCACCTTTCATGAAAAATTTTCACTGATGATTCTTCTAGTTGCTTAGAGCAGCTAAATGAGGAGGCAGAGACCAGCTAGGTGAAACAAATTCATTCAAAAGAAAAATGCAGTCAGGTGCCAATTTCTGAAAATTATAATGACAGGTTTGGAGATAAGAAGAAAATATCTTTCAAAAGTACAGACAAAAATGTTTTTCAGGGCAAGCTTCTAGTGCTAGGTGAAATGAATCATTTTGCTCAGTCATGTTCACTGTGTTTAGCAAATGCATTATATTGGCCCATTACCTGAAACAGGAATTAGGGGGCCTGCTACTTCTGAAGTAGTTTCATTGCAGTTCATCCATAAATCTCAAAAAGAAGATGCACACACTCAATGTTTCTCAAAAACCACTTTTTAAAAATACCTGCACATCAGTAAAGCCTTCTGATTGCAACTTCTCCCTGAAATCAATACAATTTTCCAACAAAAGGCACTCTCACCATTTTACCTGAAAGTGTATAACACTGTTATTTTCATTTTCAAGTAAAAGATCAATCCATCTCATGCTATAAGGCAAGTATGAATCCTTGAATTAACTGTTAGAACAGAAGCATTTGATTAATTTTTTACCTCTGTCCACTACGTATTTTTCTAGAGGTCTGCTTATTTTTGTGAAGTTCTGCTCAGCAGGAGGTCGTAAGCTGGGTCCTGCTCTGCCTGGCTGGCCAGATGCTGCTCTCTGCCTTCCCAGCTGGGAACTGTGGGAGCAAGCTGCAATCATTTTTTGAGACACTGGGAGATCACACACCCTTGGAGACTGCAGAAAACACAGCTTCTCTGGGAATTAATCCAAATAAAATTTACTGGCTGTCTGGATCCAAATCCAGATGGAAAGTTTTGATTGATAATTTTGCTTTAGGTACTGCAATCCCTCTATAACAGATACAACAGAAATTATATTACATACATATATATATATATATCACTGAATGATAAATAAAAAGCTCAAAGTTATAGCCTACACACCATTACGAAAGCATCCAATTTAGAGACTACCATGACATTAGGTGGCATTCCAGGAGCAGTTTTCTGAAAGACCGCCAAAAATAAGATTTTCTTTTGTCTTTCAATTCAGAGCAACCTGCCTCAGCACAGCTTTGACAAATGTGGGAACACTTCTGGCTTTCTTGTTCTTGTGAGAGAGTGTGCACTACAAAAGTAGGTTGAAGCATGAAATCTGTAAGAGTTAATATCTGAACCAAACCCACCACACCTTGTGCCTGCAGCAGAACCAGATTTCAACCACCAATTTCAAGCAGCAGATGGACTGTGCAAAAATATATATAGCTACCCAAATGCATTTAGAGAGGAGTTATTCTCCCTTCTTTGTAAGCATTTTAATTCCAAAATCCCAGTGCATCACCTTAATATCCATGACACAACGTTCTCATGTTAGCTTACTGACTAATGGTGGACTCTGGTGATAATGCCATAAACTCCATTTGTTTCAGGCATAATCATTAATAAAATGCATGCAGGACAGCACTCCATCACAAACTGCCTGGAACATAAGTGAGATGTGTAATGGCTTTTGGCTGCACACACATGCTAACTTCAAGCTCAGCATGCCACACCAAAAAAAAAGCGACATGGTTGAATTCTGAAAAAAAAGGAGGAAAAGGGAAAGCAGATGTCAAGGTTTCAACAAGTCACTGCACACTGCAGCTGGAACCAGTACAAAAACAACGCAAGTCTGCTGATAATGTAGCATTTCATGTAATGATAAGGACAATAAAATAGCACAAAATGCAAAAGCTCAAATGGTTAAACACCTTCCTCAAATTCCAGGGGGTCAGTTGGGCTGAACAATAATAGAAATCCTTTCAATAACCAGATCAAATTATTCAACAATTAAAGCTCTTTATACTGAAGAAAAGTGAGAATTGAGAGATTCCCTTTCTTCTAAGTGCAGAATATGGACAATAAATCAAAAATCCAATCCAAACAGACATTCAGACACACGCTATCTCATTACCATCACTGTTGAAACTATTTGGCAATAGTTTCCATTATTACAACAGATGTTAACAAGATGGATAGAGAGCATGTTAAATAAACATTAATATTAATATATAAGTGTCTATGCAGCAAAGCCACTGTTCTAATTATTTATTTCCCCAAGAGCATTTCTTGGGAAATTAATCAGGGAATTTTTCTTGCTAATAACTATTAAAAATTTAAGGTTGACAAAGACTGTATCATTGAGAAAAAAACACTAAGCGATGTAAACATGGTCTACATGTGCAATCTGTACTCTGGTGAAGTGATTCTTGTACCTGCCATTTGCCCTGGGCTTTGGCTCCTTAGGACAGAGCAGCAAAGGTAGGAAATGTGCAGAGACAGAATCCAACCTACAGAAATTTACAACGTGAAAGAGTTCAAAAGCTTAAGGATGAAGAAAGAGCAGACACAGGCAATAATCACAAAAACCTGGAATTTTAAGTCCAGCTCTGTGAAGAGACACCTTGGTCAGAACACTGTCTCCATGTCACAGGCAGACTGGTTACAACTGTTGAGATTTCTCAGGCATGCTGAACATGGAGACTGCTTTCTCATGTAAGAGTTTCTTACTGGAACAGAGCCTGTTGCCTGTTCCAGTATTTTTTGCTTGCTAGATTTAGTCTAGCAAGTCCTGGGACTTGCTAGACTAAATCTAGCAAGCAAAAAATAAGCAGAGTTTATAAATCCAGGAATATGACATGAACCATCAGGATTAGAGCTGACAAAAAAGAAAGCAAGCAAAAACCTCAGGCCAGCACTTGGAAAAAGGATTTTTAAATTACTGCTACACACAGAGTCACAACTGATTTCTGAAAGATCTGAGAATTAAAAAGAAATCTGCTGAGATGTAATCAGTGTAAGTTTCAGATAAATCCCCGCCAGCAAAACATATAATAAGTTAATGTTACAATGAGAGTTGAAGAGCTTTCTCAAGCACAACTGGAAGTTCCAACATGATGGCACAGAAAAGAATTCCTTCAAAATCCCTTTTAGTTTGCTAGAATTTTCTTAATATTTAAGCTATAAATGGTGAAAGGAGGTACTTTTATGAACAACCAATATCCAGAGCCCTTAGTTTTAAGACTAAAATTATTACAATACATTGGCACTATATCTTCAAAACTACTTGTTGCCTAAGAAAATGTAAATGAAATATTTTTGCTGACATATTACCCTTCCACATTCATCACTAACCTGACTGCTGTGTATTTATAGATTGCACAAGCCAAAAGCATTGCATTCATGCTTAATTTAATCTGTGCACCCTTAGGTTGACTTATTTTAAGCTGTAGCATAGCTTAGAGGAAGCATGTGGAGATGCAGTAAGTAGCAAAGGAATTTGGTTTGATTGTTTTTGACATAATAAGATATATCAAACTGACACCCTGATGCAGATGCACATCTCTGCTGGCAGTGCAGCATCACTCACATGCAAAACCCATACCAAAAATACCTGCCAGATGTGTTTGGAAATGTTATGCTATTTAACAAACATTCGAAGATTTCACTCAAACCCAAAATGAAAACAAAAAGATGAAGCGATCTATGCTCAGGCAGTGCAGCCCCAAATAACTCGTTGAACTAGAGGTCCAGAAGCACAGGTAAGTTATTCATCTGATAGGGTGTTCCTTACAAAACTTGGTAATCTTTTGAATTGTATCCCCTGTGCTCTGATTCTACTACCTGTTATGAACTCAAACTTAATAGCCTTCAGCTACAAATCCTTTACTTCTAAGATCCTACATCTCATAGGGAATGATGTGATAAAGCAACACGAAAGAAGTCACATTACAAAATGTAGGAGAATTTAGCACATTTGCAATTCAGAAGGCTGCTAGGCACAGATAAGTTCTAAAGAAAAACACAATCACAGAAAATAGCACCATATTGGAAAGGGAAATTTGCACCAAAAGCAATTTCATCTATGATAACACCTTGCAGTATCTCTGAATTTTCTTTTCACTTACTGATGCTCTTCTGCAGCACAAAGGGCAAGATCCCCAGGACAGCCAATCTCCACACAGCGCCAAACTTCATTTTTTGCATCCAGAACAACCAGGAAATGAAGTTCTGTCCATATACCTATCTCTACACATCTCATGTGTATCAACAGAAACCGATCTAAAAATCCCAGGATCAATTTGTAGCTGCCAACATAATGAACCAAAAAATGTCTGGTCCATAAGGGGAAAAAAAAAACCAACCAAACAAAAAAACCCAAACCAAACAACCAAACCAAAAAAAACCCCAAAACCAACGTTTTGGACAAATGTTCCTATCTCTTCTAATTTTAGACATATCTGTGAAATGTCATAGGCTGAATCTCTCTCATGTGCTTGCATTTGTGTTCAGTGGTGGTGGTTTAGGAGTTTTTGGGTGTTTTGTTAACTGAGAAATTGAGAGAAATAGGTTGCCAGCTCAGAAGAAAAGCAGAGGAAAAGGAAAGTATCCTCAACACCTGGGAGCAAGCATAGAGCCGGGGACACACTAATTGTTAAAGCTGCGTCATTAAAAACTAAACAAATTAAAAAAATTATCAAGTGAGGCAAAAGCAGAAAGAAGGAACTGAATACACAGCCCACACAGTCACAGATGGTGACACACTCTGATGGGGATGGAAGCAATTATGAGCCAGTCTCAGTCCTGGGACTATGCAAGGAGTCCTTGGATGATATTCACAAACATTAGGCACGTGACAGGGGATAAGCACTCTCATATTAATGGCAAGGCTCCAATTACTCCAACTGGTTTCATTAGTTTGGAAGTGATGTTAACTACTTTCAGCAAGTGCAGGTAGTGCTTAAAAAATATGAGAGGATTTTCTTTCTTAAAAGATAGTGCAGAAATAACTTGATATAGGAATCCAAATTTTAAGTCGTTTTATTGCTTAAAGGAAAACATGAAAAAGGGGCATGTGAACACACAGAAAAACCACTTTCACAAACAAGCTGGCAGAATGCTGCCACGTGCTTTAAAACAGTTCAAGGGCTCTCAGCATAGTTACCCTTCTCAATGCAAGTTAGGCATATGAGAAACATTTGGTTTATGTTAGCTACATAATTACAATTTTCTAGCAAATTTATAACAGGCAACAGATTCACTTGGCCAAAAATATCTCAAAAACACACTTCTGAGTTCTCCCAATCATTTAAAACATAGGTAACTCTACAATCCCCCAAAATGCTTCCTTTCACCCCTTTGCATTTTTTCTAGAGCACCTCCTTTGCCTTTTGTTCAAGCCTTTGGCATCAGCCTTCTTTACTGAAGCCAAAAGTGGTCATGCTTTCCCTTCTTACAAGAAAAATGAACCTAAAAGCAGACAAAATGCCTACTGCCTGCTTCAGAGCAGTAACCTGGTACAGAAATAACCCACAAGGACCTAGAAGAAGCTTTCAGTAGGAGCCAGAGGTTTTAGCACCACCAGCAATGGATCTGTATAAGGCCAGAGTTAGGATCCAGAAAGATGCACTATAGGTTTTTTTACTTGGCAATGTATGATTTGTGCATATTCCTTTTAAATAAAGATATATTAAATCATATTTCTTTTTACCTGCCATTACACACAGAAGGAATTTATTCACCAAAGTTAAATTCATTAATATTCTCTTTCTGAAGAGAACGAGATTTCAGAAAAGGTGGCTCAGAGGAGGAACACACCTTTAAGTGTTCTGAATAATTTTCAAGAGGTGCCTCATTGCTGACAGACATAATAGTTTACAGTGTCAATAAAAGCCTCTCGTTAACCTTTTCAAATACATTTACTCAGCATCCCTAATTATCTTAAGTCTTCCCAAACCTGTGAATCAGTGTGGAAGAGTGACAAAACAGAGACACAACACTGGAACAGAGCACTAATAGAGATTTGTAAGACCTTGCCAAAGATCCTCCAGAGTACATTAGAACTTGTTTCTGCAAGCAGAAACTTGATCAAGTAATGTATTAATTCCTTTAAAGTGACCCAGAAGTTAATGGAAAAATATTCATGCAGGGAAAAGCCATCCACACTTGAATGGTACAATGACTCAACCAACTTAAGGGCTCAGGAGAACAGTAAGATCCAAGTCACTATCTGGGGCATCTTCTAAAATATCTCCTGTGCAAAGATTACTGTCTACCTTGCTGAATTCATCAGTGGCCATTTCAGGATGAATTCATCACACTAATGGCAGGCAGCAACCCTGCCCTGCCTCTGAACCAGCCGTGAATATTCAGAGAAATGAATACTGCCTCCACACTCGGCTAAACAATTCCTGGTCCGTCTGCAGCGGCTCCAGAGGTCTTCATTCAATTTGAACCACCCAGAGCAGACCCCAAACTCTCAGCAACGCGTGCCGAACTTGCTGGGATCGCCGTCCCTTCGCCTTAGTTTAGCTGGCGCTAGAAGCCAGAGCTGCGGGCCGGCAGCGCTGCGGGCAAGCGGAGCGAGCAGCGCGGCGCCGCTCGGAGGCAGCAGCGGAGCTCGCACACACGGGGGAGCTGCGGCTCCGCGCCCGCCCCGCCTCCCGGGCACGGAGATTTGCGGCGTCCCACCCGGTATCCTCAGATCCAGACAGGCTTACGGGGCCAAACAGCGAATAAACGGAAAGACAAAGGGGAAACAAGGATCATGAGTGAACTGTCCTACATCCTCAGTGCAGCTGCAATTGCTGAACTTCAAAACTGGTGATTTCTAGTTTTTTAAGAGTGAGAAATCCAAGAGAAGGATTGTCTCCCTTTCTGACACTTCAGGTGCATGAACTTAGCTTTTTGCCTATGGGCAATCACCCAAGCTTTTATTATTTTTTTCCCCCCACTCATAGCATGAATTTATTCTTCACACTTTCTCACATTTTTTCTGAGCATCAGGGAGAAGATTTTAATGTGAGAGTGACTGAGCACTAGCACAGGGAGGTGTTAGAGTCTCCAGCCTCCGACACTAAAAAGCCATCTGGACACAAAAAAATCCTGGACAGCCTGCTCTGGGTGACCCCACCTGAGCAGGGGAGTTGGTCCAGACCAGGCTCCAGGGGAGCCTCCAGCAGTCTCTTCCAGCCTCAACAATTCTGTGATTTTTCTTTCCTTTAGTTCACTTTCTCCCGTCATCACCCTCCCACTCTTACTCTTTTTCCCATTAATATCCGCTGCCTCAATTGCCTTACTCCCACCTTGTTATCTCACTTCTCACTCTTCACCTATTTTTTTGCTCTCAGCTAGTAGAAGAATATTCTGCCTTCGTGAAGTAATTGGGGAGGGTACATGTTTGACAACTGGAGCTAACAATCAGGTCCTACTGAAGTGCCTTCCCTTTCCATAGTGACATCCGACAAGAGGCACTACAGGAGAACATCATAACCATGGCCAGAGGACATCAATTCAAGTGTATGCACAATCAGACATACTCTGTGTAACAAGAAAATTGCACCATTTTTGTCAATGTAAGTATGCTTCCCTCTGTCACAAGGGCTTCTTACATGCTGGAATTAAATGCATGCCTCATTTTTGAGACAGCAAATATATTGTAACTATACTGCAAAATCAAGTTGAAATCTTTTTTCTTAAAATCCTGATTTTCAAACTAATTGTAAAGGGTCATAAAGAGACCTTACATAGGTTTAGAAGGCAAAACCATGACAGGAACCACAGAAAATCCTTCAGAATAGCTCATTCCCTTAAAAAGAAAACAGAACCAAAAACAACCTCAATGTAAGTCCCTTTCATTAACAAAACTGGAACAGAAGTAAATAACAGAACAGATTTTGTGTCCATATTTTCCAGAAACAAGTCTTACCCCCACCAATCCCTCTCAGTTTTGTCCTGTGAAAAAATTCATCAGTAACTTTACTTGGACATCAAATTAAAAAGCCACCTGTCCTGACTACCTGTCCCAGAGGCCAAACTATTCCTGACCATGCTCCTGAGGAAGAGGGGTAACTACTTCAGCTGTGGAAACTTGAGCCAAACTCTAGAGGGAAGAAAAGGCTGTTTTCTTTTCTGCATCATGTGCACCAGCAAGGGCATATGGAATTCTTGGGGAAGAGCATCATCAGCTTAGGAAAGCTCTTCCCTGATTCAAAAAGCTGAAATACACCACAAACAGAAGCTAGAAAAAAAGCTTTTCATGCTTCTTCTGTTGCCTCACAAGCTCTGAGCTTACCTCTTGGAACACAATGAAGGCTGTTTTAAGAGACAAAAGAAAAAAAAAAAATGGAGTCCACAGCTTACATCCATAAAACTAAAAATTCAAGCCTGTTATGAAATGAAATATTAAACACTGTTTCAGGATTGCACTATTGTGACTACTTAAATGAGAAAAGAATAGAAGAAAGAGTGAGCCAGTCCTGAGAAATGATACCTACCATACCTTTGGGCCTTTTCCACAAGTCCCCTACTTCTCACTAAGAGATTTAACCCAGGCTCTGTTTTAAGGAACTTTGATATGCCTCACAGAAAATACTTCTGCTAAGCAGCACTAGCTGTTAAATTCATTAAAGTTTATAGCTGTCACATTATATGTAAGGGGCATACGTTGCTGTACTTTGGATACAGGGAGACACACAACTCTGTAGCTTTGGAATTTCCTGAGAGCACACGGGCCACAACAGGTGACAATGGGAGAGATTTCCCAGGATATTTATGCATTTGTTCTTTATTCTACTGATATTTTTCAGCATTTCAAAACACAGCAAAATCCATATCCTTCAAGGCGAAAGATTTATGCATTCTTTAAAAAAATCCCAATTTTAAAAATAATGCCACAGTCCTGCATAATCCTATCTTTTGTTTGTTAAGTCTGCTTCCCAGCAAAAGCCCTGCATTCCCACAATCGCTTACTTTCTTGTTACAGTCTTAGCTGCAGTGCCTTGATAAATAGATGTTTCCATGGAGATGACAAATGAATATCATCCATGTTGCAATGAGATTCAGATTTCATCTTGAAACATTAGCTTTCAAACCACAGCTTATTCATTATTCATTAGCAGTAAGGAAATGGCTGAAACCCAGTGCATTACAGCAGATTAAAATCTGTGCATGCAGTCTAGAAGAAAGTGCATTTGTCACCATAAAATACGAACAAAACTCCCTGGGATTAAAATAATGATCCTAGAAGGTGTCCTAAAGGTCAAGAAAGAATTTCCCCTCAATTAATAGGATGCCTACATAAAATATGGAAATTGAGACACATTTTAAATTAAGGCAGGCAGGGGACTTTCAGGAGGAAAAAAACCCAGCAGACATTCAACTGTTTTTCAAACTGTTAGAATTACACTAAATGCTTTTCAGAAACATGCTTAAAAACATAAATCATCAAAACTTATTAGCTTAGTAATACATGTAAATTTGTGTGCCCTTTGACTGTTCTTGTGGATGAAACTAGTATCTACATTCCATTCAGAAAATGCCTTTCTCTTATGACTGGCTGGCAGATAACTGGAGTCTTTGGTAACTCTGAGATGGAGAAGAACAAAATATTTTCAGTTTTTTCATAACTAAATACTTGCACAGTGGCTGCAGTTATTTTTAAAAAGGACTTTAAAGCTCATGAAATCTTTCCACTTAGCAGGAATGTCTACTTTTTTCTGCACAACTTAGGAGAAATATTTGTTCTTCTATGTTTAATAAATTAAAGGCAGTACAGTTTTAAGATGGACAGTTAAAATAATATACAATACCAATGCACTCCATTAAAACATTTTTCTGTCAAATGTCCTGGGCTAGAAAGAAGAAAAAAGTCAGTGCGCTGTAACTGCTACAAGTAGCACACACTGAAAGAAATTTTGTCTTCTGCACTTCCACACATAAGGGCTTCAAATTTATGGTAATTTGAAGAATATTAAATACTCCTTCTTAAATTCTGGCCTGAGACTGGCCTCCTTGGAAGGAAGGAGTCTGATCAATGCTGGAAAAACACAGCAGACACATGCACTGCAGTGTCACCTAATATTTACTGGCCGCTGTTATCATTGCTTGTAGCAGCACTCAAATACACTGTAATTAAGGTAGGCAGGAAATTTTGGGCTGATTTTGAGGTAGGAGCTGTCTATATGCATATGACCTGAGGGAAATTTTGCCTGGAGGAAAGTTATCGGGCATCTGACCCAGGGGAAAAAAAAACAGGACATACAAAAGTGGGACGTCCTTCACACCTGCCCTGGTTAACAACATCCACGCTCCTGCTGTCTGAGCACTGGAGTTGTCCTGGGAAAAGCATGTCAATTAGAGCAAGTTATAACCAATTATGTGTCTCCTCATTTGAATTATTGTCCATTAAGAACTGACCTGAGTTTACAGAACACATTTCATTCCCATAATAGGCTTAATACCAGTGTGCCAAGAGGTCGAAGGGTAAGAAGAAATTATGAACCAGGATTACTTTGACACGTAGGAAGGGGACAGGGAGCAGCAGCTCATTTTTTTCCTACTAACATGACATGCCATTTCCATACTACTGCCATCTCACCTAGTTCCTCAGATTGCCATGAAGCTGGAACAACCACACGCTCCACGGCACAAGCAGCCATCTCCATAAAGTCTCTTCATATCTCAGAGATGAGCCTTTACCCAAGCATAGCATAGGCATGAGATGAAGCAAGCAATAAAGGCCAAACTTTATTCACATCAAGAAATATGCAGACAGTCGAGACAAAGCACTGAGCTCTTCCTGTGCAGGTTGTCTCACATGGAGTAGGACATCTACTAAATTACCTTTTCTGCAGAAATAAACTTTCCAGGGTCATGTTTGTTGCTGCAGAAGGGAGAAAGAGTTAATCACTACCCAGCCTTTGCAAACCTTTGGAGATTTGATCCAGCACATTTAATTTAGAGAGTTTTTCAACTCTGAACTCAAAGTAGAAGTTACAATTGAATTTGTCCATTATTGTAATTCACAACAGTTAATGCCTGGAACTGCCTAAGGTTTGAAGTGAGACATTTGGGACACAAGCTCTCAGAAAATGGATTTGTTTCTCAAACTTTACTCTTTTCTTATTTGGCAGGAGATGCTCTGAGCACAGATTCATTGTAACCATGACAGTGTGTTTTCACTCACCAGCACAAATTGCAGCCTTCAGAGGCAGTAAAAGCAACAGACAGATAGACAAAGCCATGGAAACCTTTCAGCACAGCGAAGATTCCAGCATCAAACTAGATGACCAACAGAGTGAAACACTCTTTCCTTTGAGAAGAAAAACAAGAAGCTCCAGAATGAAACAAGGTGTTTCAGATACAATGTCTTGCAGTATTTTTTTTTTTTTTGTAACTTAACTTCCTAAGATAAATACACAAAAGACCTCAACTTTTGGTGATATTTACTGGAGCCAAAACGACCGCTGTGAACTCCCTGTAGAGTACACTGGATCTTCTGAAGGACATTGTGATGTTAAGTGTAATGTTTGCAAGTATTTGTTTAACCTATAACTTCTTTCTGCTTGCTCTCTCACACATTTCTATAGATCTGTCACTGTGTGTATCACCTGCTACAGCCTTAACCTTCCCCAACTGGCTATGGAGATGTAACTCCGCAGGGAGACAGCACAAAGACACTCTGAATCCATTAAGGAGTGATCATACACGGTCCTTCAGCACAAAAGTCACTCTAGCCACCAACTTCACCTGTGCAGAAGGAGCCTTTGCTGTCTGACAGCTTCCTCTGGTATTATTTTCAATTAGCTGCTGTCATGCTCAATATACTTGACCTTTTGAAATCTGCAGCTTTCAATACATTTAACAAATGCAATCCTGTATTTACTACTGTTTAAAATACCTTAGAGCATTAAAAAAATCTGGAAATTTAGCCAATGTCCATGGGAAAACAAGAACACATATACTTATATAACTGATAATTTCTGAGGTGACAGTGAAGTTTGAAAATCACATCCCTAAAAGTCCAGAACTGAGATGCGGGAAGGGCTAATTAGCAGCCATAAAAGACTAATTAATGTACTAAGTCCCAAGAGGGAACAAAGGTTCACAGCCTTGTAGCATTTGGGCTATACAGACTTAACTCCTAGGCCTAGAAATAAACTCCTGTAGATTCAGCTCCAAGCTCAATTTCAGTCAGACATTCCAGAAGCCACTACGCTATTAGTTCTGGTTTAATCAATGTGTTATAACACAGATATATTTTCTGTACATTTACAAAGAGTTCTGAGTTTGGATAGTGTTGACTAAAAAGCATAATACAGACAAGGAAGTTAATTTTCCTTGAGCACTGAAGAACCTAAATCTTCTACTTGATAGCTAGAAAAAGATGTTAAACATTTATCAATGAAAATTATTTTGCCTTGTTCAATGACATTATATTGAAGCAAGAATAAATAATCTTCAGAAATAGTGTGCACTAACATTATCGCTTTTCCTACTAGGAAATAACTGAAGTCAACAGAACAGAGCTTTTACTGTGAAGTTGCATAATACTGTGATCCAAGGGCAAAAATCAGCATTTCAAGCACAGAAACTCCGATTTGAGTTGAACTCACATTACATGAGGAGAAATTAGTTTATTCCCCTACTTCAGCCAAGCACAGTAAACTGAAAGCAGAAAATCTTAAAACAACAAGGCCCCACAAGACAGGTAGAACACCCCAGAGCATCCATGTGACGCCACAGTAGAGCCATCCTGCCACTACCTGAAGCCAAACTCTGTGTGCAGCACCATCTAAACTATGGGCCATTGCCACCAAAGCCTTCTACCAGCATCTGCTTGGCAGAAAAAGACTCAACTATGTCTTCTCCCCAGCTTACAAAAACAGGATAAAAAGAGCAGAAGTAGGAACTGCTCATCTGCAGAACCACATTGGAATTTCTTGTGCACCTTATCTACTTTTCTTCTTTCCTTCCCAGCTTCCCCCCACAACCTGACAGCAAGTAATGGACTCAGGGATCACTCAACTGAAAAATTGTGGAAGAAGCTGCAGCAGGATGGAAAGGTTAGGGCTATCTATGTTCCTGTCCTGAAGACCTGGAAGGAGCAGGCTTGTAATTTTCCTGTCATCTCATGGTTGCAGAACCCCAACAGAGAATCAGGGGAGAGAAGCTCAAAATGTGTAACATTTCTGTGAGTGCAATCATGAGCCCTCACTCACACAGTCCATATTCACCAGGTGAAAGTGGGGCAAGCACACAGCTTCTGACCATTGCGTTTCATCAGCTTTGAAATCGACCTTCACGGCTAAAAGTCTTGCTGGGGACTTTCAGAATGTACATATAGTCTTCATAGTTTCCAACCTGCTGGATGATGAACTTTAACCAGAATGGACAAAGCACCACTATGGAATCACTGCAAGGAAGAATCACTTTGATTTTAAATTACTAGTCTCTTCTGAAAGAGATTTTATTTTTGGTCACGTGGAACCTGATTTCCTAGTTTTTTCTCTGCAGAAAGGAGAATTTATGCAACATGTACAGCTGGCTGCACTAGGTATATATAGCATTTTGGATCATCCTCTTCGATGATCATGTTGAGTTCTAAAACCATTTGCCATCATTTCACATCAATATCAGTCCAAAAAACAGAAGAGAAATCTTCAGCAGCAGCTAGTCAGCCATTTCTCTGTTACCAGGCAGGATATAACCCAAACAACGCCAGTGCTTTATACGGAAGATTTAGCTCTTTAATATTTTTGGAGAAGTGACTACACCGAGGTCAAAGTAAAGCCTTATTTCACTCCTTATGAAAACTCCAATTTGCTCAGATTTTATGGGCTGTGTGCATTATTCAAATATGCATCCCACAGATGCATACTTGAATCTAATAAAGTCTTTTTCTAATGCTCTGCCTCCATAGGGCAATTTCCAGCCCCAGAAAGTGCAAAGCAATATTGAGGAGGATGTGCCCCTCCCAGCTCTATAACTCAAGGAACTGAAAATCTGTTTTACCATGTGCAATTGCTGCTCCAGCCACCAGATGCTACTGCAGCATTAGAATGGGAGCCAGGAGTTGTGGCTTCTCACTGGCAACAACTGCGGAATGGACGCCAAACAGCCTTTAATTACATGATCATACACTGCCTCATGCCCTGAGCTGCTGTCCTTTTGAAGAGGATAATGAAGAAAGCTTAGTTAACTGTAGAACCTTTCTTCCTTTGCTGAGAAAGCTGGCAGGTATGTAGTGAACAAAAGGAGACGGCGGGGGAAGAGGAGGGTGTCCTGACTGAACACAGCAAAGCTGAGCTGCTAAAGAGACTGGTGAAAGGGAATGCATAGTTGGGAGCCTGGGTACAGACACACCATTCTGGCTACCCAGAATCAGAGGATGTTTGAGACACTGCATTTCATCTCTCCATGCCTCTGTTCCTTCTGTAAAATGGAGAAAATGCCTGCTAATGTCTCTAAAGTGACTTAATAAGTATTAAAGAGTAGTTCTAGCACATTAATGCATTTACAATGAACTATTAATAGCAGTAAGAGACAACACTAGACATAGTTGTATATGAGAATAGAGAATTAAAAATGGATATTTAATGCACAGTTTCTCATGTAATTTTTTGTTATTAAAAAAATTAAATATGTACAAAACTCAAAAAATAAACCGTATCCAACATATTTTAAGGCTCTTTGACAGCAATATATATTTAAAATGCAGCAGCTCAGCTTAAGCTCCAACCTCCTTCTAGCTTCATTGAAATAAATATTCGGTAGCCAAAGTTAAGGAGAGGTGTTTGCCTGTAAGAAAGCCAGCACACCATGGTCACTGCTCTGCCTGGAATAAGGAGAAGATGGCCATGGTATCTCATGGATGGCCAGATCACAAGAATGAAGACAAACCGAGAACAAGGATGGGTGAGGAAACCTAGGGTGAAGAGTTCAAACAAGAATCCTAACTACACAGAAACCCTAGATTTAACACTTCACCCTTCAGCGATTTGCAGTCATTTTCCCCTTCATGTTGCAGCCCCAGTTAATGCCTGATAATCTTTGCATTATCTCCCTCCCCATTTCATACAATCAAAACATGACTGTGCACTGTCAACCAGAGGGCTGGAATCATGCAGAGACCTGGGAACTGAAAGCTCCACAACTCTTCCTCCCTCTATGGCCAGACCTGTGTTTTGTACAGCAGCCACTACCTGCTCACAGTACAGCAGCTCAGCAGGAGAGCAGCAACTCTATGCAAGGCTGATCTCTGCCACCACAGGGTACGAGGAAGTAGGAGAGGTACAGAAGTACAATTAGTACCTTAACTTATTCAAAGCAAAGTCATCTTATCACGAAATTGAAGGTAATCATACCACAAGAGAGAGCAATTATGGTTTTTTCCTTTTTTTTTTTTTTTAATCTTTGGATTGCAATGTCCTGACAAGCAATCAGGCTCAAACATTTAAACTACAGCTCCTTTCTGTCATCTCATTTCCTTTAGACAGTATTTTTCCATCAGCAAAAATAAGTCCTTATCCTTCCCTGCTGATTCCCAGCTCCTTTCTAGAATCACAGTCAGTCCAACAAGATCAAAGCAGAGCTTCTGTCCTAGTGCCCACTGCCTTCTAGCAACTGTCCTGCCCTGTCAGAGCTTCAGCCTTGCCTGAGTCATTTAAATGTATGGCACACAGATGCCTTTCCTCTCATCTTTCCTTTTTTACCTTCTGTCAGAGAAAAGAGGCTGAAAGTTTTCCTCTGCTGCTTTACTCTGCAGAGCATTCAGATACACCCATAAAGGGATATGGCTAAAATGGCATCACTAAGCAAACCAAGCATCAGGGATTGCTTCTGTCCTTACAACTGCCTGGAGCACAGTTGCTGAGGGGTGCAGAACTGGAATGGGGTAACAGACAGGAGCAAGAAGGTCAAAGACAGAGGTATAAAGTGATAAAGGGGGAAAGATCACTTTTCAAAAGCACAACAGGATGCAAAGGCCAAAATCTTTCTGGATGAGGAATCCAAGGTTTGGTAACTTTTCCCAATGATTACCTGGGCCTTATTGCCAGGACTGGCTTGTGGGCTGTGGTTGACTAAAGGAGGAAAGGGTTTATCATTTCATCTTGAATGTTACTAAAGTTTCATAGGATGTTTTGATGCAATGGGAGAGTTTTACTCTATTTTCTTAACTAAATTTTGCAGATTGTTTTTCTGATATAAGCCACAGTGACTTTACAAACAGGAAGGCATGGGAATGAAAGAATAATATGAATGTGTGTTCACCTCTGTTTGGGAGAGAACAGCAGCCTCATCTTAAGGTTTCCTATATATTGCCACAACTACATGCATCAGAGGTTGAGTTTTGATTATTGAATAATCTTCTAATTGATTATTCTACCCATGAAAGGTTAATCAAATTTACTACTAATAATAGAATAATAATAGAATTTATTTTTCTACTAATTCACAATTTACTGAAAACTTACAGGTAGCGTGGAAGAGTTCCCTGTTTTGCCCAAGTAAAGCCCTGAACCACCCTAGGGATCTTCCACGGCTTCAAAACTTGAACACTTTGCTGTATGGGAAAAGTCCATTACACAGTTCTGGTCTTGGCTGTTCCACCATAGCAGAAACCAGACAGAGTAATTACCAAGCATCTTCTGTTGACCCAGGTCTCTAAGTGAAAGCCACTTATACCTCTCTGGGGTCTTGATCTTCTGTCAGTGCCTCCATTTCCCTTGTATTGCTGGATTATAAAGCAATCCTCCTGACCTGCCCTTCCAGACGTGGTTACTGCTGGGCTGAGTAGGGCAGCTGGAGGCTTCAGGAGAGAAGTACAAATGCTGCAGTTTCCTCTGCCTTGTGGGAACAGGCTGGAATTCTCAGACTGTGTAGGTGCCTCAGAAGATCTTCAGGCCTGGAGGAATCTAGAGTGCTGCTCATCTCCTACAGAAGGGGTACGGATACAGAAAAGTGCCTCTAGCTTCATTACCAAATTCTGAGAGCTTCTCAAAGAGAGTGATTTGAGGAACATTATAAAATTCCAACACTTTGCAGAGAGGGATATTAGAAGCAACTGTTCCATTTCTTATAAAGACTTTGCTACTCTTAAAAGTAACAAAAGTGGTGAGAAAAGAGATCTTTGCACTAAGTTAAACTTTAATAGAATTCAGGCACCTGATGCAAAATCCTGCAACTCCCAGCACAGTTCAGCAGGAGTATTTTAAGCCTGTTTCAAGCAATTCCAGAAGAAATTTCACTTCTTTCTCTGAGCTTCTGCCATCACACTTATAGCAATCTTTTTTTAACCATGGAAAACCTTTGAGAAGTAGTACTCAGCAGGCCTAAAAACAGCGTTTCTGATTGCGATGGAACTTGACTGCCATTTCTATTCACAGACCCTTTCAGTTCGTGCAGTGCATGCTGTTATGCAAGGCAATTTTCCAGTTATAATGAGGTTTAAAATAACCAAGAGACAAACTAGAAAAAAAAAAAAAAAGCACATGCATAAGGTATTTCTTATACATTTCCACTTCAATGTCAGTAAGGCCTCCCAGCTACATCCTGATACATCGACAGAGAAGCATGATATTTTTTGATACAATTCACCCCAAGATTTGTATCCTAACTGAATCATTCTGAACTTAGAACCATTTAAATTACTGAAGGGTGACTGTTTTGATTCAAAAGCATTTTCTTACTTCTTTAATTTTGCCAAGTATGACAGCACAATAAGGTGAACAGGAATTGCTAGGAACCAGCAGCACACAGTATCACAACTGTCTGCCATGGAAAGCAGGGACATGCCTCTCCTGTGGAAGCAAGTGACTGCCTGGGAAGGTGAAGTAGCCCCTGATGAGTCTGTGCTGCTGCGGAGACACTGCTTCCAAGGTGCTTATGGCACCTTATAGATTTAAAACTACTGTAGAAATCCCTACTGTGTGCTCTTGTGACAGCAGAACAGACCAACACTGAGGCTTTCACACACATGTCAGAATAATATTTTCCAAAAGGTACCCATTAGAAGAAACAAGAGCAAAATAGATTCCATTTGTCAACTTTAATTTTCATGCAACAGTAAAACTGTGGATGAGGGTGGAGGCAGCTGGATTTGGACGGGATTTGCTGATCATGCACAGTATTTTTTTTTCTTCTATGACCACAAAACTGCTCATAAAGCAGGATATGGAAGACAAAGTCAGAGGAGTTCTCCTACACATCAGTGTGTACATGGGAAATGAAAAATTCAAAATACTTAAAACTTTCTGACTTTAGTTTGACAAATGACTATGATGTATCTGAAAGACGCAGGGAACACCTGTGAATATTCAGCAGCTGTCAGTGAGCCACCATTCCAGCTGAATACACAATGCTTTGCTGTAGGAGGGCATGCTAAATTACTTAAGCGTTGGTAATTCTCTCTGCCCTTCCAACACTCCTAAATGTGCTGAGGTGGTGCCTGTGAAGGACAAACATGTCCCATTACAGTTTACCTGGAGAGAGCCATAGAGAACACCAAGGACTGTCCTGGGGGACAGGTGCTGGGCAGCAGAAGGGTGTCTTGTGCCCTTCCAGCCTCCAAAGTACTCCTCCTCTTCTTCACCTTCACAGGCCCTTGGAGGACTATGGAGCTCATCTGATAGATTTCAAATAGTTGACTTTCAAAACAGTGCCATAGAATTCCCACTTTCCAAGGCAAAAATGTCAGCCAAGCATTCCAAGGAAAAGTCACATAGGGTGTTACAGGCCTGAATGATTTCAGGTGTGAGCTGCCTATTTTATGCACTGGCAACAGGAGCTTTCTATGTATCTGTGAAACTTCAGGAAGTCTGCTGCGAGGGCCTGGATCATCTATACCTTAAGAGGTTTAGTCAATTTTCTTTGCACACATTTCTTTGTCTACGCTCTTTTTCAATGCAACAAACCTTTCCAAGCAGAGGGAAACTCCAAGTTCAGTTTTATTAAGTAATCTAATTGCATCCTTCTGATCAACCCTACTGAAAATATGTATTTAAATGCTAGTTCCACACAGAAAGACAAAAAAATATCTGTATCAATAAGAAACATAACTGCAGGCAAGAAAGCATTACTGAAAAGCATTTTCATTCTCTTTTTCTTTTTTCCCCTGCAATATTTCTTCTAGAAGATCAGTTAAAATGCCAAAAAGTGGCATTCTAATTCAGGACCTCTCCAGGTACATTTGACATTTCAGAGCAGCTCAACCTCATTTGCCTCTTTGCCTGTCTGCCTCACCAGCCACCCAAACATTTATACTCCAGAGATCAGTACAGAATCTGAGTTGTCACTTTCTCCTTCTTCCCTTCCGCTAGAATGAACAATACCCTTTTCCATCACTGCACAGCGACTGAGCTTTTATTTTTTCACACTTCAAGACAGGAAATGTATGCCTGACTTTTTGTTGAAACCAACAACTGCATTTCACTTCTTCTGTTAAAACCTTCTATGCAATCAAGTTCAAAAAAGAAAAAAAGGAAGGAAAATAAAAAAGGAAGCAAAATGACTTATGGAATGTTAAGTTTGTCTTCTGAATAAAGAACAGGACAGTGGCTACATATTTCTTCCATAATTACAGGTATAACTGACTGGAAAAAAAGCAGGGTTTTTTTTTGTCAAGAACTGTGATTTGGATGACTGATATAACATGGACTAAAAGCTGTCCTTAGTTTGGGGGTTAAACAAAAGCAATTTAAAGCATCCTTTACCAAATCACACAAATGGAAAAGAGATTACTAAATAGCAGCTGTAAAAGAAAAACAAATCAAACAGTAAAGAAATAAAAAAAAGGAAAATTCCAACTTTCAACAACACAGGATACTGAATGTTAAGCAAATTGAGACCAAAAGAAGTAGTATGGGTTCTCTTTGGATAAGGATGGCAAATTTGTTAATAGAGAGGCAGAAAAAGGTTTGTCTAGCCTCCATTTCAGAAGTGGCAGAGAAGCTACAGCATTAAGTCACAACAGAGTGTGTTCCAGTCCCTTGAAAACTGAAGAGAGTATCAGGAAGTAGCTACTACCAAAAGAAAAACAAACCCACTAAAATCAAACAAAACCAAGAAACACCATAAAACACCCCTATACTTTCAAAATTAGAAGAGCTGGATAAGTATTATCCAAAAATCTAGATGAAGTTTAAAAATAGCGTATCTCGTCAAAATATAAACCTCTGGCTGCTATAGAATCTTTTAAAGCCTGGAAGGGTACCAACCAAATGCAAAATATCATCTCAGATAACATTGTCAGACATGTTTTGTTAGCCTGACATTTCTCCTGATAAATATAATACACTGAGGAAATAAAAAATTCGAAGGTTGGTATATAATGAGTGTTGGTCGATGCAATTCTGTGGAAAAAATATATTTTGTCAAATAAACCTGGTTTTACTCTCTGATGAAATAACAATTTGGTTGATTAAGGCAACTACATAGATGCACCTGACAAACTTAACTTAGATACCCAAGTTGTTATAGCATGGCATTCTGATTAAAAAAATCAGCAGTAGTCAGCATCACTAACGCACATAATAGTTGGATTAAGATGGCAGATAACAGCTCCCGAACAGTAGCTGCAACTGGGAAATCACCTTGAAAATACAGCATATCCAGCAGGGATCCACAGGGACTGGCAGCTGGGCTCAATGTTTAACAGCAATTTTTTTAGTTAGTAACCCCAAAACGAATAAAATAAAGTCATTGCTCTTTAAAATTTTTGACAGACAAGGATAGGCATAATAAATAAGAAGCACCTTACATATAATGTTCTATACATTTCTAATGAATCTGGACCCTCAGATGACATCTAAACAACTAAATCAAACATTTCCATAAAGCAGGAATGTGCTAGATAGCTCAGAATAGAAAGCATTCCAGGAAGACTTCAGACAACCTAATGCTATAAACAACAGAGTTCCAGGGACAAGAGATGCTGTAGAGTCCAAGAAAGACAAAGAACAAAGAAAAATGTATAAAAACATGACATATGGGATAAAAGTGAGCAAACCAGAGTTGTTTAGTCTGGAGGGGGGAAAAAATGACTTGGTCATAAATATTTGCATATAGAAAGGACTACTGCACGGGGAAAAGACATGCTGCTAGGACAGGAAGAAATTTAATGATAAGCAAGGAAGATTTAGGTTATACTTCAGGAAAAACGTTTTGGCTGCAAGAACAATAAAATACTGGAAAATGTTCCCCAGAGAAGTTGCAGGATCTCTTGGAGGTTGAAGTTTTAGGCAAACATTCCAAGAGTTGGTCTGGCCCTGGAAAAAGGAGTCTGTCTCAATAGGCCACTGACCCCTTTGAAGCCCTTTGCAATATTTTTCTCCCACAATGCTATAGCATGCACATGAAAAATGAATACAATTCCCCACTTTTGGGACAACAAATATCCTTCTCCCTCTAATCCCACCAAAACTTAATGTATTTATGACATATCTTTAAACCGACACAGATAAGAACATTGGCAGTGAAGGAACCCAGAAGCCTAAATAGAAACTTGGGAGTTCTGCTCAAATATCCTTTTATCTTGATGAAATGTAAAGACATCAGCTGTTTTCTGAGTCATTAGATACATAGATGCACCAAATTCCGTTGTGCAGAGAAACGTTGACCTCCAAATCAGTCCATTGTGAGGTTTTTGATAAAGACTACACTCTTGGTAGCAAAGATAATCTTCTTGTTTTGCCTTGTGTCAAAAATAATTCATTTTTACATTTACATTTTCTTGCCAAAACAAACTTTTTGAATATAAAGAGGATGGGATACAGCAAGATCTATCTTTTGTACACAAGGTATTTTTTCTAGTAAAACATAGATTTAGAATAACAAGATTTAGAAAATATTTATTACATCTCTTAAAAGAACTGTTATAGACTCAGTATAGTTGGCATACTCTGCAAAGTCAGAGTCTGTTTCTACATTCGGTCTCCCTTCTCTCAATACATCAAATATCCCTGCAGGGCTCCTTTTTACAGTTTATCTTTAAAAGAAAAGGAAAGAGCAGAGCCAAGGGTTTGATCATTCTGTTACAGAGTGCATAAACAACAGCAGCATCCCCTCAGCCAGCACAGCATGCTTATAACAACCAAACAAGAGCAGGAATTGTTCTTTTTCCCCTCACAATCCCCAACACCTCAATTAACAAAAATGTATTTCCACTGTGATATGACACAAATGAGAGAAATAATCTGTCTGAGAGATTGATTATCATCACTGAAGAATAACTCCAAACCTATTTGATGCTGCTAACACTGAAACTGGTAACTAGGGCAAGAGTCCAGATGCTGAGAGAACATACTTTTATCTTCAAATAAAATTTCTGGTCTTTTCTGTAAATAGAAAATGGACTTTTAACACACACATACACTCGCTTACACATACAATGTGAACTTTCATGGCTTTTCAAGTTTCTTCAGCTTAAATAATAGACATCACAAACGACCTTTATATGGTCATAACATTTTAATTTAAAGCTGAGACAGAAACTAAGGAACTGAAAAAACATGATCAATTGTGCTAGCTCAGAGTGAAAGATCTCTGTCTGCTTGTCACATTGGCTTAGCTCATGCATTAGCATGAACAGAGCTCACAATTTAGTGACATTTTTAAGGGTTTACATTTTTTTATGAGAAACTTGGCAGTTAAGGGTAAAAACTGTTTTCTATTTCTATTTAAGATCGATCACCTCTTGCTCATGTGATGAAAAATAGGAAACAGTAATTCCCTCTTTAACATTCCCACATTATTCATGGCTGTATGGACCCCAACTCCATTTCCTTTTTGTTGGCTTTCCTCTCCATGTTAAAAAGTCTTAATCTTGGAGTAAGTTTCAGGGTCTTTATCCATATTCTCTACTCTTCTCTGTACATCAGAGACAAAACAGGGCTGGGCAGGACTGCCCACACAACCTGAGGAGTGTGCATGGCACTCCAGTGCTGTGGGCATCAGCAGCATCTGCTGTTTTGGCTCCAGACCACTTTTAACATTCCATTTGTGTGTTTGACCACTGTTGAGTATTAAAGCTGAGGCTTTTAAAATACAATCCATTTCAGCTTCAAGAGTTTTTCTTCCTGAACAGAAGCAGCTGATTTAGAAATGATCATATGCCTTGCTAGGTGCATCGCTTACCATCTGCAGACGAGAAATTATATTTGTGTTTCTTTCTGGCCAGTTGTTTAATATTATGAAATTCATGTGTAAATCTTTGCCACAAGCTCTAAGACAGCCTTTCCCAATGGGAAACATGATGACAGACCAGCACTGACCCCTCTTCCCAGACATTTATGAACATAATGAAGTCCTAGCACAGAACCCTCTGAGACTTCATTATGATTCTGATCTTACTCCCGCCATCTGTTTCAGTTTTTCATTCATTACAGGCCAAGCAGACATTTTCTTTCCATGATGCTTCCTTACTTATCCAACTAATTATTACTCCAACCTTCTGAATCTAACTCAGATCATAGTTTCTTGACTTTCATATAGTGCTTCACAAAAATTAACCTTAAAAAGAAATCTGAACTTAGAGGGGGTAAGAAAACTTATGGGCAATTCATATTTCATTTACAATAAATAGCACAATCATAAAATAAAATACCCTAAGCCTGTTTATTTCTGAGCTGGAATTTCCAAATAACTTCAGATTTTTAAAATATACAATACGGAACCAAACTTCACAGAAGTCAAGTAATTACTTGCAGTTTTGTTTGTTCCTTTCTTTCTAATTCATACTTACCTCTGTTTTTGGATCAACATTTTGTTCATTCATGCTAACATGGGGCTTCTGCCAGGAATAAACATGGTCTTTCATTGCATTGCATGCAAAGTCTGCTAAACTTTGACATGTTTTTATTCTCCAGACTTATCTGAAGGCCTCTTGGGCATCTTCTCACACATTACACCACACGCATGTGATTAAATTTGAGTCAAGTGGTAAGAAAAAGGTCAAAAAAACCCCACAAAAAAGTGCAGAGGATTGCAGAGAAGTGTGAAATAGGAGTCAGTTCTGCAAGTCTTACTTGTACAGTGGAGGACCCAAGAGCCCTGTTTATATTCCACTTCTTTATCTCATCAGTCTGTGTTCCAGTTCAGTCTATAAATGGTTTGTGGAAAGACTAAACTATATATTGCCCAAAATCTAGCACAGTAAAGTTAATACTGCTTGACCCACATACAGCAAAGTTCAGCTGAAAACTCTTTATAAACAGATCATTCCTCAGAAATGCTTTCCTTAACACTCTCTGCTTCCTCTTGACATGTGCAGAAGCTATATCCATGTACCTTAGCATCTGCCCACACATCCCAACAGAAAGGAGGCAATTGATCCATATGCCATTACCCAGTGTCTAAGTAACAGGTACTGCAATTTAGAACACCTCAGTTCAAGCTGCTCTGTGTTCCTAAGTCAGAGGCTGGCTACCAAAATAGTTTATTTTCAACATTTCTTTAAACAGCATAATTTACAATGCTAAAATCATACATGTGGACAACAAGAAAATACATTTATTTCTGTATCATTTGCCAAAACTTCCCTGTTGTCCCTGCCACCAGAGTAATCCAACAGCCCCACAAATTTGTCCCCAGGGTTAAAGAATTTGGGTTGAGTGGGAAGGAGATTTCAAATCTTTCTTTCTGAAGGAGAAACCTTAGGAACTTCCTTAAGGAACGGATGCTAAAAGGCTATCGTGACTTCACTTCATATGAAACCCAGACTGGATCCTGACTTAAGCAGGAGTTAATGAGTGGAACAGTCTGACATGTTCATTTGATAGGGAGTGATGAAAGGCCAGCTGTCAGATTTAATTTGTTTGAAGATAAGCTGATTTATTGCTTACAAGTAATATGCTTGGCACAGGGCACGCATCTCAGCAATGGTATATTTCAAACGCTATCACAGAAACATTCAATTCTGGTAAAGTACATTCACTGTTCAGAAAAATAAATGCAATTTTCAAAATGACATTTCAAGTTATCATTTTTCTGTATTTTCCCGTGTGGAAAAAAATAAAAACTTTTTTCTAATAATTGAATAGCCAAAACTAGGCCTGCCAAATTAGTGTTACCTTTCTTTTCAACTAATATTGAATAAGGAGCTTTAAATGGGAAAAAGATAAAAGAAATTGTCCTTACAGGATAACCAATGAAAGGAGAATCAAAAGCAGCAGCAGTTAACAGCTGACAGATGACAAGGTATAGAGCAGCTGAGTGGCAAGATAAGAAACAGAAACTTGACAGGGGATACCAAGGCAAATTCAGACAATCAGAAATTATGGATATAGTTACAATGAAATTGGACAATATACAAGTCCAATGTACTGCTCTCTTTCTGAGGAAGAATAGTAACCAAGGTAGAGGTTAAACAGAGGAAATTCGCAAGCCATTTAACAGAAAAGAAAGAGAGAGGAGGCAGGGCCGGTCTAATGGAAAAGGCAGGAATAGTGAAGTGGAGCTGAGAAGCTATCACTGCCTTCCTGCTCCAAGGCCAGGTGGTCGGGAGATGGAGATGCTTCCCTAAGGAGTACTGCCAAAGGCAGAACAAACACGACCTCATGCGGATAGAAGGCTTTGGTGTTAGTGTCTAAAGTGGGCATTCCAGAAAGCCCAAAAGAAGAAAAAGTAGGTAAAATCAGCCCTCCTGGCTTCTCTTCATCTGCAGCTACTGGTCTATTTTCTGTCCTTGTCCACGTTCAAAGGCAGAAAACAAGACTGTGTTCAGTCTTGGAATTCCCATCCCCATCTCCATGCCTCCTCCACTTTTGATCATGCCTTTTCATGTCCACCGAAATTACTCCTGCCAAACTCTCTCTCCCTTGTCCTCATCAGTTCTCTACACACCACTGTGTAAAGAGAAGCTGTAGAAGAGATAAAAATGAATTTGTATTTCACCAATACCTTTTATTTAAAACAGATAGAAAAGCTAAAAAGTAGATCACTTATTTGTTAGAAAGAAAGGACTTAGTATGGTAGTATTTATTTTGTAAGGATTATTTAAACAATTCCAGGTATACAGATCAGGAAACAATGCAATGGCATTTTATCTTACTCAAGGGTGTATATATGAACGAAAACAAAGGCAGCAAGTGTTCTTATGAGGCATAGCTGTAAAGAAACTGAATGAGCCCCAGCAAGAAAAAAAAAGCATCTGCAGCCAACAGGAAGCTTATGTTTCACATTTACTCAAACTTTTGTAGAGATGATTTTTCAGGAACAGGACTTGAATTGTTCTCATTTTACTTGGAAAGAAAAGGCTACAGTCTTGGTATGAAGAGGAAGCTCATGAGTCATCTAGAATAGTGGCAGCACAAAAGAAAAATCTATTGGTTTTTAAAAAGGAAAAGTGGAAAAGAGAGTTGTGTTAGGGGTCCCAGGCATCACCATCAGAGCAGCAATAAAGGCTTCCACCAGGCTTCCCACAGCCACCACCTTCAGCTCTTAATGCCAATTTATGCCATGCCTGTGCCTGCAGTGCCCAACTACCTCCACACTTGGAAGTACTCAAGGGCTTCTCTCTTGCCCTAGCCAGACAGGTTTCAGGTACCTGATGACCTTAATAAGTATTTCTTACAGCACAGAGAAGTAGCTTTTTTCAGTCTAGAGACAGGGTAATGAAGTGCCAGCTGATCTCACTGCAGCAGTGTCCTCTATTGGCCATCCATTGCTGAAAAACCTGTCCTGCAGATGCACCTTCGCCCCTCAGGCTGAACTGTGTCTCTCATGGGAAACCATCACCCTCACTTTACAATCCCTATGCAGAAATGCTCAGGAAAGCGCTCTGATGAACCTTAAAACAGCTAAAGTTTTGAAAGCTGCACATTGCATAAAGAAACATAGGTTTTTATCAACTCTTTTTGCTCTCATTACAAGAGCTGATGCAAAAGTGGAAAACTAAAAGTCAGTATTGACCTGAAGTTTGATCTGCAAAGCATATTCTGAAGAATTAATAATTATTGATGTGACAGAGACTGCACATCCAGGAGGACCAATCCCTCCCATCTGAAGTAACAACACCCTAATGGAAAGTCTTCAATCACCTCTAAAATTTAACATGGAAATCTTGGGGGGGAAGGGGGTGGGGGGAGGAAAAAAAAAAACCAACCAAAAACTCCAAAAGAACAGTCCTTTAGGGCAGGCAAATCTTTCTTCTGTATCTCCTAAGGTGTTTTTTCCTTACTTAAGTAGTATCAAATGACTACAATTTCCTATCAATGTTCATAAAGGGGAAACACTCCAAGGGTATAAACTCACTGGTACAGCATTTCCTGCCTTAGGTAAGAGTGTTTTTCCTTCATCCTATACTAGAACGCCTACGTTAACCAGGTAATAGTCTATATGATTACTGCTGGGTTTCTCTCTATTTGCTGCCAATTTCTGTCTCCCTTGTTTAGGATCCATGTCCTCCATTTAGGATCCATGACTGGGATAACCCAAATCATTTCTGTATATAACTCAGTCTTTAAGAGCACTTGATATCCCCAAGGCAAAAAAACACACATGTGCTTTCAGAAATACAGGGACATCCTAAAGAGAGAGAGGATCTACAGATTCTCCTGATTTATCTTTACTCCTATGGCCATTTTAAGTGTCTCTAATTAAATATCCTTTATGTCTGTAACAGACCTATGGCATCTTGTAATCTGGTACATTTTGAGTATGTCAGCAAAACAGCCTTGTCTCTTGAATCTTGTTAATGGGATTTTTTTTTTACATTCTTTTACTACAGTTCTAATTCTAGTTGAAATTGCTGCCATTACATTAATTAATCCAATGCACTAACAGGCCATGTTTTCTTATTTAACTTCTAAATTGATATTTGCTGGGTTTTTTTTTAATCATTCTTTCAAATTGCCAGTTTATTCCAATGATGTTTTTCAAAATGCAGCACCAATAAAATGCATTACCAATAAAAACAAAAAAAAAAATCCCAGCACATTAGTTTCACTTATCTCCAAATTTGTAAAGCTCTTTAATTAAGAATAAAATCCAAATGTAGTCAATAAGATCAATTTTTTAAAAACCTGAAAATAAAGACCATTCTCCTACCAGTGACATTACTCTTTGAGCCACCACAAGTAATGTGACACCCTGCAAGATGCCACAGAGTACCTGGCATGCCAAAATCAGATCAAGTCTTCTGAAGTGCACAGATGGAGCAAGGAGCCGCCACTCTTTGCACAGGCAACACACAGTGAAATACCTCTCTGCTCCTTGGCAGGTGATTTATTCTTCCCCAAATTCACATTAGTATATTTGACACTTGCATTTTGGCTAACAGACCTAAGCAGGTATGAAATGGAATATTTATGAGTAGAGGGGTGGCTTACACACATTTTGCAACCCATGAGAACTTCGAGAAGAACAGTGGCAATGCTGAACTCTGATCCTAAATTTCTGGATGGTTACCAAAAGTTCCTCTGCTGAAATGCAGTGTATGATCTCAAGGAAATGCACATGAAAAAAGTAGATTTCATTTGGTCTTAAAAAATTTAAGAAATAAATTTACATTTTTCATCATCCCATTGACTTCTATAAATTACTAAAATCGCTGTGCTAGAATTGAATGGAAAAATCCTTTTGCCATTAGAGTATTGACCTTGTATTTCAAAAGCACCCAGGTGCTGTCACTAGGAATGCAATACAATTGGCATACCAGCATGATCCTGGATAATAAAAAGAACTAGCTGAAATTAAGCTGAGCTCCACGTTGTGGATTGACCTGGGGTGGATGGCAGGTGCCCACCAAACTGCTCCATCAGTCCCCTCCTCAGATGGGCAGTAGAGAGAAAATATAGGGAGATAAGGACAGAGAGAGATCACTCATTAATTATTGTCACCGGCAAAACTGGCTTGACTTGGAGAAATTAGCTTCAGTTATAACCAAGTAATTCAGAGTTGGATAATGAGAAAAAAAAAAAAATTCGTAAAACACCACTCACTCCTTCCCAGGCTCAATTTTATCTCCTTTTCTCTACCTCCTCCTTCCCCAGTAGCACAGAGGAATGGGGAATGGGTGTTCTGGTCAGTTCATCACACATTGTCTGTGCCACACCTTCCTCCTTAGGGTGAGGACTTCTTACACTCTTCCTCTGCTCCAGGGTGGGGTCACTCCCACAGGAGATGGTCCTCCATGAACTTTTTGCAGTGTGGGTCCTTCTCTTGGGCTGCAGTTCTTCACAAACCGCTCCAGTGTGGGTCCCACCCTTCAGGCTCACACTTCTCCAGTGCCCACATGGGGTCAGAGGTCCTGCCAGGAGCCTGCTCTGATGCAAGCTTCCCACAAATCTCCTTCAGGTATCCATCTGCTCTGGCATGGGGTCTTCCACTGGTGCAGGAGGATCTCTGCTCTGTGGACCTCCATGGGCTGCAAGGGAATCTCCGGTCTGGCACCTGGAGCACCTCCTTCTTACCTTGATGTTTCTCCCACATGTTCTCACTCCTCTCTCTGGATGAAGCTGCTGTGTACCCTTTCCCCCATCTCCATTTTCTCAACTCTGTTACCCAGAAGCACTACTTTCCTGATGGCTTCGGTCAGGCCTGGGTCTATCTTGGACCCCACAGGCACTGGCTTTGTAGGACATGCAGGAAGCTTCTGGCAAGCATTTTACAAAATCCACTCCTATAGCCCCCCTGCTACCAAATACACATAAACAAAATACACCCCAACATCATATCATTAACCCACTGCTGAACATCAAGTAATTGTGCATTTGTGACAACATGCACAGCAAAGCGTTTAAATTGGGTTGGCACACATTTCAAGACCTTTCCCCAATAATGCAGACAAGCAATTATTAGAGTTGGTTTTCTGTTTCTTAGATGTTAAGCCATAATTAATAAACTACCTTACAGATAAAAAGTGGAGGTCACAAATGGTTCTACCTGTAGGCAGGAACTGAGACTGAAGAGGTCAGTACAAAGTTTGAAAGAGAAGTAAAATTAACGAGATAAAGAACAGTGTTTATATAACTGAAACACATTATCCTGCAGCAGCACTTAATTTAGTTGTGGAGGAAGGGAAGATGTAGGAAGGATAAATAATTCATTTGTATCTTATTAAGCAAAATAATGCCAGGTAACTCAGACCAACCCAGTAAAATCAGATGACGAAAACAACACTTTGATTAACATTTAGATTTATCTATTCCATGTATTTGAATGTGACAGATGAGTTTATCTGAGACAAGAAAAAGCCTATGGACACTGGTGTTGATGACAGCACTATGGCCTGAGACTATGCTAGGTGTCAGTTATGGTGACATCCCAGTGTCTGTTTTACTCTGGATTTTTACATACGAGGGAAAGTTGAAGAGAATTTTTTAATTCCAGAGATTATGACAGTTGACAACAACTATCAGCTAACTGCTTTTAATTGTGATTTTATTTGGTTTCAGAAAGAAGAAACTAAAATTTTTCAAAGTTTAGGTTTTGAGACCTCATTAAAATGATGTAAAACAGTAGCTTTGATAGACAGCCTGAACAAAATCCTGTAAAACTGATACTTTGAACAATGACCATGACATTTGCACAACCTTAAATATAAATTGCAGATGTTGTATTTTAGCAGAAACAGTGCAATCAACTTTCTGCAATTCAAACTATGAGGAGAAGTCCTTGTAATACCCAACACATTCCAAAGCCACATGCCAGAACAGAATCTGTTTAACTAACTGGGGAAAAAAACAGCAGGAGTTTTAGACAAGAATTACAATTCACAGTAGGTTTTTAGTTCATTATAACTTTGGTTTAGCTGGTAGCTTTTGCTATGCAAAGTTTTCCATGGACAACACTGCAGTTCCTGACCCAGCCATGAAGTAATATGCTCTGTCTTACTCTGGACAGCCTTGAAGAAAGCACTTGGGGTTGTGCCCATCAGTGAAGAGTAAAGGTGAGCACTATAAAAAGCAGTCCTAAAAAATCTACCTCCATTATGCTTTATAAAAAACAGGATCTGGTCAGAGAACTGCATTCCTAAATATGACTTGAGAACAATTTACATCCATTTCACATTTTCAGTTCATGACAAAAAACCCCACATCTAGAAGAAAAGGCAAAAAAAACCAAAAAAACAAAAACCCCAAACCTTGCACTGAACTGAACCAGAAATATCCATGCAACTTTTGTTTCTGTATTATGACAGTATTTTAAATTCTGCTGAAAATATATAGGACAATCCTCAGTCTGTAAAGATTACCTTTTATATGCATAATATTTTACCTAGGAAACAGAATAACAGACGAACTTATTTATTGAGGAAGTATGTGCCATGAAGTTTTCCATGCTTTGCCCAGTTCACTGATTTACCTAAAGAACTACTTTCTGAAAGCAGACACTTTTTATATTAAACATCTCTTGATCTTGTAAAGCATGAGGGAAACTGAAAACAAAACAAGACCAGGACTTATAGTGCTATTTTTCATTAAAGGCAGGAAGCTGGTTTCACCTTGCCATGGACTGACTTCTCATCAATGCTCCACAGAACATGCTCAAACACTGTTTGAACCAGTAAACTGAATTCATCAATAGCTTAGTAAAAGTACTTTCTGTTTTCCCAGAATGAACATCAAGATGTGTCAAAGAACAGGTGAAACCACCTAAGCTTTCACCTATTTCAGAATCAATTGAAGCCCTTCCATAGACGAGGAACATAATAAGCCTTGCCTCATTAAAAAGGCAGCCAATGAAACATGATATTTTGATACATAACCTTTTGAATGCCTTAGAAAACTTTAATAAACAATCTTTATTTGGCTAACAGCACCAAAAAGGCTTGGCTCATCCCTTCCTGCAAACTCATTTTACATTTAAAAATTCTATAAAAGCACTAGGATCTACAAAAAAATGTAGAGGATGATGTTTCTGTTGAAAAAGAAAACCTATAAAACAGGGGGAAGATAAAGAAAATAAAGGCAGATGCGAGTCAGGAATGGTTCATTATTTTTTTAATTAATATAGGGGCCAATAATTTTCCTTTGCAAGGCTTTCTTTTTCACTGCCTGTTACAATTTTTACTGCAGCTTCAAAGGTGATGGTAGTGAAACACTGCCGTAGTGAAAATAATCTAGTTTCTCAACACAGCTGTTGGTATAGAATCTTCTCCTAGTGACCCCAATTCATATAATCTAAGAATCTTTAAAATCTTGAAACCAATCATACTCCAGGCTTAGCTTACATTTAATCTTGGCCCGGCCTGAACTTCTGACTTCAAAATCCAAACTAAACTGTTTTAGACTTCATTAGTCCAATGTCCAATTCCTTAAGAACTTGCCACCTCAGAGACAAATCCTCTGCACAGAGAAAGATCACAGAGGTGAAGGTCTTTGGCATGGATTACTGTGCTATCTCAAAGAGAAATCCACATTAAAGGCCTTCTTCCAAGCCTTTATTCCCCCTGTTACCCACTCACATCCACTTAAAGCTTGTCAGCAACTCTGCAAAGAATCCTTCCTGTTCTGCCTCGCTCCCAAGTTTTCTTCTTTCTTTAATCTTTCATTACAAGTGTCTTGTCCTGCAAATGTTACTCAAATAACCCACTCAGACAATGGTTTCCAGCAATTGGAGGAAATTTTAAGGGAAGATTCCTCTTAGAATTAAACATGCTGAGTTCCATATCCGATTTGTATTTCTCTCTAATTAATGATGCAGCACCAAAATCTGAGCCTAAAGTATCATTGTATACAGCCTATATGCTACAAAACTTGCTGTATGTAACTCTCTGAAGCATTTGATATTTTTATAGTCTTCCAAAAAATACTAATTACCAATACAACCTTCCCTCCTCCATATCTTTGCCTCCTACAACAAGCCTGAAGAGCTGAAACATCCATTTTAATTGGAACTTCCACTAGTAATTACTCTCTAATAGCACCTTTTGAAAATCAATTAAAAATGCTTAGCTCCAGAAAGAAGTCTTAAAAAAAAAACCCTACTAAAAACTCTACTAGTCAGCTACAGCCTATAGATTCCTGAAAGACAGTGTTATTTCTGTTGGCCTCAAATTATATTTTTTCTAGGGTAGTCAACAGTGACCAATAGTATAAATGGGTAACATGTGACGAGGTAAAAATAAAAAGATATATTAGCAGACCCCACATCTTTCATACATTTGATAATAGTCTACCAGGACTTTTCTACTTCCACTGTACACAGAGGCTTTGGATGAATCTGGAGCCATCAAAGCCCTAAAACACATCAGTGTCTTAAAATGGATATACAAGAGGAGCTTATGATCGACTATTACAACTCACTGAGTAACTCAGGGTGCAGCCCCACTCATCACTTTTACAGCTCTAACTCCAGCAGTTCTTAAGTATAAAAGGCAATCTTAAATGCCAGAAAAAAATAGCTAAAAAAATTAATTTAAAACAATGACAAAAATGTGACAAGTTCAGATTTTTTAAACAGAAAATAAAACACAGTGAATTTAGACATGAAAGATACTCAAGTAATGACTACTGTGTAAGTTAGGCAACATCACTGACCCCATATCCTCACCCTTGGGGTTGAGCTATGCTTGGTGGCTGTTTTTTAAACCAGACCACAAAATATGAGGTCTGTAAGACTTTCACAAAATGCGACCCTCCTTAGCATCTTCTCTAAGCACTATATACGTAAATGACTTCTGCTTTTTTTGCCAAGGAAAGACAGAATATCAGCTTGAGAAGCAAGCAGAAAGTTGCAGCAGGGCTAATCTGCAGTCATGTTTACTGTGGCTTATGACAAAGAATTAACACAGTCCTGTTCCAAAGCACTTTTAATTAAAATTATTCAAGGAATACTGCCCTTATTTCTACTCTGTCCAAAACACTGCCACTTGTGTTGTTGAAAAACAGCTATACATTCAACTTGGGTGCCATGCCCAGTCCCACACATCTCCAAAAGTCCTGTCAAGGAAACTGTTTGCGTTTGTTCTAAACCCAAAACACCAGTCCCTTCAAACCCAACAGGTTTTCAAAGAAAACTAGCAACTTGTTCTGGTTATGAGAGTTTGAGGGAAAACTGCCTCTTACTCTTTCAAAAGCTAAACTGTGCAGATATCTAGGTGCTCCCCTACTCCTCCCAAAGCCACAGTTTGGTTTTCCAAAAGGCAGCAATGAATCACAGCAAAATATTAATAAACCAAAGGTAGCAGGTACTTGGCATATAAGTCTCGAAGAATATTCACTTAGAACCTCCACCCCATATGGCTTCCTTTAAAAAACTGCCCAACAATCATCTTTCCAAGACTTCAAAAATCAAAACCTTGCAATTTGACACAGTTTCAAAGATTTAAGAGTAGACTCATCCAGAAAGAAATACCACTATTAAACGTATATGGAATAGAATTTCAGCAAAGCCTTGAACTATTAAAGACCTTAAAAACCTATCAACACTGGGAGGCTCATGAAAACAATGCAAGGGCGGTGTAGGAATAGCCCAATCTCTGATACATGTGGATGGAAGAGCTGGATCATATTATTACACTACAATATCAACATGCAAATAAGCAACTTTTGATGGGAAACAAAACCACTCAAAACTAGAATATTAAACCAGCTTTGTAATCAAAAGTTACATCTTTGTTTCTGAGTGGATCTGTTGAACTGGTTCTAACTAAAATTCTTCCACCAGGTGGTTCAGACTTGTTTTTTTAAGCTTGCAAAACAAAAGTTTTAAGACGTAGCTTGAAAGATAATCAATTCTTCATAACTACACCAGAAGCAAGTCACCATATGGTTCCCTTACTACACAGGCAAGGGTTATTAAAACAGTGTCAGAAGTCGTCAATAGCAGTTTGCAATTACAATGAAGTCCCTTGATCTACAATGATCTGATGACAGAGCATTCTTGGAGATCATCCCTAAACATCAATGATTTTCAGCTTCGGTGCTATAATTATGTTCCTAGAGAAGAGCACATGGAGCAGCTGTTGTAATGTTTGGTGATATTAGGGTTTCCCAGTAGATGTGGTAAAATGAGCAAGCAAAAATGTGTAGAATAGAATAGGAAAACTAAAAGTTTTTTGTTTTCAGAGAAAGCTTCAGCAAAGAGAAGCAGAGGCTCCTGTCACTTGAATGACTCTTTAAATAGGAGAAACAGCATAATCCTTTCACTGAAACTGTTCCATGGTAGAAGTTACTGAAGAAGCTGTTCTGGAATGGATGTTGCTCTACTGCACAATATGACCAGACAGGGTCATATTTACATTTACATTGCAAAACAGAATGACAGCATGGCTTGAATTCACTTTATAGAATCCTAGTTGCTGACTTGTATTGATTAGTTAAAACTCAAGCCTAAAGCCACTTGAAAATTCCCAAACAGCTCCCCTCCACCTGACAGAAAACTGTTGCTGACTGTTGCCCTGTAACCATAATTTATAACCAAACTTGAGGGCACAGCACTGCTGCACATGGATGGCTGTGCCATGGTCACTGTGCCTCTCCCAGATCACAGCAAGGCTGGGTTAAACCCTGAGCTTTAACAGCCAAAAGAATACAAAGAATGTATTTTGAGTCAGCAAACGTGGTAGGTGCAACTCTGAGTACATCTGCTGTGGCTGAAGTGCTGCCTTCAGCAAGAAGACACTCCAGGAGGAGCACCAAGTGAATCCATTTCTCCATATCTCTGCTACACAAGTCTACTGGTGAGGGTCCTACTCCTCTGCCTTCCCAACAGCTCCAAATCAGGCTTTGCTGAGCCACTTCCTTAGCACCACTTACTTAATTCTTGACAGAACACATTGCTGTATTTTACTCTCAGGAAAATTTATTGTATCAGTATGCAATTCCTAACCAAAGGGGCCCAGTTATCCTAATCAATTCAGTAAAGGACTAAAAATAGGGATGCAAAACAGATAACAAAATGCTCACTTGGTTGTATTAGTTTTGCAAGCAAACAGAATGATTCTTTTTTCATCACAGAGGGACTCTCACTAAGTAACCAAAATCCAATTCTGTCATGCATGCAAAAATTAATTCCTCCTGTAAAAAGTGGATTTTTAACTCAGCATTTTGTGTTGTTGTGTAAAACATGCTGAAAAAACCCTCGGATTTTTCTCATTGGGAAATGAGGATTTGGTTTAACTAAAACATTTTGTGAGAACATAGGCATTTCATCAATATTTTAAACAAAAACAGTGGCAATGTTTTTGAAGTGCTCCATCCACAAATGAGGTTGATATTTTGTCCCAATTAAGCACAAAGCTCTGATGTGTTGCAATCTCCCATAGAATAAAATTTCCCTGTGAACACTTACAGGCTTGCAGCTTGAGTCTGCAAGCAGATGTCACAATCCATTTCAAAGGCTACTTTTATCTATAGCAGAAAAATTATTCAAAAATATGAGCTGAAAAAGTCACCACAAAGATAATTTATTGTAAATGCTCCACTTCTTCAACAGTATCCTTACTGCCTTGAAATTAAAAATGTCCACGACTTTTGCAGCAAAACTAAAATTTCTTGAAAGGAAATCTGCAAAAGTGCATATTTTTTAACAAGCATTGACTCTTCAGTTTCATATATATGTAAACAGGACTATTCAGTGAAACAATGGAACCACTCTGAACTAGCAGGTTACAGAAGATGAGGGGATGAACAGAGGCTAGAACTTACACAGACATGCAATCTTCACAACAAAGCATGTGAAGAATTTCATTATAATGAAATTTTCTTGAAGTTTATAATTTTCTAAACATTAACATTTCAAATATCAATGTCTAACTTCAGAAAGTAATTTTTCTGCCATCCTGTACAAGTTTTTACTTGAATCTATCAGAAGATTTGGTGCTAGCAGCATTAGAACAGAGGTGAGACATGAAGTTCTTTTACCCTTCTTCATTTTGAGACTCCACGTGCTCTTAATATTCTGAGCACTATCTCTTCAATTATGCAACTTTTTGTGATTTCTTTCAGGACTTAATCTACGTACAATTCTTCCAAAATTAAGAATTAGGTTTTAATTTATCCTTCATGCAGTAAGGAACATATTTTCTTACATTCCTGAACCTTGTGAAATATGCTGTATATTCCACTAGCAAACATTTGGGTAACAAACTGATACAGGAAGATTTTAAAGATATCTTCGCCTCTGTCACATGTGTCCACAGAAAGGTATCTAATCATTGCTGATCTATAATTTTGTTTGTCCATATCACCAGGTAATTGTGAAATGTTTTCCTTAAGGAACTTCCCTTTCTCAAATACATATTTGGTACAATGCCACACACATATCAGAAACATCCCTGAGATTCTGTACTCCTGACTACTGCTCACAATGCTCAGTAACTGAATAGTCTCCAGTTGTTCATCCCTTTTGGCTTGAGCAGAGGGATGGGTAAGAGCAGGTAACGCTGTCAACATTATTGTGGAGAGATACCCAGAGCTGGGGAGCAGCAAACAGCTTAGTGGGAGAAAGAGCTGGAGGCTTTCCCTTGTCTTCTGTGCTCAGTGCGCTGCTGACCAGTAGGAAACCCTATCTAGCTGACAAAGACCAAATCAAGCCAAATTACTGCAAGCTGGAGCTGGATAAATTCAGATTGAAATGTGCAATATATTTCACAACAAAGGAAAACACTAAGCAACTACCATGGGTTATGGTGGATTTTTCAATCACCGGAAACTTTCTAAATATCAGTTTCTGTGCTATAATGGATGCTATTCAAATATAACTGCAACATTGGCAACCAAAATGAGAACATTAAACCCCTTTGTTCTGCTTTACATAGCAGATTGGGGATATGTGACCACCACAGATCATTCCGGTCTTTTCATCTCTGCAGCCATGGATAACTTCCCCTCATTTTTTAACAGATTGTCTGCAACAGACACAATGACTAAGTCCTCCTATTGGTTCAAGAGAAACTGAAAATAGTACTTATTTTGTACTTGGCCACAGGTTTGAACTAAAGCCATTACAGTAACTGCTCAGCATCTCAACAGCTTTAGGATGCTTATTTGTTTTATTCTGTTCCCTCAAGAAAGCAGCCATAGTTAGCTCAGAACACGACCTACTTGACAGAAATATGGGTCCAGCAAAAGCACCATCAGCAAGTATTTCACCTTTCACAGTGCTGTGTGCTGTGCTCACAATGTGCTGCTCTGTTATCCAATCTTCTTTTTCCAACACAAAAACAATACCAGGACAAAACACCTCGCCACAAGAGTGCCATAGCAACAACGGCCATGGTCTCTTCATTATTCATTTTCTAGCCTCCAAGTGAACAGATCTAATCAGAAGGACATTCTTTTCATCAGTAAATACCATGTCTCATTTTGATGCTCATCCTGATCATTCCCCCTTGGTCAATCTCTGCATTAACCTGACACTCTGCTGGCTCACAGC
This sequence comes from Euphonia xanthogaster, assembly GCA_034509185.1. Classification (NCBI taxonomy): domain Eukaryota; kingdom Metazoa; phylum Chordata; class Aves; order Passeriformes; family Fringillidae; genus Euphonia; species Euphonia xanthogaster. The sequence continues at coordinate 49,375,588 of JAYDZK010000001.1, forward strand.
AAATCCCAGATTCTCTGCAGGTGTTGGAAAGGATCGAAGCTAGTGCTTTACGTTTTGCCACTACATTAAGGATATTGTTGGGAAATATCTTCCCATAGCTTTAAGCACATCTGTATGCTGACACGAGCAGTTGCCTTGGAAACTAAACTGCTCAAAATGTAATAAGGACAGAAGATGTGTCAGCCAATAGCTTTAAAATTGTTCTCATCATTAAACTACACCGCTCATCAATCTCTGCAATATTACAGGAGCTGCTGCTAAGTAATTCTATCAATTTGTCTTTGCAAAACAAGAAAGTTCCTTCCGGTAAGGTAGCTTCTACCATTTGTATATTTATAGGGTTTCAGGGTGTGGTTTTTTGGGTAGGGGGGGTTAGATTTAGAAGAGAAAGAGCTCAAGCCTGGTTATAGCTAATCATTATAGCTATCAGCACTCTGATACCTGTTAGAGAGGAAAACCATGCAGTAATGGCTTTTACTCTCCTCATTCAAGCAAGATGAAGCAAGTCTTCACTTAAGCATTTTAATATTGCTGACAGCACTTCAAGATATACACACTTAAGTAACTGAATGACAGCTGCTGAAGGAAACAACTTTCAGATTTCTGCATACAGAACAAAAGGACTTCTTAGCTGAAGGAGCAAGACTGTGATTCTGACATTTTTCACTAGTGAATATAAAAAAAATTCACTAATAAAAAATTTGAGTCCAGAGGATTGTTCAAAACATACCATGCTGACAAAAAAGTGATATTTGTAATAGCATTGTGGTTTATTTCAACATGGGGACAAATGTCATGCATACAGGCTCTGAAACACAAACTCGTGAAAAGTCATTCCTCTGCCTAGTGTAAAATCCTTGTAATATTATGCATTTTTAATTATCTGCAATACATCAAACATGCCCTGAGTTTTGAATAAGGGATACAAAATCCTACTTTAGCATGCAGGAGAAGAATTTTCAGAAGCTTTCAAGGCCATCTTTGCTAAAAGACATCATTTTTATGAAAATAAAAGAAGACAGTGCTTTCTTAAAAATGTCTGAGTAAGGAGATTTTGCATTAAATTCAGGAGCAGAGTCACTTGTGCCCTTCTTTCAGACACATCCCATAGACCCACAGACAAGGCAAGGAGGACAAAAGAGAATCAAATTTGACCTTAGGAGAAATTAACCCATATACCCTGATACCAGCAGTAGCAGGTAGATGCCACGAGGGTTCACAGAAAGTCGTACCTATGGTTTTTTGCTTACTGCTGCTGGGGATTCTTTGTGTAAATTTATAGTTTAGATGTCAAGCTTCAAATAAGAACTATCTTATCAATATACTTCTCAAAGACAATTTATTCTGCCTTCATGTCTTTTTAAGTACCACCTTACACTCCCACGGTTTTGGGGGAATCTAGGACAAGCCTAACTGTAATACTCGCTCAGCTGTTATCAGTCACTGATTAACAGTTCAAAATGGCAACTTCCTTCCAAATCAACATTTTTTATTCGCCCCCAAATCACTCAAAGAGCAGAGGAAAAAAGGTTAAGCACATAATGCTTGGAGCTTGCTTCCAGCTCATCGCCTTTCTTAGGGCTTAGATGACCCTGGATATCCCAGGCAACCAGTAGAGCCCCTTGCCCTAATCCACAGCACTGCTCTTTGAAAGCAGCTCTCATTCCCCTGCTTTTATGACATGCCCTATCTTAGAAATGTTCTCTTGGAATTATTTATGTAGTTTAATTCACTAATTATTTCCTACTAAGTTCAAAACATTCTTCTTATCTCCCTATAATCAGTCAAAATAATAGGTGTAATTGTCACAATTAGTAACTCTCCAGCACATTTTTTTCTTTTGCTTTTAATACTTTCAGATGCCTAAAGCCAATCTGTGACAAGAATCTGATCCGTGATGAAGATCCAGAACGATGAGTGAAGCATGTGCATGTGAGATGTCTGGATCATGATAACTGATTTCAGTATGAGCTTCCTTCTATCTTTCCTGGCCTCCAGCATGTCTGCAAACTTTACCTCAAGGGATGCAGCAGCATCAGCACAAATTTACCTCCAGACCTTTCAGCCCAGAGCTCTCCATGCAATTATTCATATTCAGCTGACAAGCTATAAGAAGCGATTTTCTCATGCCCTTATATTAGCCTCCAAATGGCCTTTTGTCACAAATAAGGCAGCAGCAAGAGATGTGTTTGGGGAAGCCACAATCTACCATCTTGACTGTGTGTACAGTAGGGGTGAAGCCCTTCCAGAAAGATGCGTGTGTTGGGGAGGTTGCTGTAAGATGGCATCCGAGGAGGTAACTGCATTGCTTCATGCAGGTGACACAGATCAATTATTTAAGCAATTTGATACAGAAGCTATACAATCTTCAAGACCTGCACTCCACAAAGAAAATGAGATAGTAAAACCACATGGTAGCCTGCAGGCTCAGTGGGCTCTGAAAGTATTTTGCGTTAACAAGAACTATTTCATAGACAACTAATACATGAGCTTAGTTTGATCATAATTATGGAATTTTTCTCTGTAGCACAAGGAAGGCACAGAAAGCACTGGCGAACTGCCCAGGGTCTTTGAGCCTTTGCACCAGTTTTGCAGTTTGCTGTAATGTTGAGAGAAAACTCATCTCTTTATCTCAGAAAAAACAGCAAGACTAAGATTTCTGGATGAAGCTAAAGAATGCGACTTAAAAATTGACTTAGAAATATACAGTGAGCCAGCACTGCATTTGCACCTCTGCCTACAGAGATGACTTGTTCTCACCCTCCCCAGCTCTCCTACTATCCCTAAACAAAAAGGCAGCCACCAAAAAGATGGAAATAAGACTGACACTACTTACTGTTAGAGGACTGACCAATAGCCCATTTTAAGCATTCAGTTCCTGCAGAGCTTGCACAAAAACACAACCATAGATTTTAAGATTTGCTTAATATTTTCTTTACTTACATGGCCCTAAACTAGAGGGTGGGGCAGAATATTTTGCAGGTTGACAGGGAGGGGGTCAGTCAAGTTATTCCTACAGAGTGAAAAAATTAGAACTTAAAAGACTACCCTGTCATTTAAAATATATATATATATATTACACAAGTCAAGAAAAGTTTCAGCTTGTTTTCTGAAGACTGAAGACATAGTTACTGGAGGACAGCAGACTTGAAAGGGTAATTCATTGCATCAGATAGATCAGATTATTTTAAGAGGAACTGAATTGCCCTGTGGAAGTATCTACTTATGTCTAAACAATTAGCTTAGACACTGAATTTCAGACAGTTAGTGCTAGACGAAATGAATCACCCCTTCCTTTATTCTCTTCTACCTCTGTATCCCCCTTTGCCTGCTGGAACATAAGGGATATAAGTCCCTGATTGTAATTCATGTAGAACTGATACTGTGGTACATTATCAAGCATCTCAAGTTTCTTATTAACCCCTGGGAGTCTCTAGCCTATAGGGAAACAGCAGGATACTGATATATTTTGTTCCCATAACACAATAATCCCAAAGCATAAAATCCCAGAAATTCAGTTTTTCATATGTTCATAGAATATTAACTTACAGGTGTTCTCCTGTAACAGCAACTATCACAAAGAAAGGGAAAAAAACCTCATACCAGAGACCTCAAATGGAAGTTCCTCTTCAAAGACTGTCAAACAGTGAAGCAGACCTTTTCAAATTATATGTAGCTGAGACAAAACTTCAGTTTATATTGCTGTTTTCCATACAAAAATATGTAATTTCAGCAAGTACACAGAAAATTTATGTACCTACATCCAAACCTGGCTATCTAATAAATTCTTTGTTGAATTTTTCACCATTCAATCAAAATAAAAATATGTATCTACCAGTAAATAGAGATTAAAAGTCATAAATTAATTTTGAAATTCTGTGGCCATAGCTTCTCTTCCTTCTGGATTTTGATCAAAGTATCTTAAAATGTCTTACCACGCTCCTTATAGCCACATCTAAATTTTGCATATTAAAAAAAAAATCACCTTCTATATTAAAAAATATAGAAGGTGACAGCTCTTCAGTTTAGGAGAAACAATCTCATTGAACAAGTACCGGGAGGTTCTACTTCTTTCTTTTATCCACAGTGAAACCTTTTCTTGCCTTTTCACTAAATGTCACAGTGAATTTGTATTCCTGTTTAAGCATTGGCCCACTAAAGGACAATACTGAAAATGTCCAATTTCTCGGTGAAAAGCCAATGATGACTTCAAATAATAATGGCTCTTCACAGCTTCTGTGGCAAGCTGACTAATGGACCTGGGCTTTGGAAAAAGAAAAGCTTCCAATGACACAGAAAGGAAGGTTACAGGATGGGGGAGGCCTTTTAAAATAGAGTCACTCAGTGAGAAATTCAGGACAGGGAAAATATCTTGTTAGACTACTTTAGTTTAGAAGTAGAAATACAGGGGGAAATCTCATCAGCCTCACACATCTGCACAGGCAATAGCAAGAGAGTTTGTTTAGGGAGACTGCAGATCATGCAACTTATGTTTAAGCAGAGTGCATACATACAATATACTGATTATAACGAATAGTGTGTAAGTTGTGATACGGTTGTAGCTGGTCCTCCAGTTAGAATAACAACTGCGTGGTAAATATTTTAGCTTTGCAACACTCCTGACAGCAGAAAAAAATAACATTCTAAGCTGGCACTAGACACTCTGTATGCAAAATTACCAACCTCAGAAATTACAATAACAGCACCTCAGTTTTATCAAGTATTTCATAGAATCACAGACTCTTTAGAAGTGTAAAAGACCTTTAAGATCATCAAATCCAACCCTCAAGCTAGCAGCACCAACACCACGATTTACTTTAGTGGTCAAAGTTATGGACAGGTACAAAGCAGAAAGATCCAGAAGAAGAGCAGTAAAATTTGACATAACACCAGAAGCCTTACTTGATGCCACCCAGAGCAGGGTCAGCCTGAGCATAAAGCACACTTACACCTGGAAACATCGCACATCCTTGCTCAAGGCTCAGACAATCAGCAGTGAGCCCCATCCTGTTCCTGCTGAGCTTTTCAAATGACCTGCTATTCCAGGAACTGCTGTTTCCACAGCATGGTCTTGGATGGAAGCGTGTGTCTTTTACAGTATGACTGCAGAATATCCCAGCACACGGTTTCCAGGAAACATCTTCAGCATTCATGCAAATGCGCAGCAATCAGCAGTGTCATGGTCTCTTATGGCTGCTGCCATTCAGGTCCTGGTGGATCTAGTCCCTTAGTGATGCAAGAAGCTCCAGATCAAATACACGATTCAAGCTCTTGCCAGTGAAAACCTCCAAATAACTGATCAACCTCCTTCACCACATCTGACTGTCTACAGCAGAAAATCAAAGTTGAGAAGTAGGCATAGTTTTCCCTCCTCTAGAGGGAAGACAAACTTTTGGCCTACAGAAGGTGGGAAAGGGAAATATTGAGCAGAAGTTCTGAGCAGCAGTGAATTGAGGCTGCGTAAGCTGAACCATGGCTGGAAAGATGCCCAGCAGAGATGGATCTTGTCAACAGCAGCTGAACATAAGCCAGCTGTGCCCAGGTGGCCAAGGAGGGAAATGGCCTGTGCATCAGCAATAGTGTGGCCAGCAGGACCAGGGCAGTGATCATCATGAAGTGCATAAGCATTTCACAGAAAACTTACAGAAATACCATCTTTACAGTTTTCTCAAGACCTGTGCTGGGCTTGAATATCTCAAAACCAGCCAAGTTTGATTTCACTGAATTTTTAGAAAGCTCTTAGTAGGCAGACAAAAATTATGAACAGAGTAGTAACCTCAGGTGTATTAAAAAAAAAGCAAAACCTTTGTAATACTCTGTACAGTATTACAACAGATTCCTCAGTAACAGGGTCTGAAATTACTAAATGCACTCAATGGACCTGAGCAACTAACAGGAAACATGAACTGAGGGGAGGGAAGGTTGTACCCTAAGTACCACCTCTACCAATCTTAAATGCTTTACCTCAAGCATTTATTCACAAGCCAAAGCCTTTCCATAAGGGAAAAGAAACTTTTTGCTTTACTCCAGAAAGTACCCTAACCATCAGGTCAAACTGTTCTGAACAGCAGCGCTTAACCCCCATAATGAAGCTGTTTCACTTTGCAAAGTACACTACAGATCATTATTAGTTTAGAAAGCCAACTAACATGAACGACCACAATATTCTAGTCCAGATATTAGCATACTCAAGAGCAAAGAAAACCTAAGTGCCAGTTACTACAACCATTCCATTCTTTTGTTGTTAGCTTATAGCTTGGTAAGATTGTGCATTCTGGTCATACAGAGAAAGGCAAATCACCTATTCTGGGTGACAACTAGGTTGAAGAAATGAAGATTGAGTGTTATTCTTTTTTTTTTTTTTCCAGTTGTCCCTTGATCTTCAGGCAAGTATCTGATTTTCACACTTGCAACTGATGATTCATCTATAAAACCACAAAGAGAAAAGCAGCAGCATCACAGTCTGAATTATGTAATTACAAAGTATGTTTACCCCAGAAGTCCCCCTTGTCCTTGGAGTCCTCTGCCTCTGATTCACCACACAGCTCATGCCTACCACAAGGCTTGCTCGTATGGAGCCCATGGGAAAACTTCATCTCCTCCTTTTCCTGTAACTCTATTGAGCAGTCCTTGAAATTAACTTTCAGTTAACAATTCTTTTGTTATAATACAGGGTTGGTAGCAAATCACTGGGAAGTGTTCAGCTCTCTGTATCAAGTCTGCAACATTAGGCATCCATGAAACACACAGTAAATTCAATTTTACTTTATGCTAGGCAAGGTAAGGAGCTGATAAGAGGCAGACAGAGCATTGACTCATACCAGAGTGCTACTTAAAATGCTGAATTTTAAATAATAGGGGGCATCTAAGACATCTCAAAGACTGGTATCTTTTAAAAACAAATAGGGATGGAAAAGGCAGCTATTTTAAAAGCTTCTGGCAAAGAGAAAATCCTGTTAGTAGTTCACTTCCTGACAGAAACCTAAAATAGATGAATGAAGAGAAAGTGAATAATTCTCCCCAGTCTTACTAATGGCAAGGTAATACGAATTACTACAAGACACTAGCACATTTTTCTGAGGTATGACAATAACTTTTTACCCCAAAGTTTAATGCAAGCTAATCACTGATGTCATCCAGGAATGTAAAAGTACTCCCCCATACAGATCTCTTCCTATTCCTCCCCCTCTCCTATTCTGCATTTCAGTCTCCAGCAGAAACTAGTTCTTCACTGTGGTAAGAGCCATAACGAAGAGCAAGACTTCTCAGCATAAGCTACCTTACTTAGTTCAAGAGGTAGATTAAATACAGCTGCTGACACTATATGTGTTTCTTATGAACAGAATTATTCTACATGCAATTCCTTTCTTTCCATTTCAACTTCCTGATCCCACGAATAGGGCAGCCTTAGTGAGAGCACACAGTTTTGGATAATGCCCCTTGACCAGGGGTATCAACTATAAGACAGCCACTACTGTTAAAATGCTTCACCTGTATCTAAATGTCAAAGTAACGGCAAAAACAAGTGATGGTCTAGAATGTCCTATAAAAAAGGCCAATCTGACACAACTGAAAATGTCTTACAACAGTACTCGAACTGAGACAGGAGCTTCACACAAACTGCCACCAATGGACAGGAGCTTACAACTCCCCTGCCTTGTGCAGTAAGATCTTTCACAAGATCAGGTTGCTCAAATCCCCATCCAACCTGGCCTTGAACAGTTCCTATGTGAGATGGGGCTCCAAAGCCAGCTGTGAGCAGTCTGAAACACAGTGCCTCAAAACTGACTGGTGAAGGGTCTTGCACCTTCAGACAACACACAGACAAACATTACACAATATGTGCTGGAGGTCAGAATAAAGAGAATCAGAATTTTAAGCTGAAAAAAGACTGTTGTCCTCTCCCTTCCTAAAACTAGCTGGCACTGGGAAGCAAAGCACAACAGTATTTTATGTTGTCATTCATTTGGGTTTTTTTCCTGTAATGAGGCAAAAGAGGACAGAACATGGAGCAAACACACTCCTCCAAAATATGTAGTTCCTATGCCAAATTTTTATCTCATTCCTGAATTAGTATATATACTTCATTCTGGGACTTAAAATTATATGAAAGCTTTCGTATTTAAAAAAAAAAAAAAGCATCTGATTAGACCTAACAAATGCTTTTCTTCTAAGTTCTTTCTGTTCAAAATAAAGATCTATTATTCCCCACCGAACACTGTGTATATTTTTGTTTTGGCTCATTAACCTGAGCTGGGCAAGCTGTAAATAGAAAGCTCTGTTCTCACTGATTAATTTTTTTAAATTAAAACAATGGATTCAGCAAAAGAAGCAGAATGTGTACGATTAGAAATCACTCCAGCCACTACATAAAAGACAAATATTGCTGAAAAATGGTCTTATAATAACACATTGTGAATAGTCTGAATTTTATTCACTGGCTTACTTTTAATCCTAAAGGCGAGATGCTGCCTGTTAGAAAAATGTACTTCAGCCAAAACTGTCATAATCTTGTATATGCTATTATGACAGCAGAATTTCTACCAGATTATGCCCTTTTATTTTCACATCTCTGCGTGTGCAGATCTGGGCGTGGGAAGGACTTGCAGATTTGCAGTTTGGAAAAAGCAAACATGGCTAAAACCTACTTAACTTGAGATTAGGTGAAGCCTCTGTTTTCCTATACAAAAGCTACTGATTTCCAAGGCAAAACTGATAACTCCCAGTGAAGATGTCTGAGAGAAAAGAGAATAAACGCATTTACATGTTATTGTTAATGAATTGTATCTCAAGCTATCAGGTTTTCCCAGGACTCCAGAATCTGAGAGCTGCCTTCAATACTGTTATATTACATGGGCAGAACTCCCCCTTCCTACCTAAAATTTTCATGACAAATTTATTAAATGGCTGCAGCAACACCAAATTTTATGAATTCTGCAAAAGATTTGTTACCCACAACTGGGTTTCCTCTGTATCAGCAGATGAAAGTTTGTCAACAAAATACATAAATGTAGCAAGTAAAAACTTTTACCTATCATGAAGTAGTTGCACTACAATATAATGTAAAATTTTTATTGACAGAATGACACCTCTACCACCATGTTTATTTTTCAGTACTATAAGGCTCATTGCAACTTCTCATCTACAACTTCCTTAGAAAGGGAAGAGGAGGGGCAGACACTAATCTCTTCTCTGTGGTGACCAGTGGGAATAGCCTGAACTTATATCAGGGGAGTTAAAAGTTGGATATCAGGAAAAGATTCTTCACTGAAGGGTGACTGGGCACTGGAACAGGCTCTCCAAGGAAGTGGTTACAGCACCAGCCTGACAAGAGTTCAAGAAGTGTCAGGCACATGGTGTGACTTTTGGGGATGATCCTGTGCTGAGCCAGAAGTTGGACTTGATGATCCTTGTGGGTCTCTTGCAACTCAGCCTATTCTATGATTCTGTGATCCTATGTGTAGCACTGCACTTAACCATAATATAATGGCCAGCAAAAAATGACAGTCTTCTAAAGCACATTTTCAGAACTCAGATATTGAAGAAACCTGGGACTGAATCATGGTTGAGCATTTTTTACTTAGACTATGAAGCCAAAGAGTCTGCAAGTTCAGCCCTCACAATATGTTAGAATCACAGAATCATTTAGGTTGGAAAAGACCTTTGAGAACATCAAGCCCAGCTGTTAGATCAGTGCCGTCATGTCCACCACTAAACCTTGTCCCATGTACATCTACATTACTTTTGAATACTTAAAAGGTTGGTTATTGAAACACTATCCCGGGCAATCTGTCTTTCCATGAAAAAAACTTTACCAATATCCAGTCAAAACTTTCCCTGATACAACTTGTTCCAGTTCCTCTGGTTCTGTCACTTGGGAAAAGAGACCAACCCTTACCCAACTACACCCTCCTTTCAGGCAGCTGTAGTGAGTGATAAGGTCCTACTGTAGCTGCTTCTTCTCCAGTCTAATAACCCCCAACTCCCTCAGCTGCTCCTCATGAGACCTGTGCTCCTGACCCTTCCCCAGCTCCACTGCCATTCTCCAGATCCACTCCAACAACTCAAGTAGTGACGGGCCCAAAACTGGCCACAGGATTTGAGGTGTGCCCTCACCAGTGCCAAGTACAGGGGGACAATCACTGCCCTGGTCCTGCTGGCCACACTGTCACTGATACAGGCCATGATGCCATTCTTGTCATGGCCTTCTTGGCCACCTGGGCACAGTCAGGATTATGTTCAGTCAGCTGTCAACCAGCACTTTTTCCACTGGGCAGCTTTCCAACCATTCTTCCCCCAGCCTGTAGCACTGCCTGGGGCTGGTTGTGATCCAACTGCAGGATCTGGCTTTGTTAAATCTCTTCCAGCTGATCTCAGCCCATCAATCCAGCCTATCCAGATCCCCCTACAGACTCCTCTTGCCCTTCCAGAGATCAATACTCTTGCGCACTTTGGTGTCATTTGCAAATGGACTGGGGGTGAGAACTAGCCGCAGTACTAAGCCCTAGGGACACTTCTGGTGGCCAGCCATCAGCTGGATGTAACTCCATACTCCACCACTCTCTAGGCCCAGCTATCCAGCCAGTTTTTACCTAATGAAAAATGCATCTGTCTAAGCCATGGGCTACCAGTTTCTACAGGAGAATGTTGTGGGGAAAAGTGTCAAAGGCTTTAATAAAGTCTAGGTAGACAACATTCACTAAGTAAGGTCATTCTGTAATAGGTCGTGTTGGCCAAGCAAGACCTGCTTTTCATAAACCCATGCTGGTTAGGCCTGATCCCCTGGTTGTAACTCTCAAGCATCTCAATGTCCGTGGGGCTGATGCTTAAAATGTAGGGCTTAGCAAGCAAACACTGAGAATATGAGACAGAAAAAAACCCTGAAGTTATCACAATCAAGTCATGCAGAACAACTTCTCAATAGCCAGCACGTTTGGAATGCCAACACATATAGAAATGAGACAGAACAGCACCTTTCTTCATGGTATTTAAGGGGAAAACTAAGTGAGTTTAATAGACGAATATCTTTTCTTTGAGACATAGTGAGGAAAATGGATAGAATTTACAGACAATCAGTCATGGAAACTCATTTCACCCCCGTGACAGATCATTAAAAACTAAATGTTATAGCCAAAAGGCCAATGTGCTGACAAGCAGCTAAACTCACAAGCTTCACATCCTTGCCAGGGAAGTCGAAATCAGGGCAGTCACTCTCAGATCCAAAACATTCACTACACTGCAGAAACCACACCGTGTTAATATATCCCAAAGGTATCAAAAGCAGGACAAAAATGTATTTATAGTAAATGGTTTCATAGTTTCTTCCTTCTGAGTTATCTTGAATACAAGAAGGCAGTATCAATATTTCTTTTTAATAATATTTGCAGCAAAATAGTACACAGCAGAAGAAATACAGTTTTCAAAATATCCTGACTCACGATGAAAGCAATAGGACGTAGATTCTAAATCCTTAGTCTTTCAAAGCCTTGCTTTGGCCTTTGGACTCTCACTTTTAATGAGGGAACATTCAGGCAACTGGACCTGCCTAATAATACCTGATCTCAGACAGCCAACACAACTGCAGGCACACAAGTTTAATGTCACTGTTGGCTGCAATAAGATAACTTGCACCAGAAATGTCCATCTTCTACTGTATAAGCCCATCATGCTTTCTTGACTTTAATACAATTTTACTTTCTTGTATCAGAAATATTAGAATAATTCTGCATAGCCACTAAAGCAAACACATTCAAAGCAATCAGGAAATCTGAATATGTAACACACTGCTCTAGAGAATCAAAGCAGTTCTTTCAACTCAGATTGTCCTGAAAATTAGTTCATTATCAGCCGTAGGAGTAAACACAAAGAACGAGTACTCAGTGCAATGTTACTTAATGAAAACAGAAAGCTCCCATCAACAAATGGAAAACTGTAAGCATGCTTTTACTGAAGTTTAGATGATAAGCACAGAAAGCATGAATTAGGGCAGAAGTCTTGCAGAGCAAATAAAGATATTCTGGGTGACTTAGGTTTTGTTTCTGTAAAGGCGCAAGCAATCAAAGTCAATCTGTCTGCAGAAGGAAGAATAAATCATGAACAACTGCAGGGAGGATGCATTATCATGCTTGATAAGAAAGCCTGACAGTTGTATTCCTATCACTCAAACAGGAGTGACTCATGCAAAATGCTCTACTTTTGACACATTCAATGTGTCTGGCTCCTCCCAGAACCTCCCTTCAGCCTATTTTAAAAGGGAACAGGAGAGTAGGAGAATTTTGGCCACTACTTCACTTTCAAGGGTTGAGAAACAAACAACATTCAGAAAGTGAGTTTGGTCCGAGATGCTTCACAGAGCAAGCACTTAAAAACCTCTGAACAGTCAGAGCAGTCAGGAGGTCCCCAAGAAAAACCATCAGCACCTCTGCAACACCAGGGGACAACACCCAAGTTGTTTTTTTTCCCCACAAAGAAAGGTGAACTTTCATAAACCCCTCCGCAAGAACCACCAATGCTCCCCAACCCGAATGGATTCCTCTGAGAGAGGATTACATATCCAATCTTGCAAATTCTTTTATCTTTCTCCTTAACCTCTTTTTCACCTCTAGACCACAGAAATATAATCAGGGCCAGGAGGAATAGTAATCACAGGCTGGGTACAGGCTGGTTGACTAGCACAACATTTGAAAAATTTATCTGAAATACTTCAGTTGAAAGGAGGAGAAAGTACTAATGACTTACAAGCTGTTCTTGTTCAGCTTGTATATATTTCAGGAGAAATATATATGTGTTTGAGCTATCAAAAATAAACTCCAACATACAAACAAACTCAGTTTGTAAATGTTTTTACATCAGCCAAAGGAAGAACTTTGAAATAAGATCAAACAAATACTTAAGTAACTTGGCTTGTTTGATTAGTTTGGTAGATTTTTTCGCACTGTCACCACATTGTGACAAATGCCAACCCTTTAGAGCATGACATGGCACCCTGGGAACTGCAACTGCATTACACTGTCAAGAGTACTGTCCCAGCTAAAGTCCACAAATCCTCAACATAAAGCATTTGTACAACTGCACTACTGCACTATGAATAACTCGAGTGTGCTACCAAGTACAGTGAAGAATCCATTGATTTTGATAATCTCGATGTGTGTCAGGGTAACTAACATCTTTTTGCTGATTTTCAGGAAACAAAAATTTTTTTCCATTGAAAACTATTCTCCAGAATAACAAACAAAAGAAATGGGACATCAGATATTTAATCTGATTTCATGAGCTATTTCATCTGTTTTCATCTGATACACAGCATTTAAAAATATAAGGACAGTGTTTGACTACTAGGCTAATTTTAGGCAATGCAAATTTAATTTCTTCATTGTAATTCCTCTATAGGAATACATGTTACTCCTTCTACAAGCAAGTCATTTTTTCTTAATAAAGGTCTCCTTTCACTTTTATTTGTGATTATCAGAAAGATTTATATTTATTGAGACTGTAATGCAAGTTTCAGCAATAGTGTTTCCATTTCCTACAATATGTTTTCCAGAGGAAAAGTACACAGACAACAATGAGGACAAATTATAAAACAAGTTCATCACAAGTTTATCACATCCTCCATAAAGGACTAAAAAAAAGACTTAAAAAATTAGAGGTGATCTAGTAGACACTTCCCCATTCCAAATTGCTTTGAAGGTAGAGTCTTTGCTAACCTCCCCTTCCCACCCCCAGTACTTTAACTGCAATCAAACACTCAGAAGTGAGGGGTTACATTCATGGACCAGTTCCGTGTGCACCTAGAAATCACACAACAATGTAGGTGAAAAGTACCTCCTTGGATCCTGTTTAGTTTCCCCACAGTGAAAGACTCTGCCCTAATGTAGCAGTCTGTTGTTCCACCTAAATGTCTACTACATATAAAAAAATACTGAACACATAGTTGCAATAAATTTTTAGCTGGAAAACACAAGGAAGGAAAAGTGTGAAGCAAGTTCTAAACTGCAAATACTCTATGCTTTGCGTGACTTTCTTAAAATTTTTCTGAGACCAAAACTGAACTTAGTTAACATTTTTATGAACACGGCAGGAAAGTCAGATATTGCAGTTTTGTGTCTGATACTGCAGTGAGCATCACTAAGTTGCTCTACATTACTTGGTAAGGAGATATTTGCTACAGCTTCAGAGTGAAGCTACAGGAAATACTAGGTAACACATAAGACACTTTTTATTGCCTCTTCATAAATGCCAGGCAATTGGAAGAGTCAAATCTCACCTTCAGTACTCTAATCCCACAAAGCTGGTTTCATAAATTCCTCATTAAAGGATGCACTGATGCAGTTCTGGTGCATGTTGCAATAAATATGCTGCCTTGTTTAATTCTGGTATCTTACAGGAAAAGCCAGATCATTGAGTAATCAGATTTAGGTATCAGCACAGCGGGAGATCTATGTTTTAAACCCATTTAAGGGCTGCAGATACCATATGCCAGCTGACAAAATCATGCAACATAATTGACTCAAACACTATCCTCTTCTGTTGGGCTGTTGCTTATTGAAAGACAATCTACAAAGCTGTGCTACAAGAACAGCCACAGCTCCTTTTGTCAGTGTCCACCGAACTGACAGGCTTGTTAAAATGCCTTTGTATGCAATCTGTATGAATAAGTGAAGCTTAGTATTTAACCAGTAGACAGTTTAAACATGTTTGTGGAGAGGTAAGTTACGGGAGAGGGTGAATGAGAGGAAACTGTTTAGTACACAACAATTTCTAGTATAACATAACATAGTACATAACAATTTGTAGTTCTTTTTGCCAGCAGAGACTGTGTGTGAATTCCTCCATTGCTTGCTCACTCAACACTCATTGCTAAAATGGGGGTTCCAGTCTTCTGTTTGCTGCCTCTTCCTCCCTGCACCAAAAGCAGTTTACTGGGAAGAAAGAAATGCAAAGGCTGATGCAAGGAGTGATTAGAGGCTGTGCTGTAACAGCTAGAGAAAACAGCCTCGACCAGGCATAAGGCTAGCTCAGTATGCACAGGGAACTGCAGCCACACTCCTGACTGCATTGCAGACACACCAGGAGCTTTCATCCGTACAACCCCCTGGAAGCTTACACAGAAAGACTGCAGAGGACACAGCCACAGCTGTGACTGCCACCACTACTGAGCTTTCCAGGCTGTGGATTTCAGTTTGACAAGCAGAAATCTTCAAGTTACTCAGTAAAGGCTTCGCAAGAAATGTATCCCCTAAGCCACTCCAACTCTCCTGACAAGCAATTACAGCCTCTCACTGCACAGCTCCTGTTTGAACCTGGCTGGCATAAGAAAAGATAAAGAGGAAACAGATTTGATTTTTGGAGGTTTGGGGTGGTTTTATTGGTATGTTTCAGGTTTTTTGCTTGCTTGTTTTTTTTGTTTTTTTTGTTTTTGTTTTTTTTTTTTTTTATGGCCATCCAGCATAACTGTGTACTATAGAAATGCTGGTTTCAATTTTTGCACAGACTAGTCTGCTTTAATGGCAATCTGAACAGCCAACACTCTTTGCATTTCTATAGGTACTTTAAGATTTTTTGGAGCCGAATGGCACAATCCAAGTAAAAATAATTGACTTTTACAAAACAGAAAATTCTCTCTTCTGTAGCAAGTCAGACTGAAACAGAAAGCACAAAACATGCAGCTCAAGAAAGCCACATTCCAAAAACATATCCCCACCCTTCAGCACTTACAAATGTTACCCATTTCTATATACAAAATACAGAGCAGGACTTCCTTCCAATTACACCAGCTGTCAAGAGATCAGAATAAGGCCTTGCCCACCTATGAGTTCATATACACCACTTTACTCATTTTTTTATTATCATTTCATATAAATAAACCAACTTACCACTGTAATGAAATATTTATGGCATGCATGGAAAGAAGAAAAAGATACCATTCTAAATTCACCTTCTGCAAGTGGTGAACATTCTCTTTTTAATATGGCTGTTGAGATAGTTTAACCAATACATATCACCAGCTATCATGGAAAGCTATGACAAGCAATAAATTACAAGTAATTCCATCTCCTTGACTATATTAAGGCAATAGTTCTTTAAGTATCTTCTCATATCAAAGTACACTGGGAGTGTGAACTGAATATTAAACCACTCAAACTCATTTTTTTGCCTTGCAGTAAGCTGACAGAAGTGATCCATAGTGCATCCTACACAAGTACAACCATGACTTAAAAAAAGCCCCAAACCTTAAAAACACTGGACTGCACTAAACCAAGCACTGGTAATAGCAGATATGTTTAGGATGAGCACACTCCTTTGCTGCGTGTATGAGAAAAATCCCACTCAACTGCATAACTAAAAAGTCTGCCTGTGCTCACACATGGAGGCTGAATACCCTTATGGCCTTTCTCAAATTATAAGTACTGGATTTTACAATCTCAGTAAGGGCATTTTCTGAATAAAAACTTCCCTCAGTCCCTCCTCCCCCACCTTTTTAATGCAGTTTTATGAATATTACATTGAAAGGACAAATAAAACCCATGATTATATTCAAGATCTAATAAAAATGACAGTAAACAGTAGCCTAGGCAGTACTGTCATGTGAACAAGAACTGCAGACACAGACTGTCACAGCCATGGGCCATGTCATGGAAGTTTTCTAGAACTTTGCTCATACTTGTTTCTCTTGCATTTAGCTTATCTCCAACCTGTCAAAAGTCTTTTCTGGAGCCTGAAGCTCTATGCAGCGCACATTTCATTTCACTCCATACTTGGTATTTTCTGAGACCGAGCAGTACTGCAAATAACCACTTTGCTTATAAAGCCAGTAGCAATGTTTTCCAACGAGATGTCATTCCCAGTTAGTGTTCAGCTGAAATCAGCTACAACATCAAAATTCTTTGATTCAAACCTGCTTAGCCATCAACCAATTCCCATGTGATATTTGGTTATTTCTCTCAACTTCACCCTGAGCTTTTACAGTATTAAGAGAGAAAAACCACAATTTTAAATCTCTTCTCTAACATAGCTTTTCTCTTTGATTAAATTTGCAGGACAGATCTTGATTAAAAATTCTTCCTGTTTCACAGCATTAATATGAATACGTAGCAAAATCAGAAGATTCTCTGCACCTGGAAACAAACCAGCCTAACCATACACTACACTTGCTTTTGTATCTACTTTGTAGAAAGCTTCAACTAGTTCGTATTTTTACACCCTGTTCATAGGAGTGCTAGAAAAGTGTCAAAAGCTTTACTACAGTCAACATGTATCAAACTTATTTCTCCCATACCCAGGAGGCATGTTGCCCTGTCACAGAAGAAGACAAACTGATTCAGTGACTTTTCTTTGCCAAGTCTATATTGATTGTTGCTTACCCACCCTCACTTTCCTCAAAACACTTGTTAACTGCTTTTTTCCAGCATTTTTTCCAGGAATTAATCTGCCTGGCCTGTAGTTCTATACTTTCAACCCCTGATCCCTTTAGAAAAAGGCACTAAGTCAGTCTTTCTTTGGTTTTTCAGGATTTCAATTATCTTCTGTTCATTCTCAGATAAGGTCCCTAATAGCATCAACCCATTTTAGTCATTTGCCTAAACTTTCTATCTGCTGTAAGAGTATTTAGGAAAGGACCCCAAGCTTTAGCCTCCATGGATGAATGCTAGGCTGTGTTCTGCATCTTAGCCCTTGTGCTTGTCTGCTCTCAGCTAATCCTGCTCAGTAAAGTAAAAATGGTGCTTACAACCTCTTTAGCAGCATCTGTTGTTAACTTTCTCATCTTTCTGCCGAACAGACAAGGTCTTTCTTTAGTGATTTCCCTTTGCCACTAATATATTTACGGCATGTTTTCTTACTGCAGCTTGTCAGCTCTTTCTTGTTTTGTACCAAGTCCTTCTGATAATGTCTCTACACACGAGCACCACTCTTTTTTCAGACATGTTCAAAAGCTGACCTAGTACCCCTTTTTTGCATGGCTCCTTCAGTTTCTGACTAATGAATAGCTTGTAATTAGGCAGTAGTAATTATGGCTATCTATTCTTCCCAAAGAAACAGCTTGTACTTGTCCCCTTACAACATGTCTTTAAGAAACCACTACATCTTCTGTCCTCAGACATTGACAAATTCTTTGATTTTGTTAAGTATGTTTTCGAGGCCATTGCTAAATAGCTACTTTCATCCAATTCACTATCCTACTCTATCCCTTTCCTTTTAGTCAGAAGCAAATATAGAAGACATTCAATAGGAGTTGCTTTCAGCACTGCCCATCAAAAGAGTGCTGAAATTTTGCTAGTCTTTGCATGTTAAAATGCTGTTTTCTGGAAGGTGCCAGAGCTGCTGAAGTCCCCCTGAATACTTGGCAACACACATAAATAAGAAATAGTCTGCTTGAGGAATCTAAAGAGAACTAGAATCACTTCTTTTTTCTTCATTGTACCTTTAGAGGCTTTTCAACACTGCCCAGTGGATTAAGTAAAGACATCTTCAATACAGAAAGAATTAATCCTCTCAGCTGTCCTTGTTTTCCCTTTAGTAAAGTATTTACTCAACACTTGTGTCATAAAAATTACTGCACTTGTTTCACTTGAGTGGTTGACTGGTGATTCCCCTACTCAGCTCTCATGAGATCCCACCTGGAATACTGCATCCAGATCTGGGGTTCCCAGCACAGGAAACACACAGACCCATTAGAGCAGGTCCAGAGAAGGGCCACCAAGATTATGAGAGGGAACGGACACCTCTCCTATGACGACAGGCTAAGAGAGCTGGAGTTGTTCAGCCTCCTTCTGTTCTGGAGAAGAGAAGGCTCTGGGGAGACCTCATTGTGGCTTTTCATTACTTAAAGGGGGGAAATAATAAAGAGGGAGAGAGACTTTTTAATCAAGGCCTGCAACGATCAGAAAACAGCAAACAGCTTTAAAATGAAAGCAGGTAAAGTTTAGATTGGTCAAAGAAGGACAGTTTCATACAATGTGGGTGGTGAGGCACTGGAACAGGTTCCCCAGAGAAGCTGAGGATACCCCATCCCTGCAAGTGTTCAAGGTCAGGTTGGATGAACAACCTGAACAACCTGGTCTAGTAAATGTCCCTGCCACAGAAGGGAAGCTTGACCAGATGATCTTTAGAAGTCCCTTTTAAACAAAAAAAAAAAACAACAACAACAACAAAAGCAAACAAAAAAATCTATGCTTATGCTAAATAAAGTACAACTTTGATTTACAAGTATATTCATTTCCTCTTATTTCAAATATATCAACAAAGCAGCATACTCATGTTCTTGATTCCAGGCTAAAAGAGGAAGGTATTTGGTCCTTACCACCATCTAGTAAGAATAGCAACACTTAATGTAATATGATGAAAGCAGAGTATCATATTGGGAGACTTCAGCTCACTTCCTTTCTACATCACAAACATCCCATGATATCAGGATGTGACTTTTTTGCATTAAATCAGTGACTGTTTCATGGAGCAGCTGATTAGGAAGCCTGCAAAAGAAAATGAAATCCTTGATTTACACCTAAATATAGAGTGACTCTTCAGCTACAAGATTCTGAAAACTCTTCCATGCAATAGTTTCCCAGTTGGAGCAATGGAAAAGAAAAATAAACCTGTAGCTGCATCCAGCTTCAGAGACTCCAAGCACAAAGAGTAAGGAAGCTTGTTAAGAGAATATGAAAGGGCCAGATAAACAATTTCAATCTTTGCAGGCACTGTGGAGATTATGAACAGCGATAACCAGAAAAACCAGGCAGGTACATATTTCCTATTAAGTAAAACCTAAGAAAGGAAACCAGACTGGTTACAACAGCAGTGTAGGAGTGAGGTTACCTTCAAAAAAAGCTGAAGTCAAATCCAAATAAAAAAAAACAGCTCAACAGATCATAAAATATGGCAAATTAATATAAAAGCACGCCAAGGCAGGCAAAACAAAAGATATGATGAACAACTGGCAGGCACTAATGACAAATCTTTTTTCAGCATATCAGGAACAGGAAACCTGCCAGAAACTCCAGGAGGCAACTCATCAGAGTAGTAAAGAAAATAAAAGCATTACAGAAAATACATCAGGCAGATTCACTGCAGTATGAGACACTGGGGAGCCTCTGTAAAGAGTCTTAACAGAAATATGAACATTGGTATGAATCAAAGATAAATGTTAATGTTTGAGCATGAAATACCAGGAAAATAAACTACAGAAGAGAGAATATACTATCAATGGTATTTGTGGATGGTATCTGGATTAGCAGGTCAACAAACTGCAGTGCATTTACATGTAGTGCTTCCAGATACTCAAATCTGGAAATGAAGTCTAAGACAAGAGACTGAAACTAATTTTAAATGATGCAGGGGTGAGAAGAGATGAAGGGATTATTCCTACACTAAGGGTCCAAACTATTATTCCAAACTAAGGGTCCACAAGTTGCAAAGTGAACTCAGCAGCTGAAGTCCCTTGTCTTCCACATCACTGCAAGGAATCCTAGACCAACAACTTAGATAGACACATCTTAACATCTTAGTACCTGAATGCTAAACTGTGTGGACAGAAGAATCTTGGTGACTGTAAGTACCCAGGTGTGAGAGTGTGAAATGAAATCCATTTTGTATTAAACTAAAATCACTTTTCCCTCCCATAAAGTCTGATGGAGTTTTTGTCACACGCTCTGATATTGCAACACTATTTCTCAGGATTCCCCTACCAGGACCCCTCTTTTTAGGGGCCCCCATGGATGCGTTTGAAATTGCAATGACTTTGAGCAAAACCAGCAGGAGCCAACGAAACAAACACTAACAGCTCACAGGGCCAGATGGCACTCAACCCAGGCATCCCAGAGAAACTCAAGCATGAAATCGGTGAATTACTAACACAACGGTGTGTCACCTCTCAATTAAAACTCGGTACTAGAGGACTCTGGGGTGGAAAAGGTGACAGACTTTTAAGAGACTGTGGGCAAGACATTAAGCCTGACATTTGTGCTGTATCTACTAATAAAAACTGCAAGGAAGAATGGAATTAGGAGCTATCTGGGTAAACATAATCTTGTTGGGGCAAGTCAGCATGGCTTTTGAAATGGAACATCCTGATTTACATGGCTACTGGAGCTCTAGACACAAACCAGCACAGAAGCCTAATCTAGTTCCTCTACTTCAACAGACTTTCAAGAAAGAATTTCAAGCTCTCAAGGTAATAAATGAAAAAGGTAAACTAGAAAAATTTTCTCTGTTTGGCTGAGATAGAATTAATTTTCTCCACAGCATCTCATATGCGACTATGTTTTAGATTTGTGCTGGGAACAGTGTTGATAATGCAGGAATGTTTCAGCTATTGCTGAGCAGTGTTTACACAGAGGCAAGGCCTTTATTGCCTCCCACCCCACCAGCAAGCAGGCTGAGGGTGCACAGGAAGCTGGAAGGGGACACAGCCAGGACAGGTGACCCCAAGTGGCTAATGGCACATCCCCTACCATATGGTGTCATGCTCAGCATATAAAGCTGGGGGAAGGTTGACAGCAGGCTGCTGCCCAGGGACTGGCTGGGCATCAGTTTGATGGTGAGCAACCGATTTTATTTTCACCATTTGTCTTTCTTGGTGTTTATTTTCCTTTTTATTCCAATTTATTGCCATTACTATGTTTTAATTATTAAACAGTTTCTATCTCAACCCACAAGACTTTTACACTTTCCAATTCTCTTCCCCTATCCTACTGGGAGCCAAGAGGGAGGAAAGCAAGTTGCTCTGCATGCTTAGCTGCCAGTTGGGCTTAAACCAGGACAAGGCAACAAAGATTTTATGAAAAATGAGTGCATAGGCTATAAAACAGCATTCTTTGTAGTTAAATCAGGCATACAGGAAAAACAATACTAACTTCACAAAGATAACTGTGAGCTTGAGCAAACAGTTACCTGTTAGGAGCAAGAACTTGATAGTTATGATTGACAGATGCATGGAAATATCAGTCAGAACGTTAAAAAAGGAAACAAAGTATCAGGAGTCATTAGGAAAGAAATTTCAACAAACACCTAATAGAATTTCAGAAGGACAAAGAAGGACACTTTACTCCAGAATAAATGAGCCCTGGTGGATGCTCAGAACTGCTTGAAGGAAAGTCTTATAGTCACAAAGCAAAAATGGAGCATAATCTAGCTTTTACCAGATTTCCACTTCCTACCTCCTTCGTCTCTTTCTCTACAACCACTGAAACCATCAGCAAGACAGCTTCAGACAAGCATCTGTATTAGCATCATTCCCCAAGTCTTCCCTAGAACAGACACATTTCATAAGGATTGTGATATTGATCTGTCTATGCATTTTCCCATCACAAGATAAACAGTGAAAATAATTACATCAATATGTCTTGTGCTCTGACAATTGTTTTTTACTGCAGGTTAACAAATGCAATTAAACGTTTGTAGGTCAGAAAAACTACCAGAAAATCTAATTCTTTTATTGTCAAATACTCTTTTGAGACACACAGTCAAAATGAATAAAAACTGAAACCACGCTGCTCACTTTGATTTTTTCCATTGAAAAATAAAACTTTTCAAGCTTTTTGAACCAGAAAAAAAAGCACAAGACATCCCTTACCTGCACTCCCTTCTGTTATACTCAGTTTTGAGTGGTCTACTTAAAAACATATCAAAAAAGGTTCTCTATAAAAAAGAAATTCAGATTACTTTTGACTAAGTACCTAAACCAAAAAGTTCCTATGAACTTCCTATTTGACTGTCAAATCAATGCACTCAAAATTCAAACAGCCACAAAGGTGGCCTCAAACTTCCTAAGGTTTTAAAAAAAAGGAAAATCTTCAATGGTTAATTAAAAAGAGTATACAGACAAAATGCTGCGAACCAGATTTCCCAATTTTTCTCTGAAGCATATTATTAAGCAGCTTAGAAGAAAAAAAAAAAGCATTAAAGATTCTCACGTAAAGCTGCAAGAGTTCTGAAGCCACATTTTCAAGACAGAGAATGACTACAACAAAATTAGGGACAGAAAAATCAGAGCTGCCATCACTGCAACTAAACACCTCTGAACAGCCCATTTTCTTAAAATTCCTGGGCAAGCAGCATCCTTGGTTTGCTCTTCTTAACCTGTAACTGTGTCACCTCTGCTGGTGTGGGTGTGCTGACACAGTTGTTGCATAACTGCCTCCCTCCAAAGTGGAATTAAAAAAAAAAAACCAAAACCCAAACCACAAAACAAAACCCACAGAACAGGAAACCATCAGTTCTCAGATAGAGCTCTTAAGAGGAGCACAACCTATTAAGACATTGTTCCTGGCATGGATTTCCAAGTAGGAGATTGCCAGCCCCTTTCTCTTCCCTTGGCTTCTAACAGCATCCAGTGCCAGGCGCGTGCCCCAGCACTGCAGTCATGCTCTGCCCTGGCTGTGGCCCTCCATGATACAAACATTTGCATGGACTCTGGTAACCTCAAGCTCCGCACCACAAAGGAACAATCCTCTCTTGCAGGTCCAGTTCATCTCACCATATAAAATATCACAAAGATATTTTTATTTATCTAATTTTATTTATCTAATTTCACCTTAGAAATGCATGTGTTCTTTCACTATTACCACACTTTAGACAGTCTTAAAGAAAGGAAGATACAAACATCTGAAGTGAGGCAAATGAATCTGACCTGAAGACACAAACTCATGGCCATGCAAGGCTCCTTCCCTTCCTATTCTGGGCCAGGCTGCCTAAGCTCCTGGTTGCATTCTCCTTAGGTATCCAACATATATAAGTTCTCACCCTATAGATCCTGAGAGCTGAATTTAAATTCTCAATGATTTCTTTGATGAATACATACATATCTAATTTCATAAAAATTCCAGGTCATTAGCCATCTTAAAGAATCTAGTCCTAAAGAGAAGCATAAATGCAGAGCCATACCTGGGGTTTTGCTATTTTTGAGTCAATGGTATCCAGCCACCATCCCATGCTTTGGAGTACTTTAAAAATTATCATATACAAGTAAAAATTAGACACTACATAGGACTTTGTCAAGGAGTTAAGAGAGAAGGGGAATTCAAATAGAATGGGACTTCTTTTTTGCAACAGAAAAGTGTAAGTTGAGCAACAAGAGGGGAAAACTACCTCCAAACAAAATAGAAATACTCCTTTCCTGGGTGAACATGGGTGCAGCACTTTTGTTAATTTCTGGTCTGAACAGTCCTTTCCTCCTGCCCAGGACTGCAGGAGCTAGCCTCCTACAGCTAGGTGTGAGGCTGTACCAGAAGCACATGAATCAGATGCCAAAGTTAGCAAGTACCACAGCCTCAATGCCTTTGTTTTCACAGCTGTAAAAAGAACTCTTCTTTCAACTTCAACATCGATATGTTTTCTACATCTTTGCAGATACTGTAGGTACTGCTGAGGTTTCAGAGTACAAGCTGGTGATATCATAGAACAGACACAATATTACATCTTGAACAATTTGCTAAGGGCTATGCCTCAGTGCTCCACAAATACAGTAAGTGAAAACAGCAAAATCACTCTGCATTAGTAGGAATGGCTCGTCTTATTTAAGAATTCAGCATGGGATCTAGTTTCAACACTTCCCACCCCTTTATGTTTCAATACTACATATACAGACAGCCAAGAGCAGCAAAAAAAAAAAAACAAAACAACCCTATGGTTTGCTAGCTCAGGTAACTCCAAAAAGGCAGCAGCCACTGGAGCTCTGTATCAAAACACTCCTGACCCAGAAGAGCAGCTGCTAATGGGACAAGCAGATGCATCAGCCTTCTGCCAGCTGGTATAGAGGGAGAGCAGAAACCCTTAGAGCTGATCTGCCACACCTGTGCCAATGCCCTTTATTCCAAGAGTTTCTGCTCCAAAGGAAAACTGAGTTTTCCACAACAGCAGAACAGCACATAGCATTCACAAAGTAGTAGTTCACCAAAACTGCCTGAGAATTTACCCTACTCTGATATATATCTAAGTAACTGTCTCATTAATTTGTTTCCCTACCTAAACAATATTATTACCTGAAATCAAATTACCTGAAATCTTTGTCTAGGAAACATCATAGCCTAGCACCACCTTTTGCACCCTAAAACAATGTATTTTCTGATCTCCTTAAAAAAGCTCCATTGAAAAATGAGTTTACTAGAAAATGGAAATAATAGGTTCTATCTTGTAAGAATTTTTTCTGACCATCATATATGGCACTTGCAGACCGATGCAGTCATCTGCATTGTAACTTATCTTGATGAAACTGCTAGATGTGCTCCAGCCATTCCATCCTCTGGTTCTGCATTTACTAGTCCTGCCAACCTGAATTTCAATTACACCAAAATACACACAATGCATTTTCAGTTTCCTATGTTAACAACAAAGAGATGATTTTTATCTGGCCTTAAAATCCCAATGTGCTGCAGTCAGAGGTGATCAACAGGGATAAAAAGTAAATAATGAAAGCAAACATTCATATGAAGCCCTGACATTGTATGCCTTTAGTTACTTGAAGCATACCACTGATCCTGCCATCAGCCAGCTCTGCCACCCAAGGCAGGCACTTGCTTTCCTGTCTAAGCAGAAAAACTAGTCCAAAGGGCTGCAAACCCCTGAACTTCAAGCAGCACTAAATGCACTCAAGCTAAGGACTTTACTCAAGGCATTTCTGTGAAGCCATAGAAGACATATGCTTCTTGTTTATCATTAAACACAGCTTTATCTGGAGACAAGGTCACAACTATGCCCATCTTCATGTTACATGCCTGCCACCAAAACACCATCTTCTTAGAATAAGGTTATTTGCTACTCCAGCACAATGTTTTACCCATCACATCTTCTTCATTTCAGAAGCTGAAAAGGTCACTCAGCAGAGAGGTTGCTGAATAGCCTTTATTTGGTTTGGTCCTATAAACGCTATCTCTAAATTTAAGTCCTCTACCCCAGAGGGACACAGTGGCAAAGAGATAAATAAGCTGAGAATTTTTTGAAGGCTGATGAAAGGAAACCAAGAAGCTTCTATATAAAAGGCAAACTCCACATGACTTCACTGTACACTGAGCATTACCAGTCACATGGGAACTCCCTCCTCAGAAGCTGTGGTTGAAGGGAATGGAGCTGGAGACACATCTCCTTCCCAGCAGGCACAGTCTGCTTATTCCCCATACACAGAGGTGAGCTGTAACATACCACTGTGATTACATAATGACATGTAATGCACCATCAGGACTAAGAGATCAATTAACATCCTATTCTGACCAGAACCCTATCCTTCCCCCTGCCTTTTCTGCCCTTTGTTTCCTCTTTTTTTTATAGAACAACAGTATTAACTCACTTCTATAAATGGAAATATTCTTTTCCAAAACCTGGCAAGGAATGATATATCTGGAGTAAAACTCTCCATGCTATGTAGCAGTCTCACACCACCTTGATGTGGGAAGCCTTGTTAACTACAGCTCTTACAATGAAGAGATTTCCTCATAGGAATAAACTTCAATGCTCATTTCCATAAGAAGTTCTTATAATTCCACAATCTGGAGCACAGACTCACCATTTGGCTAGGAATCTACAGCCAAGTTCATGACTTGAGAAATTCTTGTGAAAAGCCTCTTAAATCTGAGCAAACGAACACAACCCAAACATATCCAGCAGATATCTGCTAGGATGTGGTTTTACAAACTGCAGCCAGCACACATCAGTGCTGCTCTCATGTGGCTAGTCACATACCAGCCTTCCACCTCTGGCCAGCTCTAACACTTTCTCCCCATCCCCCATTTTGTACTGGGATTAGTGGTGTTGGCATTCCAGTCAACTATTTCTGAGTCCTGGAACTGGCACAGAAGAGGCAACGGGAAACACAACTGCATCTTTTGGCAGCACAGCTAACAGAACCCAGCCAAACAGGAAACTGCTTTCTAGGATGGTGTTCTGTGTTCACAGCAAACCTCTGGAGATTTGATCTGGATGAAACATGTTAATTATACCACATGAACTTGAGCTGGTAATAAAAAAATCCCATCTCTATGACATTAAACATTACCATCTTAAAAATTAGCCTGAGTTTCAGAACCAGGGAAATGTCTACTATATGTGTAATGACCACCACACCTGCTCAGAGATAGAGAAAAACAGGAAAATACCTAATTAAAGATAAGCAAAAAAGTAAAAATATACAGAAGCTGAGAAGGTGAAATGTAGGACAGAAGACTTTAAATTATTCCAGGAAATGCTTGGTAGAAACCAATGGAAGCCACCATGAAGTCAAGCATCTACCTTAGGCGTCTTTGTATTAAGCAGCTTCTGCTGCACAGCCCTATGGGTTGGGCTTTTTTAAAATATCTTACTTCTGTTTTACTATGTTGCTGCTAAGATTAGGAATTATTTGTTACAGTGACAATGTTAAGTAGAAGGTTATAGTCCCTGGCCCTACTACAAAAACAGTGTGACGCACATTCATTCAGAATGTTTGAACCAGACCTAGGAACTGAACTGAAACTCCAAGGCCAGCCCACTTTCCTTCTGGCTTTCCTTACTTCCTTCTCCGAAGAGAAATCTTTAGATGACTCGCTGGAACAACTATTTGACAATCTCTGGAGACTTGCAGATCCTGTACCTTCGCTAGTTTTCCTGTGAAGCACACCCTGAAAAAAACTCCATCATATAGAACTCTCACTGTGTCTGGGTTTACTTACATGTACTTTGGACCTGACACTACCTCAGCACAGGCTGAGAAACATGAGCCTTAGAGCTGAGTTTAAAAGAACAATCCAGCAAAGTTTGCGATCCTTTTGGCAAAGAAGGCAGCTAATGATGCTGTTAAGCACCTAATAAGGCTTTCAGATTAATACTAGCTGCAGGCAGCTAAGTACACATAAACATCTTCTAAAATCTTGCCAAGAGTGCTGAGCTGTTTCTGAAAAGTACCTGCAGGAGTCCCACAAATTCCACACTGCCTTGCAGCAGAGAAACCTAACCCTTAGTTTACAGGCCACTAACTAGAAGATTTGATGTCTCCTGCATTAGCCACCAAATCTCTTTCCAAACACTATGTTGCCTGATAAGCATTTACTTCTGGTGCATCCTAAAATTATCATTTTAAAGACCACTGTAGTCTCCAGTATTTTTATCCTGACTGGACACTAAATTTCTTGCTCTAGAGCAAAATTTTAGACAAGCCCTGGAAACAGGAGATAACCTTTGGAACATAGTCAAAAGCCAATAAATTTTGGAGATGAGGGACAAAGAATCTTCATAAAAATGCAAATTGCTGTAAGAAATGAAAATGCATCAAGGGGGGAATGTAGCAGCAGGAGCAGAGAGAACACACTGTGCTTATTACACACATTTTAAACTCGGCAGCAGGCTCACATGTTCTCACTTCCAATTGTTTCAAGGCACTGTAGTATTACATATGGTTTTCATTTTTATACTGCACATGCACAATGCTTTGTTTTTCATACCGAAACCTTAGCTTGCACTTGGGGGACTAACTCCTTCCCAATGCAAAATTTTAATCAGGAGTCATGCAATATTTGGTAATTTCCCCAAACCTCCTGTTTCTGGTCTCAGGCAATTATGCAATACTTGTTCAATTTAGAATTCAGCATACAGTGTGCAGTACCAAGGAACTATTAGCTATTCCCAGCTGAAAGTCTGGAAGAGCATCTGGTGGGGTAAAAAAAAAGGCAGAGGATGAAGGGGATGACAGGGAAAGGAAGCGAAAGTTCCATATTTAATTTTTAAAATAAGCATACCACTTTGTAAGCTGATCGTGATCATTTGGTCTTTCATTTTCAAGTGTTTGAGATAAAAGAGATTGATATCACTACTAGTCTGAATGCTGAGAAAGCAGTCATGCTAAAATAAACAGTTTTTTGTCCTGGAGTTGTACATGAGGACAAACACAACAAAAGACACTATACATTAATATATAGCATAGACACTTTATTCAATACAAATATCTTTTTTCTGACAATAAGCCCAAAACTTAGATGAAAAGCTTGCCTAAAATATCACACAAGTCTCAGAAGACCTAAGGTACAAGAGACCACCACTGTTCTGCAATATGGCCAAGATCAGCAGAATGTGGAAAGCTGTCAGTTTTCAGCTAGACCCTGTAGTTCTCCATGTACCTGCCAAATAATGACTCACAGCAGAAGAATTCTGAAAACCTTGTACAGCAATCACAAGAAAGCAACCAAGAGAAGCATTATGGTCTGATGCATAGATCAAAGGCAAATCAAGGCTGAGCTATTATAAATAACTGATTGATTTCATGTCGAAACACAATGACTAACATTCAGCACACAAGGTAACAGATTAAAATGTTCCCCCCTTTCTTGGTTCTTATCAGCAACCGAGAAACTGTAAACCAACTAATCTGGGGAAATCCAACTCACATTCTGAAGATATACACATAACCAACGTAATTCAACCCAAAAAATAAGGATCCCTCTAAGGATGAGTACCTCAAACAGCAGAAGCAATTGCAGATACCTTGCCAAGGGACATCCAGATGGCTCAAAACATCCTGCCATTCACAGCCCTTCAACACTGTGCTTCTTGGCCTGAGCCAACAGCAGCCTTCCAAAGCTGTCATTTCCTGATGGTGAACAGAATATGAAACTCATCCCTCCCAAAAACTGCCTGCAGCTGGATGCAGCTCATTCAGCTGGGCTTATTAAGATGCAGAAGCAGACACACCTAAGAAGTCTGCACAGCATAGCCACTGGGAGTACCCTGCTGCTTATAAACTTCAGCAAACTGAGCCAGTGCACCAGTCTAGCTTTCTTTTCAAATTTGAAAGCACAATTGAAAAAAAAAACAAAACATCAACTTCTGAAACAAGGGGCAAAGAGAAAAGGGAGCATTTTGCCTGAAAAACTCATTTCTTGCAAGATTCCCCCTTGAAAACAACTATGAATAATAAATACAGCTTCACTTTCAAAGCACAGGATGGGCTTTTGCCACTGCCGTGAAAAATTAGCCAAGCCTGTGCATGCTCAAAAGACAACAAGCATCTCTGAAGTCTTGTCATTACTGCAACCCTTCTCTGTTCCTTTTCAAAGGACGCACAAAAAGTGTCACTATCATCTGTTTATCCCTCAACCAAAGCAGCAGGTTTGCAGGCAATCGAGAAGCTCTAGATTGAGTGAATAAACACAGTGGTATGACACCCTACCCTGGAGATTTTCCCCATATATTCACTTTAATAAACCCTGGAAGCTGAACCAAACCAGACTCAACGCCTCTAAGTGAACGTCAAGCCCTAGGAAGCATATTCTCCTTGTGTGTGTTTTAATTGTCAGTTACATTAGTTGGAGCTTTTGTGATGAGCCAAAGCCATTAAGGTCTCACAATGTATATTAAAAAAAGGAAAGTCCCAAAGGCAAAAACTGCACAAGTTTATATTACAGAAATAAATGTCTTTCCTCCTGCTCCTTATCTTGCTGACGTCATTCCATTTTACTATGAATTGTCTCTGTTAATCAGAATAAGAGGAGCAGCTTAATGCAACCAAATACTAGCTGCTACTTAAAATGGTAGGAAAATGAGCATGGGGTAAAAAGGTACATCAACATCACTACATAATAGTTTAAAACAGCAAGACCTGCACTTACTGAGATGCACTCATGGGAAAGGCTTAGTTTAGCAAGCCAATAAATACAGAGTAACATCATACCACTCCAGAGGGCTGCAAGCATCTACCTTTGTTGTTCTTTAGCCCAACCTTTTATACCCCTCATGTTAATGCACTGCACCTGTGTGCCCTTTCCTGACTGGTCAGTGCACCTTGGCACCCATGGCTCATTGCCTTCATTGCTGTCCACCTGCCCTGCACAGCTGTGGCCCACTGGGGATGAGGCTTGGCTGCAGCCACACTCCCAATTACCACAACCTGTGTATCTAGAAATAAAAGGTCCTTTTTTTGTAGTATACTAAAAAAGTCCACCATACCTTTGCAGAGCCTTAAACAGGGCAGGACACAGAACAGAAAAGACAAAAAACAAATATTCTAAAATATAAATCTAAGGATGACTCGTGAGATTTTCATCAACTCATGCAGAAATGCGGGCAAAAGAGTTTCCCCCAAATCCAAACATCTGAGGAGCCAGGCTATGACTAAAGAAAGGATGACTCCATTTTCAAGAACTGAACAAAGATAGTTTTTGGAGCCATTTTTTTTGCATTATATTGTAAACACAATATCACATCCCTAATTTCTTCTAACACAAGGCTTGATTGGACTAATCATTCAAGGCTAAAAAAGGTCAACAATCTGTTAAGTGTTTAGACTCTGCCATATCACACAGTTGATGTCAATGTCATTGAATCAACAGCAATATTGTATGAGAGTAACTTTCTTTTAATGGTACATTATTCAGATCTTTAGACAGCAAGTACTGACTAAATCAAATTCCAGTCACCAGCTGTTTTTTATTGGTATTTCAGAAAAGTCTCAATTCTGTGATAACATTCTTCTGAATTACCCTCACGGGGAAATCTACCCAAAGAGATTTCTAGGAAGTTATTTACTTGGTCAGATGAATGCCTTTCTTAAGGCAATATTAGTATGCTTACAGAATTTTCTCACAGCTCAGCTCCAACACATGGCACAGACTGTATCTAAGCTTTAGTTTTTTTTAATTTTAAGATGTGCTGTGAAATAATCATGGTTAAATTCAGCAACTCTTTTTCTCTCCAGATACTTTGGAGGCAGTGTAAAAAGAGATTGGTTCTTAACTCAGACTGGAATGACTGTAAGCTTCATTAGGTTGCACAAACACCTTAAAACCATCATTCAGTTCCTTCTTACGAGACTGAATTATTAGAAAACTGGCTTAGTGAACAGAGGCACTCTCCAGCTCTAGATCAAAACAAGAATACACTGATGGTACCAAAAGCTGAGAGGAGCCATCAGGATAGGGTTGGCTGATGCATCTTTTGTGCCAAGAGCTGCAGAGCCACAGCCAGGCTGGGAAGCACATCCTGCCAATGTGAGCACACCAGACACATCAGCCAGGTACAAAGCAACCCTATCTCATGTAAACAGCACCAACCTGGGCTTTTTTTTTTTCCCATTCAAGCCCTCTTTTTGGAATACATTCTTTCTGACAATTACAGAGCTAGAAAACATAAGGACTTCTTCAGAAATTGATATTCATGTGTGTATTCAGTAGTTTGTTCAATTTTGTCAGGGTAGGCAGTAAGGAGAGATGGAATATAGGACATGCATTTTACATAAAATATTTGTGTGGATTTGTTGTATCAAATCAGGATTTTAAAGACTGTTATGTAAGAGGAGGAAAAAAAATTGATAGTTCAGGCAGGTTCTGTACAATCTGCATGACTGATCTTGTTTACATAAAGATGTAATAATAATTCAGAGAGTAGCACCGAATTGTATTGCAATGTCATTTGCTCTCTTGTAAACAGTATTTATAACAAACATCCTTATTTAATAAATATTTAAACAGTGATCACTGACTCTTCAAACAACCTGTCTGGTTAGAGATTACAACATCAGAGCATCTCCTTAAGTCTACAGTTTGAGTGCTGCCCTGTATCTGGTTCAAAAGGACAAGTTTAGGTCAAATACTTAATCCTGTAGGCTGGATTTGATCAGTCCATGCTATAACTTTCACATTAAGTATGTTTTAGCATCTAATTGATTTATATAAATTTTAGGTAAATCATGCCTCAAGTGACTTGTAAAGCTATTTGGACAACTGCAAATTATTGTAAGTACATTATGCAGAAAAAGAATTTAATGTTCCCCACTTAATAATACCCAAAAGGTTTTTAAAGAACATTGTAGGGCTTGTATCATGAAATTAAGTATCTGAAAGAGAGAGCAAGAACAAAGAACAGGCTGCTATTTATGGGATTCATTAAAGGATAGGCAACTTCCTCCTTTATATTCCAGTGCATTCTTCTTCTCTATTCAAAGCCTTCAGACTACAGCAAAAGGTGGTTGAGGACTCTGTTTTGCCCTATGAAATACCACCATCATACCCACTGCTTTATTCCTAACTTGAAAAATGTTGTTGGTTTGCTTAAGGTGCAATACCATACCTGAGATCTGATATCTAGCTTTTCAAACAGATTATTAATTTAAGTAAAGTTAATGGTCACTCTGATTTCCAGTAGTTTTATCTGTGCTCACTGCTCTGTAACTTACCTGACAAACACCTTCACTATGAAACAACAGATTATTTTATTACAACAGCACAGGAAAGGTTTGAGCACTTCTGCACTTACATTTGAAACTAAAAAAAAAAAATTAAAATGAGTAATAATGGTGATAACACAAGTCAGAGATAAAATTGCACTTCACTCAGTAATCTATCAAACCAAGAGGACCAGGCAGAGGCATCAACTTGGCTTCAGAGACTTTACTCCAGTTTTTCAAAGCTAAAGCATTTCTAAGCTAAGCTAATTCAAGTCCAGAAGAGCTCTTGGGAGTCAGCCTGCAGGCATTCCAGTTCACAAAAGGAGGACTAGTATTGTGTGGTAAAGGACTTTTTAAAGTGTCCAAAAACTAGAAAGTAATCATTGTGCTTTTTGGCAGCACTTACCTTAGGAGGCTGTATTTTGCTCAGTCCTTGGGAAGGCAAAGTGGCTACAGGTAATGTTGCTTTTAGCCTAAGCCATAGAACCAGAGATGCTATCAAACTTCTAACTGCTCAGCTTTTCCTTGTACTTTGTTCAGCTGCCTTGAAATTCCAGATTCCTCCTGACATTTTAGCTAAAAAGGAAAACAACTGTTCTTGGCCTCTTTTCTTAAAAACACCCGTGGACAGACAATGCTATGCAACAGCATTTCTCCTTCACAAGAATATCTACATGTCTGCATATATAAAACTACTTTGTATTATACTAAACTCCCTCTCCTTGCAGCTGTTCCAAACACTGATTGACTCAAACCCCAGTGAAGAGCAGCACTCTTGTAACACTGTACAGTAATGGCCCTTCTTTAGAGAATTAATCAGAGGAGGCAGACTAAATCTGAGCTGTAGATTCTATACTAAGATCTAAAGACCCTATTTCTATATCTACACCAGTCTCCTCGGCAGTGTCCAATCCTCTCACTCTTTCACAGAACAGGTTTCATTACTATGTCTGATATAAAATATTTTATATTGATTACCACTTACAAAATCAAAAGGCAAATGAATATTCTCATTTGAAAGTATTTGTATCATTTTTTAACAAATTCCAAATGAATTTTTTAGAATTAGGTTACTTTGAGACCATGCACTCAGAAATTCACAGCCATAGAACTGACAGCTGGAAGGCAGCCTCAAAAATAAAATTTTACATTAATGCAGAATCATGACTCACAATATGATCCCTCTGCCTGCATTCATTTTAGAGAACTGATGACAGGTGTCAGTTTGTACTTCTTAAATGAAAGATCATATGGGAATCCAGATTGTAGTCCTACAACAGGTCAAATCAGGAAAAAACTTTTAGATCTCCAGAGGGCCCAGGGAGCCATGTGTCCAAGAGTTATTCTAATAGTGCTCACTTTTAATCCTGTCTTTGCTGGGATATATAGAAAGAGAACATTTAATTGCTGACTACAAGCCACAGAATTGGGACTTATTGTAAAAACAAATAATTTTTAACCAGAGAATCACAGGATTTCCTGTAGGGACAGTTAAACTCTTCTCAAAACACGCCTTTTCCAGCGCTTTATGTCTATGTAACTATCACATTTCTCCACAGGCATTCTGTAGCTGTGTACACCAGGAGGTTTGTATTGGCTTAGTTACATTAAAGAAGCCAACACCTCAATGACACTTAAAAAAAATTAAGTTCTAACAGTCAATATGGAGGCCACACTCCATAGAATATCAAGCTTTCGCTTGCACTGCCTATTAGT
Organism: Euphonia xanthogaster; assembly: GCA_034509185.1. Classification (NCBI taxonomy): domain Eukaryota; kingdom Metazoa; phylum Chordata; class Aves; order Passeriformes; family Fringillidae; genus Euphonia; species Euphonia xanthogaster. Next base: position 49,410,416 of record JAYDZK010000001.1, read on the forward strand.
GCCAAGAATGAAATCACTCCACAGCAGTGTCCCTGCCCTTTGTGCAGCAGAAGCTGTTTCTTGGCAACCAATGCAGACAACTGAGTTGCCACGGAAACTGGAGAGACTAATTTATAAAAACTCTGAAACAAAGCAGCTACAAAGGCAACCCTAAATAGGGTGGGTATATTCTGTGTTACTTCCGACAGTGCTCCCACCATTAAAAGAATCAGAAATGAAAATACTAAATTATTAGTTGTAACTTTCACTATTTCTGTAAAATTGGACTTACAAAGAGCTAACATTTCATTGCATCAGCAGCCAGTAGCCCGTTTCTTCCTTTGCTTCAAGCTGGCAAATACACCTGAAGATTTATACTGCAGTTGAAGAGGAATGCCTTCCATGCCAGCCAGTCAGTGTTTTCTCTTTCAGGGAGGAGGAAGGCTGATGGAAAATGGCACAGAACAACTGTTGAGAAGTGTGCCCAAAATATCTGCAAGCTGGATAAAACAAGTGTTAACACAGTGAAAAGGCAGAACAATGGTGTACATCATCGATCACTTGAGCTAAGAAATGTATGTTCGAGTTTCTTATTGATTTATAAATATTTATTAGCAGAAAATATGTTCTCTCTTAAGTAATTAGAGACATGCCAGAGATGGCCATCTCTGAATGCATTCTAACCACAGTCACATTGTGAGTATGTGCACATGTGGAGAGCACACTCAAGGCATACATTTTTAGCAGTGAACAAGGTGGGGAAAACCCGACCACATGCTGCATTTCCCGGGAAAGGAAACCAATATGACAGCAAGTTCTCTCTTCAAAGAGCAAACTAGTTCGTTCAGCTGCCTAGCCAGGCCAATTAACTGCCCAGAATGATACATCCCAGGGAAAGAGAGGAAGAGAGCCTGAATACACTTGCTCAGAGATGGCAACTCACTGATGACAGGTGCCCATCAGTGGGCATGGGATGGATTCTCCTCCTGCCACATTAACCTCAGACCTCCAATTCATCATGACATCTCCGCAGAGTTCAGGTTAGGCAGGAACTATCTGTTTACTGACCAGCTGACTATTGCAAAACACAGCACCAGTGACAGGAGTCCTGGCTGCTTCACCTCCTTAAGGGGAAAAGTCCACTTGCAGCACCGAGGGCATCAACCCAAGTCTATTTTACTCAGCCATAAAACTCCTCAAAGTGATTGGAACTGCTGGAAAATCTCTATTGCTCTTTCAAGTTTGACTCAAGCACTCACAGGTACAAAACATAATAAGTGAGGATTGAAATAAATAGTCCATAGACTCTTTCCATGGGAAACTAGACCAGAACCTCAGCAGTTTAAAAGAAAATGCATCCTCTTAATGCTTTCTGCAAATCAAAAGTCAGTCACACAACTGCACTCATGCTCAGCTATTCAATGAAATGTGAAAGTCAGTGTTATCAGTGCTGATTATCAACAAGATTGTCAGGTGTGTAAAACCCAGTGGAGCTAACAGCTGCTCTGGAGAAATGCTGAACATCAATCAGTTATTGCAAATTATAAACAAACAAAAAAAAAAAAAAGGCATCCCAACTGCACAAGTTCCTGAGTTCCCATAGTTTAACACCTTGCCTATTATGTACACAAAGAAATTCTGCACAGATCCCACTAATTTTCATGGAATAGTGAAGTCATTTTTGAGCTGTAAGGCCTTGGCAGATGTTTCTCCAGCGTATGATATTACACACCAACAGCCTATTTCCCAACACAGACGGACTTACCCTAAGAACCTGAAAAACACTACTATAAACAGCTTCTCCAGAGGGTTAGAAGTAAGTAGAGGATAAAATTTAATTTTTATAGCTTGAAGGGTTGGTGTACCAAATATTGCCTGTGAAGTTCTCTCTACTATGGTGGCCTAACAGACCTACCATAACTTTTGAGCTATCCTTAGAGAAACCCAGAAGTATCAAACAAGACACAAAGAAATTGAGTTCTTTTAACAGACACTGAACAGACCAAATTCTCTTGACAGAACTGTAAGACACCTGGATGAGTTTCTCACACATCTCAGAAGTGGCTTTATACTTCATCTGCTTGTCTATTCTGATGCCTTAGAAGAGTCAGAGGCACTGTCACCTTAAGAAAGGGCTAAAGAAGGTGGGCAGCACACATTCTTTGCTCTTTATAATTTTTGTCCTAAAGTGTCAGAAGTTTTTATTCGCTTGTGGGCTGTTAACTTTTTTCACTGAAAAACATCATTGCACATTCTCTGAACTTTGAAGATGTAGGTAAAGACACGCTTTCTATTACAGTCCCAAATTTCTTCTACTGAAGCCATAGCCTGGTAAGTCATCTTAAACTTCCCATCATCTCACGAAACCAGTCAATAAAATTGCACCTAGATACTTGAGAGCATTATACTTAGAAGTCATTTTCCAAACAGTGATTGAAAAAGCCATTTTTTACCACCTAAATCTATTCTTTACCACCTACATGAATTCAGTTTAGCCAGCGAAGAGGATGCATCTCCAGTTTTCCATCAAATTATTAACTAGTTGGAAGAAGGCAGCTGCTGTGATAAATGCAGTTTATTGCTTGTTTTGACAACTTCATTCTCAATTCAAAGACACCCAGTTGATTAAGGATCCTTTCTTATTCTGAAACATTTTGGCCAGAATCCAGGTGAACGTGATCCCAGGTAGCGAAGAAGGCAAATGGCATCCTTGCTTGATTCAGCAACAGTGTGGCCAGCAGGACCAGGGCAGTGGTGAGGCACCATTTCAAATCCTGTGTCCAGCTTTGGGCCCCTCGCTACAAACAGCACACTGAGGTGCTGGAGCAGGTCCGGAGGAGGGCAATGGAGCTGGGGAAGGGTCTGGAGCGTAAGCCTTATGAGGAGCAGTTGAGGTAGTTGGGAATGTTTAGCTTGGAGAAAAGGAGGCTCAAGAAAGACCTTTCCACTCTCTACAACTGCTGGAAAAAAGGTTGTAGCCACGTGGTGGTCAGTCTGTTCCCCCAGGTAACAAGTGATAGGATTACAGGAAATGGCTTCAAGTTGCATCAGGGGAGGTTTCAACTGGATATTAGGAAAAAAATCTTCACCTTCAGAAAAGGTTGTCAAGCATTGGAACAGGCTGACCAGGGAACTGGTGGAATCATTTAAAATAGAGTCAAGGACATTGGTTAAGTGGTGGGATTGGCAGTGCTGTGTAATTGTTGAATTCAGTGATCTTAAAAGACTTTTCCAACCTAAATGATTCTGTGATTCTATAAGTAGTAACAAACATTAGCCCAGTCTCTCTGAAAATGAGGACTTCCAGATTTTCACATAAGAGCAACACACTTCTTTATCTCCACAGATCAGCAGCAATGGTAAAATAATGAGTGTGTTGGTGACAATTTCTTCCACAGCCCAAAAAGATTTTAACAAATATTTTAAGCAAGTGGCAGATTGTTTGCTATTATAAGTGACAGAGGAAGATCAGAGAAGAACCAACACAAACTTCCCAATAACTTTTTCCTCTCCCAAGACAGCTGCACATGCTATGCCATATATGAAACTATTTCCTTATAAAGCCATCTGTTACAGTTAAAGGACTAGTCCAGATGGGCTTTGCTCAGTATTAGTTCCCAGATGAACAGAACTTCACAAATCTGAGGGAAATCTGAGCCATCATAACAAGACAGGGAGAAGATAGAAGGTGAAAATCCACAAGAAACAACTAACTGGGATAGCACAGGGTTTTTTTTCCACAGACAACAGCAACTGGAAGAAACAAACAAACAAAAAAAATTCAGAAAAAAATTCTGCCTCCCTATTTGTTCTCAAGATCCCCAATGTGCATGTTGGATTGTGGGTGTATGTGTACACAAGCACACAAAAGAGCTCCAACCGGCCCTTCCCACATGATCACATTACCGAGCAGCAGAGATTGATGCAGACATCTCAAAAAAATGAAACCTTAACTATGCAAGGCCTGTAAAAACTTTTTTAAATATCTTTTTGGTGTAAATCAATTGTATCCTTGTTCAGAAAATTACATTTTTCGGGGAAAGGAAAAAAAACCGCCAGGCCAACCTATTCTTTGCCTCCCTGCCCCTTCCCTATATGATAACACCTTCCCTACAGGAAGGGAGAAGACTAGGAAGAGAACAGTTTGCTCAGCTATTTTGCAGTGTCAGTAATTAGCTGAAGTTCTTGCTTCTCCTTTATATGACAATTAAGAAGCAAGGGAATGATGTCTGAAGAAAATTTCACAAGAATTTTATGAATGGGAGTAATACAAAAAAAGCCTGGTTAATTTAGTTGACTATTCTATTGCAGGATGTGTCACAATACCTGACACTTGTTAGCATTAGCCAGTTGACTCAGAATGGAATTATTCACAGCACTTACATCTTTTCTGAGAAAGAAAGACTGATAATACGAAGCCCACAGAATATTTTAAAGTCATGCAGAACACAGCTGCCTAAAGGGGAGTACTCAAATCATGGCTCCACTAACAAGACAAACCAAAGCTGGACTACCAAGCCTTTTGTCTGCTAATTTTTTCATTTGGAAAACCCTTACCTAGCTTCAGCTACAGCTTTGCCAAAGTCACTTGTGATGTGTCACAAATACTTGGATATATCACAGCTTACGTTGATGGCAGATGACTAAATTACTTGTTATGTTTTTGGAAACAAAGGAGCATCTACCCTTCTAGGGTCTGGAGTCCTTCCTCTCTTCCTTCTATGGGATGCATTACTTGGGATTTGCCAGGAGACAGCAGCTTCTCCCCCTGCAGGGACTACCAATAAATCTTCTACTCCCGGGGCTCCTGTGAGTTTCACAGAATTGTAAACTGGTTCCTTTTACTGACCTACATTTAAGAGAAATTCCTGTGTAAAAGGCGAGTCATCTTTTCATGTCTCTTCAGTAGCCCTGTGCTGCTTTCTAGAATATTTTCTCTCCTTACTATTCCTCTGTGCTGCAGTTAGCTTCACTCTTGCAGTCTCCTAGCATCATCCATGACAACTTTATACTGTCCTCTCAGTTTCCGTGTATTAGGTCCCCTCACAGAGAGCAGTTATCTAGTCCCATGCTCAACTTAATGTCCACTATTTAGTAATCAGCATATCTTCCTCTATACCTCTATTTCTAAGTGATTGAGATTAAATACTAATTTAGAAAGGAATTATGTACACCTTGATGAAGATAAAATGTCTTGCTCTTATTTTGCATAAGCATCCCATTTATCTGTTATCCATCATTTTCCGTCTAACGTTGATTAGGAGAAGTGGAAGCTTCGCTCTTTCTAATGCAGCACACACCCACTGCACCTTGAAAAACTGTTCCAGCACTACTGGACAAGCTGAAAATTACTTGTTACCTTTCCTTATCTTGGAGGGTTTTTTTGGTACTAAATTAACAGGCTTATTTCCAGGTAGTAATCTAAAATAACACAGAATAAAGCTAAGGAAACTTGATACACATTTTTAGTGAGGCTTTGTTCCCAAAGAACAGAAACACTTACTGTACAGACAGACTATAATTGATTTGGAATATAAAACCTTCCCACACACTCTACCTAGGGTATTCTAGGGGAGAAAATCTGGAGCTGTAAAGCTGGTTGTCACTTCAGGATTTCAGAAGTCATGACAGACTGCTTAAAAAAAAAAAAAAAAGAATGGGGAAAAAAGGGTAAGCATGAGGACTACATAAAAATCATAATTTTTCTGTTTCAGTGCTGCAGCAGGAGAAGATGCTGCAGTTTGAAGCTGAAGCCAAGGGAGAGCCTCTCCTAGCCAGGAGAGGAACTGGGAGCAGTGGTGAAGAGCCTCAAGTAGCAGTCATTCCTTTTAGAGCACCCACCTCTTAATTTCAGTGATCCTTCTGATTACTTGCCTGTAAGTGAAGCAGGCAAAGTTAAAGCTTCCCTCTTCCTACAGAGGTACCAAGTGACATTCAGTTGTTCCTCTCCTCCTCCTCCTGTAACATTTAAGAGAACAGTTCCTACTGAATGCTGTGAAAAATGACTGGCATTCAGTTGGACTCGGCACAAGAGAAACCAGAGCTAGATTTTCTTTTCTAGGACAGCCCTCCTCCATCTGCAGATGGAAAGGTTAGTTTTTCACAGGGATGCCGCATTTAAAAGCTACTCCTCCTACAGTGTCATTGAAGACTTGCCAGAGAAAGGAAAGTCTCATCCTCTCATTCTCATCACCTCCCCCAACAAATAACCAAAGGATGAAGCACAGCAGGCTCTATACCAGGCCACCTCATTTAAATACTGCTGCTTAAATGGGATTTAAATTAAGCTGCAAGATAATTTTGTTTGAAAGAGTTTTTTAGCAAGATGACATTCCTACAAATACCATTCATCCAGAACAACTCCTATAAATCTTAATCAATTTGTCCTTTTGGTCCCACATTTAAAATACAGTCAATGTTTTAAAACTGCTTTTAGCTTCATAATGTCTTCATGAAATTGTTCAAAATGAAATTCAACTGAATCACTTTTTATCAAGAATAAAATTTCTTGAGTAAATGTATTCATTCTGACAAATACTTTACCTCAAAATATCACACACCGACTACTGGAATACGTATACATGATTATAAAAGGTGATATTTCATTTCAGTCTTCTGTAACAGAAATAGAGCCCCAGAGAGACTTTACCTAGTTACTTGGCATGTCCAGAATACAGATATCAAATATTCATCTCAAATTTATTTGTTGTTAAATTCAACAAAACATAACCAAACCAAAACAAAAAAAATCAATGTTTTATTAATGTTACTCATTCTTAGCTTGTTAGAATAGCCCTGCTCTTCCTATTTCATCCCTTAAGATATTATGTCTCTCTCAACCTTTGCTCATGGTACTGACAGCCAATCAATGCAAATATTAGTTCAATTTTCTTTAAATAAGGAACACAATTTTTACTGAAGAAAAAAGCAGATATGAACAACTGCATTCACAAAGATGCTAATCAAGTGCAAAAGCACTACACACTTCTACATGGATGTTCTCCCACCATCTCATAGCAATGCAATGTTCAACACTTCTTGTGTTAAAGATCTTCACGTCATGCTCAGTGCTCTCTCATCTGGTTCCTGTCCCTCTAGTTCCGACAGGCCACTTGGTTATTCTTTCCTACATTAACCGCTTCATATTTGCTTTATTAAATTTTACACTGATTGCAGTTCATGCTCCTAATTCATCAAGATCACACTCTATTTAAACAGCTTACTCCAGAGTATTCGCAATGCTCCCAAATCTGCCCCAGAACAGATGTGTTCTGGTTTAGAAACTGAAACATCCAAATATAATTTCTTTTCCTCTAAGACCTATAGGCAGCATTTTTTACACAAATGTACAGAACAGTGAAGGTGCTGGAGCTCAGGAAGTATTTTTATGTAGCAAGAATAAAAGAAGTACAAAAGCATTTCAGACAACAATATGGGCTACTCAGACGACAGGAGATAATAAACCCTGCTAGCACCATCATAACCACACTGGGGCACTGACCCCATACATGCTTATGTAGCTATAGTAAAAAGTGGATGTGGGAAAAAAACCAACTACTCTGTATCAGAGTCAACAAGGCCACATATGGACTTTTTTCATGACTGTGAATTTCTATATTTTTAACCTTTTTATTCTTAATCAGTGAGACAGAATTACAGCATCCATGGGTAAATTCTCGTGTGAACACAGGGTTTCCCATTATCAGTGCACAGTGTGCCAGGACCATTCCCACAACACACTCACCTCCTCTCAAAGTTATTTCCTCACCAAGGAGCACGCAAGCATGCCACTTAAAACACTCCATAAACTGCATTAGCTTTAACTCAGATTTTGTGTGGGTGTAAATGCAAACACAGATTTCATACTTGGGAAACAGCAGAAGGTTAAAGAAATCTTAGTTATAAGTGTACAAGACATACTAACAGAACAAAAGCTGGACTATAGAACTGAGATGTGCTCAGGAAACCATTTCACACAGAAACTCCACAGAAAGCACAATTTTTCAGAATTTGCTAGATTTTAAAGAAACAGGACTTGTGACTAGAAATCAAGAAAGGAGATAGTACTGAAAGACACAAGGAGTTAAAAAATCAAAGAAAATTAAGGATGCTCCTAGAAAATGTTCAGAAACAGAAAAATTATTCAGAGGTGAATAAGAAATAAGAAAGGGAAAATGAGACAGCAGGATATTTCAAGGACAACTAGAATAAAGGAGGAGCTAAGCTTTAGTTTCTGGATGCATGGTATATGGCAGCAGCTGCAGTTTGCAATTCAAATTAATGTAAAACAGACATATAACCTGTCTGCAAGGGAAGGCAGGTATTCAAACACTATTCTATTTAAAAAGTCAGCATATCCATGTTAGGCAATGTCTTCCCTCCCTTTTAATCAAAGCCATTCTACTCTGGCTATTCCACAAGATGCCCCCAGTTGTCCCCTATTGCCTGGCAGCTTTGAAAAAAATCATTGCTTACAACAAACCAAAAAAGATAATTAAAAGCAGTTCAAACTGAGATTTCATTCTCTAATCACTTGATGAGTAAATGTCTCTTCCGATTTTAAAGTATTAAAGCTCAGAGGAGTTTTATTTAAAAGAAGTTTCTGAGATGCAACATTTAATGGAAAACCAAATCCACTAGAACAACTGATCTGGGAGAGGCAATCAGCCTTAACTACTTAACAAGAGTTTTATTTTCAGTATCATACAGCTGAATTCCAAACCCTACATAAAGCTTTACTGCTTCCAGTGGGAGCATACTACAGTCTTCTGCTTTGCTTTCTCTAGTTACACTCACTTACCTCTGATAATTTCAGACCCATTTGTGCTCATTTTTATTTATGTGCAAGGTACTATGTCCTGTCCTCAAGTCCCCAAAGACTTCTTTCCTCTTTGGTCTATGACTTCAACGATTCAGTCCTATGGAAGAAGCTTCATTCCCTTCCCAGCAGCTTTGCCAAGCAAGATTACCTGCTTGTAGCAGGTAGTCTGACCTACTTCAGAAGTTTCTTGGGGTAAAACGTATGAGAAAGTACTTATTAGAATTTAAGAAAAAATGTGATAAACACCTTGCATACCATTAATCAGTGACATCAGGAAAACAGTCTCAAAAGTGATTGATTTATACATAAAAATCTAAGCTGTTCTCAGACCTTTACTGCCTTCATTCAGTACAATGGAAATATTTTCACCTACTGGTAATTGTATTAGTTTCTAAATCTGATTGAGTCTGGACAGTCTGGCCCTATGAACTGGCACACAGTACTGGGACATAGATTCAGAAGAGATTAAGTCAATACTTCCTCCAGGATTGAACAAATTAGTTTCGAGCTTAAAGAGAAATGGAGGGGGAAAGAGGCAGAATACATGGTACATCACTGATTTATTATTACATAATACTGTTGTCCCTGAAGATCCTCTCAGTTTCAGTTCCAAAATTCACATCTAAGAATCCGAATTGCAGCTCCAACACAGGAAAAAATCCTTCTAGAGGTAGAGACCTGAATTCATCTTGAGTAACTCAACAAGCACTGAAAAGTATGTCATTGCCCTAGACTTGCTTTCTACAGAAGAAGAATCACAAGAGACAATTCCAGACTAACTAGGTTGAATATTCAAAAATATTTCTGTTTCTTGCCACTCATTACAAGCAACAGCAAAGTGTATGGCTTAAGAAGCTTCAAAGTATCTCACACAAAATGTTTCACAGTTTACTGCAGTTTCAGAAAAGAATCCGGTGTCATAAAAACTTAATTAGAAAAACAAGGTACAAAATTGGGCTGTCATTACAATTTCCTCCACTGTCAGTAATTTTTGACTTATTTTGCCAGTATCACTTTCCTTTTGAGGTGTTTGAAAGACCTTGGATCCTATAAATGCAAGGATTAGTTTTCAGAGAAAAACACAGCTAATGACAGAAAATTTATGTAGTTTGTCCTCTCAATATTCATCATTCACATAAGCATCTTCTTCTACACAACAGCTTGGCAGAAGGTGTTGAATAGGAAACTAAGTGGAAAGAAAAAAGTAATCAAGGACATACTTGCATCAAATCTCAAGTAGCTGCTCAAACTTGAGTTTGAGTATAAGTTATTATCCTTTAGTTCATTAACTCAACTTTTTTCAAAACAGCACTGCCAAAGTTTTCCAAGTGTTTGTGTAAGAACTCAAGGCCCAACATCCAAAGACATAAGTATATAAAAATACTAACATTAAAAAGGAAATCTTTAAGTTCTCATGAGCTACAAGGCAGAATTGAGAATTTTTCCTATGAATAGTATAATTTAATTTCTCAGGAAGGAAACACATTACGAAAAATTGTGATAGGAAAACATTGGGTTTTTTCTTCAGATGATGTTTAAGATTCTTCTAAATGGTTAGAAATTCTTAGTACTCTTACTCTGGTAATAACTAATATTAGAAGGAAAACAAAACAGAACAGAAACAACCCAGCAAATCCAACATCCATTATGTTTTTTTAAAGGATCATTACGTCATACCACTTAAGAGAAAGAAAACACACACTTTGCCAAAAAAAACAAACAAACAACAACAAAAAAAAAAAACATTACTAACAGTAAGAGCTTCAGAGAGTATAAATAAAATCATGCCAATGAACACAACCGTTTGACAATACACCATAAAAATCTTCAAACCATCGCTCTCGTTTGGTTCAAAGTCATAAGGCAGGGGAAGCAGAACAGAGAAAGTTTAGGATGGCTATTGTTTGAAAGCATCTCAAAAAGGTTAAAGGTTTCAGCTGTTCATTAAGGACTTAATTGGTCCCAAGGATTGTGTTTTACTGAGCAGTGGAAACTCTTCTCCATGACCACCAGTAATCTCATGCCTGTCTCTCCAAAACAGCTGAACAGCATCATCAGAGAAATCTGCAAGCACTTTTCCAAACTCTCTTCCATGAAACAATTAAGCAAAAAAAACCCCAAAACCCTCCACAACAAGATCATACAGTCGAGGATGTTCCCATTTCCTTTTCTTTTCCTTCCCCAATAGTCAGTAAAACACAAATAAGAACTTAACTGGATAATAAGCTGTTCTTAGTTAGATTGCATATTTAAACAAAGAGGAAAAGGATCCTTATACTGGAAATGGATAGCTCTGAACGACCACACCATGTCTTCCCACTGAGGAACACTTCTTCACACAGTACGAAACTCCACCTTGAAGAGTTGGAAATTACTGTTCCTTAAGAAAGGCTTCTGACAGTACATAAACTCTCTAATGACTATGTGGATATCTTTACAGACACTAAGATCAGCTTATGTGATATTTAACACATTCTGAAGCAGGTATGTGAGTTTTCTGTCTCATTCACCTAACAACAGCTCTTGTTTTGCACAGCACACAAGCCTCTCCAAAGCATGCAGAAGATGGCGTCTTCTCTTCTCAATTTTCAAAGTCAGTTTGCAGTTCCTGTGGGATGCCAGCTGGCAACCATGGAAACTCCTATTGTGAGAAGCTTTTGGAGACAGAGCAACACAGTTGTCAGTCTCAGCTTAATAAGAACCGACCCTAGACAAATAAATGAACAGACACTGCTTTCAGTCAGGAATGGGCTCCTGTTCACTCCTTCTCAGAGAACTTTATCTGAGTAACAATTAAAATTGTTAGTCAATGTCATAACTTGACAATGAAACAGCCTATCCAGAAGCACGAGAGTTCAAGGACCTCACCTCTAACACCAGGATAACACCAACTGCCAACAAATTTTCTACCCTAGCACAAATGATTTTAAACCAGTTTTTTATGCTTTTCTCAGAGTAGAGTCTAATTTGTTGTGGAAATCCACTTTTGTCAACCATAATAGTAAGAATTTCCCAAGACCCCCAGAAGCCATCACAACTTGCTGAAACATGCAATTTTCATTCATTGGTTATTTTTTGTTTGCTTTTCAGACTATCATGAAGGAGCATTTTCCTCAGTATTGGGAAAAAAAATTCATCTTTTTAATCCTTACCCAAAACTGGTTTTAAAACACAAAAGCCAGAAATTATACATCTTCCAGAGGGAAAAAAAAATATTTTGATTAAATAAACTGCAGGCAAGAAGGAGGGAAAGTGAGGTGCATTAAAAGGTAGAGAGGTGCTCTTTGGGGTTTTTCAATTTCTTTCATAGCTATATAACATGGTGGTGTGTCAGAATTGCCTAGACAGGGCCTAAAATTCGTGTCTAAAATAAGCAGCACAGCTATCTTCTGATGGGTATGGCCTTCTAGCATTAACATTAGAAGCCCTTTAGGAAAGAACAGCTTGTGCAGAATGAACACAATGGGTTTCAGGACCCCAGATAGTTGTCCAGTATTAAAGTACCACCCGAAGAGCTGCTGCTTTCCTGTTAAAATGCTTATGTGATCTGCAGAAGTCATTTTACTTAATGTTTTCCCACAATTAGTCAGGATCTGCACAGCTACACCTCACAGAGAATTCACCATTGTTCTCTGGTCAATCAACATCACCCATGAGCCTGTGGCTGGCAGGGAGCTCCAAAGCCTTCAACAAAAGGGAGAAGATAAAGTTACTGTGCTGAGATAGAGAAGATATGATGCACTCAACATTTTTTCTGGTTTTGAAAAATGTTTGAAAATGGACAATAAGTGCTATTTTGAGTGGATTGCAGCTACAGCTTCACAAATACAAAGAACATGCCCAACCAGTCACCCTTAAAATTAAATGCACCTTCTTCATTAAGATTACAAATGCTGATGTGAATCAAACTTACAGGCAAACACAAAACTAGTCACTTGCCGCATATATATTTTATTTTGGTTAACATTCCTTTGGTCTAGATTGTTGTACAATATACACTATCCAGATACTGAGATGAGATTGTTACTCTGTGAATGATACCTACCTTCATTTACGTAGATGTTTCTGTACCCAGGACAATCCAGGTCTAGAGAAAGACATTTGAGATGTTTAATATATCCTAAAAAACAGTACCTTTGGCCAAAAATTTACTGTACAATACAGATGTTATTATTCAAATGTTTTTCACTGGTTAAGAACAAAACCATAAAAATCACATGCTCATTTTAGGTGTAGGTGCAAACACTTGCTTTTGCTTCCTGAAGAGAGTATTTTTTTAGAATAGTAGCATTCCTTTTTAAAAACTACAATATCACACGTCCTCAGAAGGAGAAGTCCACAGGAGAAGGAGTTTTTTTGCATCATAACATAGCAAATTTAGAGTGGGTTTCCACTAAAAAACAAAAGCATATTACACACAATGAAGAAGCTTCAAGCGTTCCAGCACTGTGATGTTCCCTTTCCTTGCAGTCACAATTCTTTAATAGCTATTTTAATTAACAAGGCTATTGAGGGGCATCCTATGCCTCACACTGTACCTTCTGTAAGGTATATGTCTTTAAGTAACTGTGGCTGTATTTCACACCTGTAAAGGTAATTTCATTTGTGTATGAGGAAAAAAAAACAGAACAGATAGTGACTTTTATTCTGGTATCTCTGGCACTGACCATTTATCTGTCTGAAGTCAAATCAACAGCATAATGCATATACTGAAAAATAATTTGCATGACTGCATCTTGTTAAGCTAGGCAAACCACCTGTTCAAATAAGTAGGCCCTATTATAAACCAGATATTTGTTCCGCCAAAAGCACACGGAGGATGTACAAGGTAACAAAGCACTGTTGTCCAACCTTTAGTCTTTGTCAAAACATGCAAACTGTAAATACCCTGCACTAATATACACACCATAATACTTCTAAAAACGGCACTGTTTCACAATATTGCTGTTAAATGTGACCTCGATTAGTTTTCTCCCATTTCAGTCATTGGTGTTATTCTTGAAGTGCACCATGCAAACAGAAACCAGAGAATAGCTTGCAACAAAGCAAGGGGGCTCTATCTCCACACACAGCTTGTGTCCTCAGTGTCTGCACTGTGTCCACACACTGCCTTTTTGAAGGCCATTTTTAATGCACATCAAACTAAAAATGCCACCTTCTGTTAAGGAAAGGTTAGAAATCAAACTAGAACAGTGCAGCCACAGTAAAGCAAGACACCTTTCAGTCATGAGAAAGCATTTCTTCTCTGCCCAAGTATGTGATAATATTAAGGGCCAACGCTGACAACATCTCTTCATGAACTTAAACATCAGGTCAACCTAAAAAATTGAGTAGTGTTCATAGTAAGAGCATGCCCTCATTATCTGTATTCCTACAGGCAGTCATTACACCTACTCATTCTATTTTCATTTTCCTTACATAGCAAAGTTGGCAAGGAAAACGCCTCAAGATCTCCCCCTGGAAAGCTTTTGAATTTGGCCTGTGCTCATAAGACTGTTAAACACTTCTGAGAGTCCCACCATCTTCTAATGCATCACTGTGGTACAGGGAAGTAATTCTATCTCTTTCTCTCGAGTAAAAAGACCCTTGTACCAGTGGAAATTAAGTGTATTCATAAAAGTATATAGAAAACTACTCCAGACATGGTGTGAAACCTACCCAGCTCTGAGGAGTCATTAATAATTAAACGACAAAAGTATGTTAAATGCAGGCCATTGGTGTGCCTTATAATCAGATTGCAGTTGTATATTGCGTCAGTTTTAGCACAAATGAAATGATATTCTAAGGCTTCTGAGACCTTGACGTCAAAATACAAAATCTGATGGGCTATAAGGAAATGCAAATAAGCCACTAATTACCCTATTTTTAGTAAGGAGAAACTTTTTTTATCATTAATAAAACTAAAATAATGCATGAAATCCTAAGTCAATACTCACCCAACACTGGAAAACATCAAGTTTTAGGCCCTGAACTGCCAATGACCCAATAAGACAGATTAGTTAAATTTGTTGGCGTTTGCTTTTTTTGAGGATTGCTTCCTTGTGGTTTTTTTTTTTTTTTGTGTATGTTTAGTTTACTTTCTTCTTTTTGGTTTGGTTTCTCCCAAACACCTTTCTTTTGCTATTCCATAATTAAAAAGTTGAAATAGCTAATACAACACACCTACTTAATCAGGTCCTGGAGTTCTAAGAAACACTGACAAAGCATCATGTGCACCAAAACTTACTAAATTTCCAAAACTAGGAAGGAATTTTTGGGATGGGGAATCAACTGGATGTCAAAAGAGAGCTTTTCTCCTGTTAATTAAACTCTCCTGAGGTTCTGATTGTCTAAGTACTACCTCTTTCATCATGACAAGCTCTTTACATTGTCATCAAATTTTATTGGCCATCATTTAAATTCCTCTTAACTGAACAAAATGTTTATTAACATATTTTAGAGATACAGATCAAAGCATCACAACTAACAAGGCTATTTGAGGACAAGTATTTAAGTATTTACAAGTATTATTTTTCCATGTGTAGTGTCAGTATGGCACAACCACCTAACTTGGAAGCCCAGTTAAGTCTCTGAATCCTGCTGCTTTCTTTTATTAGCCTGAGGCATCTAATGATAGTATCCAATCAAAATATACATACCACACTGTCCACCTGCATTAACAATACAGGGGACTCATTATTGCTTCAGAAGGGCAATTCCAGTGTTGGCCTCATAAAATAACTCAGAAGAGAGGACAGTACAGAACAGCTTGTCTCTAAGTTACATTCCCAAAGAATGATCCTAAGAGAGCTTTATTCTCTTATCCTTACAGTATATTACTTTTCTTGACTCAGAGCTTTAAGATTTTATTGCTTTTTAAGTTAGTGATGAAAGATTTAATCACAGATTTGTTAGATTTAGCCCCTCAACACAGCCTTTTCCAGAACCTTCAGAACTCCAGCAGGAGTCACAGTAGAAGTTTCCAACTACAAATAGTACTGGAAAAATGTTGGATTTACCATGGATTTCCTCCCAGTAATAATTCACAGCTTGAATTTAGCAATAAAAAAAAAAATCTATCATCGCATCCCCAGCGCCATCTGGGAGATCAGGCTTTTGGCAAAGAAAAATGGAGCAGCAATTGCCTAGCAGCACAGGAAATCAATGACTTCCCCACTCAGGGCTGAGCAACAGGCTGCTCCTGCTGAGCAGGGAGTCATTCATTTCCCTTCCTGCCAGCAAAGCTGCTCTGTATATGCAGAAAGCAAAGTCTCTGTTACACCTGCTGGACACACACAACCCTTCCTCCAAACCCTGACCTTACCAGGGGGGTTAGACAGCGAGCTACACAATTCCATGTGTATATCCAAAAGGGGAAGGAGTGTGAAGATGGCAGTCTCTTGAGAGAGCTTCTGGACATGAGGGTTTCAGGCTACAAGGTAGGCAACAAAAACACCACTGAGTTAAGCTCAAGTCAAAGCTCATGAGTTGACAAAGGATTCAACTGAACTATGCCAACATAAGGGCCAAGAAAATCTGGTCATTCCTTTTGCCCCAGTAGTAGGATAATACAGGGTAATTTCAGGAATTAGAGTTCCAAAATAGGTGTAAAGTTTTTTTTGTTTGTTTGTTTTTCTAAGCACGATCATTAAAGGAGAGTTTTAAATACAAAAAGATAGAAGTGGAGCACATTATCCAGGAGACAACATTGGCATTCTTCCAGGCTGCACTTCTTCAGAGCTAAACCACAAGTTTATTTACATATAAAACACAAAGCATATGTATTCCTTTTTTACTGAGAGGGTTTGCAGGAACTGGAATAATCATTCAAGATCTTCTGTCAGTGTAATGCAGAGACAACCTTTGTAGCTTTAAAATCTCAATTCTTTCCTCAAATTCCTCAAATTCTTTCCTCAAATTCCTCAAATTCTTTCCTCAAATTTACTAGTCTTAGTGCTCCCTGGAGCAGGAGACAAGAAAGAACAGGAGTTGAGAGTTTCCCCCAACACATACTTCAACTTTGCTGCAGACAGAAAGAATTTCACATCCACATTTTCCTCCAGGTCAAAGTTCCCAATAAAGTCACAGTAAGGAGATCATTACAGGCATGTACACAGTCACCAAGAACTCTACTACTGTATGTAACTGGTGTCAGAAGTTACTGATACAAAACAGCAGACAGAAGGGACTTCTGGTCAAGCCAGACTTGGCCCTGATTTGAACCAGTGTTCTGAATAAGCAGCTTGTCCTTTGAACAGCCCTCTCTGAGATCAGAGAGTACTGCTGTAGCTGTTTCTGGAGCTACGCCTGCACATCAGCCCCAGTAACTGCAGATGTGTTAGGATATCACCAGATCTTGCTGAGCATTGATTTACCTGTATCAGGCAGATTTGGCAGCATCTCACAACAGCAACACTGTTTGCTGCTTATCTGTGCATCATTGAACCTAGAATCTGTAAAAACACAGCTGTATTACAGCAGAAATATCACGGTCTCTAGCAGCTTCTAGCTTCTCAGGGAGACTTCTTCAGTTTAATAAGTTACATCTGTAAATGCAAATATCTGCCTTATTTCTCTAGAGTCACCATTGCTCTAAATCAATTCAGGTCACACTGAAATTAGCCTTGCCCTTCAGCAGGTTAAGAGCTTCTCCCGTTTCTCTATAATTAATACATGTCCATAGAAAAATTACAAATAAAGTGAAAGATAAAAAAAGAAGTGGGATTGTTCTGTAATATTTTTTGTGTCCCTCTATCCCCATGTTCAATAAGAAGCCTCTCAAAAATCTCGCTCTGCTGCAATTTAATAAGTCAGCAAAAAAGAGACACTGCTTGAAGGTATTTTGCAGAAGAAATAACATGAAACCTACAAAAGACTCCTCAATAAATGTGAGCCCCACACATAATCCTACCTTTATTCCTGCAATAAGGAAAAAAGCTCATTCATTTTCTAAGCTTGCACCTTCTTCATTGTCCATTTAAGGTGCAATAAGATTTATCATTTAGTCACTCTGGAGAGCAGTAGGTCTGCATTTATCATGGTGAAACACATCCTCACTGTTTGTTCTTACAGTTTATGGAAAGCCAAGCGCAATGACTCATAAAACTGCTGCAAGAAAAAGCTGAAACAAGTTAACAGAATGAGCTTAAGTGACATCCTTCATCCTACGTTTCCGGCGTGCAGAGCCAAAACCACATCACACTTTCAACAGAACAGATTTAGAGCTATTATTTATCATAAATGGCAAGACCCTCACCGAGGCCAAGTAATGTTTCATGGCGTTCCTGAGCTGCTCACAGATCTTAAGCACACTATAAGCAGTAGAAGGTCTGGCTGTATGTTCTAAAGCAAATGGGACTCTTTTCTGCTAATGTACTATTCTTTTCCTTTTGGAAAATTATTTTTCTTCATGCTGAGAATGGTCATCGTGAAAATTCTTACCTGTTTTCCATCTAGCGTGTACAAGCGTTTAACCACCCCTGAATCCAGCTTGATGGCATCGGTTATATCAGTAAGAACCTGTTCAAAGGAATGTGCTGTCTTCTTGTTGAGCAGAATCCGGACTGCCTTCCGTGGCTTCACTCCGCTCCTGATGATAGTGACCAGTTTAGGCCTAATGAAATCCTTATTCTCTTTTGTGTCTGGAGCACCTCCTTTAGCAGTGGCAAGAGATGGCACTGAACGAGAAGTAGAAGTTGTCTTAACATTCACTGACCAGTTTGGGTTTACATTCTTTGTGTACTCCAGTTTCTTGAAGGGTTCTATGGAACCACATACATAACTTTCCCCTGTGGAAACAAAAGCAGAAGTCCAGCAAGTCAGATTGGAGAGGGAAGAAAAATAAGAAAAATACAAAATCAAATAATTCTCAAATTATTAAACATTATTCTTATCATTCTTGATCTACAGCACATAAATATTGATCTCTTCCCTTCTCAGATGCTACTGACTACAAAATGAGTGATCATTTAGAAATCACTCTTCAGCTAACTGTTCAAGAAATGCTGTTACAAAAATCCTTGAAAGCTGCAGTTTTCTTATCAGAAAATACTATTTGCAGTGGGGACCACTGCTGTCAGTAAACACAGTAAACAGTGTTTGTATTTCACCAGCAGCCCAGCCCAAGCACATTATCACAGAACTCCCCCAGCCCTCATGCTTAAGTGGCCCACTCCTAAGAAAACATCAGGCCCCAAATATTTCAGAGGAAATACTATGAAACATTACCAAACAATATAGGCTACAAATAATGTTTTATAAGAAGGTGGATGAAAATGTCATGGAAATTTGTTAACATTTGATTTTTTTTTAAAGCTTTAGGCATCATAAACCCAGGATACGTATAGACAAGAAACCTCCCTGTATTATTTACTGACTAAATATATAATATGTGGGGAAATGGA
>JAYDZK010000001.1:49429697-49441543 GCA_034509185.1 Euphonia xanthogaster
GTGGGGAAATGGAGACAAAGAGTAGCAATTACAGACTTCTCATCACAACAAATTTACCATACTTAAAAGAAAAATAGTGGCTATTAGTTCCTCTTTCTGTTGGAGCATTATCTACAGTAAAATATTTTTGCAAATACCACACCCACACAACTTCTGGGGAACTAGAAATCAGCCAGAAAACTCAGCTCCATGTAGATTAGCACCTGAATCCAGTCCAGCTGAAGGCTGCTGTGTAAGGGGCACCTGCTTGGGTGCTCCCAAACCCTCCCTTGAGCTTGACTGTTGCTGTGCTGGCAGTAGCAATGGATGAGCTGGATCAGCTCAGTGATCTGACTGAGCATACCAAAGACACTAATTTTGCAACATCAAGCTGATCTGGTTCATCCTCTGTCTGAGGAAAAACAAACAAACAAGCCAAACAAAAACCAAAAATGCAAAGAAACAAATACTAGATCCAGCAAGACCACACCTTCTGGCAGCCTACAGTTAAATCACAAATAATGCAAGATCCTTTCCTGAACAATACCACAGAGACATCTGAGATGTTTTACTTCTTCTGGGTTCAAGAGTTCACTGTATGCTAACAGCACAGAGGCCTTCATGCCCAGGGTAAAAAAACCAGAACAAAACTCAGTGATGCGCCTCCTATGCCAAAAAACATCTAAGAGCCAAAGATGTTCCTAATGACCCCTACCCCTAAGGAAAGAGGACTCACAGTTCAATCATTAAAAGAAAGTTAAGTATTAAAAAATTAATATTGGAACAGGCTTCAATGCACCCAACCCAATTCTGGGGACATTACAGCACACAAGGTACAGATACACAGAGTCACCACATCTAAAAATGGAGGCAGGCAACACTGGGACTTGAAGCTTGGATAAAGGTAGGCAGTTCCTTTTAGCCACTGCATATATACAAGATAGGCAGATATGTATATGGAAACATCAGACTAGAAGGGCTCAGCTCCAGTAATGAGTGGTCAAACAGCGCAGGTTCTCCTTTGTCCATGTCCTGTCCAATTGTTCTAGTGCTAGCTTCTCAGTTAGTGCCAGGTCAGAATGCACCCACTGAACCACATCCACAAAATTAGCAAGTTTTAAGGAAAAAAAAAAAGAAATCCTACTATGATTAAGCCTGTTCTCAATACAATACCTGCTCTATAAAATAATTTACACAAGTCTCTTAAAAAATTTTAAGCAAAATTTATTCTTGTCTACACTTGTGCTGGCTGTAAGATGTAAAATCCACCAGTAACCTCTTGTTTTATTTGGAGGGGAGATATAAATCTGGATTTTGAGGTTCAGTCCTATTAAGGAAATTGTTCACTTCAGCTGCAGAAAATAACATTTATTTAAAATCAAGTCTTCAAATTAAAATTCACTTCTCAAAGGGTAGACTCATAAATAAATGTCGATACACAATGTTCTCAGAAGATTTACATTTAATTTATTAAGAACTCTTTTGGTTCCCCTTCTTGAAAGGACAGCGTTCCACATGATTTTAATATCAGCTACATTTAAAGGTCAGATGGATTCCTTGTACCATTTAACTGCACATCAACTCTTCATTACAAAACTAAATTTATATGAATGATCATTTAAAAAGGACCAATAGAATCACTGAAGGTTTGGGATTGTTTGAACATAAGCACTTTTGCCCTTTCCTCATTTCCAATGGTACCATATCACTATAATATTTACACCAAGATAATTTTTTCCCTTCAAGAGGATCATATTTTTCTACAGAACACCTTGGAGGTAGAGCATCCAAGGCCTTCAAAGATTAAATACCTTGAGTAAGAACTATTTTATATAGGTTAACAGAAATACAGACACTTCTCCCATAATGTTGTTATTTAAAACTATTTTAGATATTAGCTAGGGCCTGCAATTTTCATGCATGCCACTCCTAAGGGTCAGGCCTGTAAGAATAAAAAACTTTAGTACCTCTGGTGCTTGTACGCAGAGAATCTCAAATAAAAGGACAAAAGGTCTTCACCTAGATTTTCTTTCCCTTATTTTTCACCAATACCTCCAGGAGAGAAGACTGTAAAAAGATTTCACAAGGGGCACGACTTAAAAGTCCAGTAAATCCATCTCCTGCTTTAGCTATTGCTTCTTCATCAGCAGCTTTCAGTAACTGGCAGCTGGAAGAAGAAAGTAACCATCTCCAGACACTGGATTCCTAATAACAAGTGTTGAGATGGATTCTTTGAAGAAACTGGATTAAGCAAAGGGCACAGACAACAAAGCCTATTTAATGGTGACAATTTGATTGCAGCTCCCCAGGAGAGGAGAGCAAGTGTTTCACAGGGCAGTCATCTGTCACTAATGGAATTTTGACTCTTGATTACAGTATCAATAGCCATTAGGAAAAGAAAAGGGGAACACCCAGTTGCTTTGGGAGATCTGGCATCTAGGAAAAAAAGTGATTATTACACCTTAGAAAGTATCCCTTTCCTGAGAGCCTCTTCACAGCAACAGTGCAAATGAAACACCTACCACTGGGACCTTTCAAAAAAGATGCACAGCGCTTGTTGGTCAGTTTCAAACTTGTTGGTCAGTAAGCAAACACTTTAATTTGTATAAATGGTCAACACTTCTGGGAAATGCCATATGGAACAATAAAATAAATCTTAAGATTGAAAAAGCTAATTATGTAGAAGGGCAGATGCCAAAACATTGTTTATGCTTTAAAAAAAATAAATAAATAAAATAAAATAACCTACTACCTGCAGTTGCACATCTGTCAAAATTCAATGCAACTGACCTATCAGAGACATGCAACACTGGAGGATAGTTCTTATGGGTCATGACAGAATTTCAAGGCTTGCTTCACTTATTAAATATTTGTAGAAATAATATCTGTGTGCACAAAGTGGTTGCTAAGGAGACATTGAATCACTGCACATAAGTACTGGAGCTTTCCTGATGCAAGTGTCTCCCTGCTTTCCACATTGGTATTAGCAGTTATTCTGTTTTCTTCAGCTTGCTGATATTCTCCCTATAAGAATGACCGAGACATCATCTCCTAAAAGCCATTTTTTGTGTTGCTTTTCTGTGCTTAAGGTGACTAGGCCTAAAATGGCTTCATGAGGACACCAGTTATCTTAGGTGGAAACCCTAGAAAAGGAAGACAAAACCTGTTTGCCTCTCACAGAGAGGGAACATCAACCCCTCTTTGTGGAGGTCAGGATTTACCAATTTATGGAAAATGGTGTTGATTCCCTGGAGTACAGTATGTAGTAGGAATGTAAAATTAATTTATTAATTTGCAGTGATTTATTGGGGTCCATTTCCCCAACAGATAGGACAAGAAATATGTTAAGAGGATGGGGAAGCGACTAGCACCCCCAGCACTCCATGCCTAAGCATACGTGCCTTTCTTCACTTCTACCCTTTGGTTTTTTACATACAAAAACCAGAATCTCAATATCTCAGGAGAAAGGACAAAAAATTCTGACTGCACCTCACTACACAGAGCAGATTGCAAAAAGAAGATGACCTGAATGAAATAAATTACTGATACTTGATAGTTCCCAAATGTGTTAGTTAATAGAACAATAACCTACTTTAACTACATTGCTGCTGCCTTGTCTTCCTGCAGGGTCCGAAAAAAATGCAACGGTGCAAAAGAGATGGAGCATCTACAGGAAATAAATCTGACCTACACATGTCCACCCAGCAATGAGATGCACCAGAAACTTCAAATCAGACCTCCTCTGACCTTGGAAAGGACTTCTTTCACAAACTTACTTTCTTCTCAGTTCAGACTAAAAGGTTGAGATTTTTTTTCCTCATAAAAATACCTCCTCTGTCCCCTCTGTTACAAGTAAGATAGACATTGTACACACTTTTAAAAAAGCCCACCAAAAATAATGTAAAGCACCTAGAATAAGAAATCACATGGACTTCCAAGAAGCTGTTAAGCAAGACAAAAGATGATCAACAGGCTAATGGATGAACAAAATAATCAAATAAACAGTGCCAGAACAATCCTCTACTATTTTATGCAACAGGATCATTCAGCTGTTTGTTTATTAAACAATATAAGGACTGCAGCCATTTCTGCTACAGGATTCAGTCCAAGTTTCCCTAAATTTGATAGCCCTGGATCAAGTCCATGGTAAATATCCAGTGTAAATTTAATCCTACAAACAAATGTCCACATAGATTCAGCTCTACAAACATTTAAACAGATACTTTAGTATTATTATTTTGATAGTACATTACACATGCATATGAATCTTTCCAGCCCATCAATTCCCAGCTGCTGAGGTAGGCATGATCTGGAAGAAAGAAGCCATTAGCTCTAGAGAGCATCAGAGCCCACGACAATCAATTCCTACAGTCTAGCCTGGCTGGGCTCCTCACCAACAACACCTGAGTGGTTGGCAGAGTCAAGAAGGCAGCAGGAATACTGGGAAGGAGAGGGAGAAGCTGAGATATGAGAAATGAGGTGACAGTAGGAGTAGCAAGACCATATACAAAATAAGTCAGGAACTCTTGCAGCCCATCACTTCAGCAGGGAGACGCTGCCTTTTGAACCCTGCACTGGCAGGCAGCTTCTCTGCTGCTCTGAGCACAAACTGCCTGCCTCCATCATGGGAGCCTTCCCACAGTCCTCATGTGACCCAGTATTTCCTCTGCCCTGCAGCAAGGTTCACATCTCCCAAGAGTTATTAGCTGGCTACAGCTATTACTGGATTTTAAAGCTGGCATATCTGCATCCTTTCAAACTGCTCCTTCAACAAGACTTGCGGCTCTGAGGTAATCCCTGAGAGGCATTCATTTTTCTTTTTGAGATTATTCCTTAAAACTGTTTTTGTCATTATGCCTACACAAAACATGCAGACACAGACAGAAGTCTTTAGAATCATTTGGCAGGGCACCCAATATTGACATGTGACAAAATTGTTTCCCAGTATGCTCTCAGCCTTGTGGTCTGGGGCTTTCGGCTGGTCTTTGACTGCCAGCTCTCAGCTGCAGGGTTAACTTTGTGGTAGGTATCACAGAAACTTAAAACAATCAATCCTGATTCATACCCAAAACTCTGAGGTAATATTACAATAAAATTAATGAGAAAGAGATGCAGTTCTGGCTACAGATTGACTCTGTGGTCTTTGTTCCACATAGCAGGACCCCAGGAGTAAAAACCATAAATACTCTTTATTTCAGGGTTACCTTGCAATGTTCATCGTTTATTTTGGGGGTAAGATACAGTTGCTCTAAGGTTGATACAGTTTTGGAGAAGCAAAGTTCCTTCCTGAAATTTCCTTTACAGCTAAAAAATTAAGCCTTCAAGAGCAACTTCATCTTTATTGTTTCTACATGCTTTGATTGCATGTCATGCCCAGGAAATATAGTCACATCACATTCAGAATCCATTCTTTAAATCTAAGAGGGTCCTAACATCAGGGCTGACAAAAAGAAGGAACTTGAATCCATTGCATTATTTCCTTCATGTAGGGCGACAGAAGTTACAGACCATGTGAAACTTTTTACAACAGTACATACCTCTTGATATCAAATTCCAACAAATCTCAGAGGCATAAGTCTTAAGAAAAACAAACAAACAAACAAACAACCCAAAACAAAAGGGGGGGGGGAGGGGAAGGGTGGGGACAAAAAAAAAAACCAAAACACAACGAAATCAATCAAACCAAAAACCCACAAAACCCCTATGCCCAGGGATGTCATTACTTTCAAATAAAGAGAAAATGTGTCCATGCATCTCAAAATAATCTACATCACCAGCACACAGCCATGCCAGCTCTGAACCGTATGCAGACTGAAACTAAATATAACTGAAAACAGCTCTTTTACAATCTTTTTCCTTTGGGACTGTATTTCATGCAGTTCTGTGTATTTAGCTCTGGGATGAAAGACAGTGGCTGCTGTCTCATTTCCCTCAAGAGCCTCTCTGTCTTTATGTACCAGATGAGAAGGTAAGAGTACAGGAACTTCCTCACTTCCTCAGGCATAAAGGCAAAAACCAATTCTAAAAATCAAGGTTTTATATATTTTCTTTACATTGCAATCGCCAAATCAATGTTCCCCCAATCACGTAAATTCATAACATTAATTTATTCACTAAATAAATTAGTGAATTCACACAGGAAGGGAATAGTCTCACCACGAAGAAAGCAATACTTCATATTTCAGTAGTTGGAGCACAAATGTCATTTGGCAAGAGGCAAAAATCAAGTGATTTTCCAGTTATTTAAACACAAAGCACAGCTTCAAGCTAATTAATGCTGTACCAGACGAGCCAAACTCTAATAAATTTGTATAGTCAAGAGTGGAAGAGGCTTATGCAAAAACCATCATTGAGCTAATAATATATGAACCCGTGCTCCACTGTGAAGTTCTGTGAGTGAAACAACCCACCCTGCAGTTTTATACAAATAAACAGAAGCCCCTTTTCAGATAGAATGAGGATGTAGCTCTCTTCTTCCACACAAAGACTAACTTCTGTAAATCCCACAGTCCTAATGGGACAAGAAAACAAGACTGTCCTCCTTGAACTATACCAGGAAGTGAAGATGTATTCATTGAAAGGGTAAGGAATAAAGTCCCACAGGAAAAAAAAAATCCCAACTACCTTCTTTAAAATAAACCCAGGCTCTTGCACTGTCATTCATTTTGACTGACTGATTAATAGCTGGTATTATTCTTCACTAGGATACCAAAATAAACCAATCTTACAGGTTGCTGGATTTATTTTTGAATTCAGTTCTTTCTTTTCAAAACTGGCTCTGACTGGCTGCAAAAGGACTGTGCAAATCAACATTAACATCAATGAAACTTGTTTCTTGTTGAGCATACCAATCAAATAAGCAAGTGCACAAAGACTGCTTTTAAACAGACGTTGATTAATATTGGTCTTTCCTCCCAGAAATTGATTTTCTCTGGCAATTAAATACTGTCCTGACAAATATAGTTTTAACTGTGCCCTGAAATTGATAACACTGCTCCTCAGACCAGTTTCCTTTCCATTTCACTACACCTCTGGCCCCATCCCCCAAACCTGCTACTTAGGCAGACAATCCTGCCCCTTCAATTTTCTTTCTGGATCATCTTCATGTTGCCCCCTACTTTCCTTTTTACACAAGGAAGATTACCAAGAATATCAGGTTCTCAATAAAGAAAAAGCTTCCCTCTGCTATGACACAAAAAGGAGACAACCCAATGGTGGCTGAACACCTGCTATGCAAAGCTGTGCTCCTCTTTCAGGAGGCACATTTGCCATTACCCTTTTATTCTTCTCTCTCCATATTAGCTTCATTCTGATCCTCTCATTACATCCTGTTACTGTAAGTTCTCTCACCTGCTGCTAAAAATGAAAATCACATAGAAATTACAATCTCTGTTACAACTCTAAATTGGCTGTCTGGTGGCTATCTATCCATTCTTTAGTGGTTTGTCCATGGCACACCTGGGCCAGGGGTAGGATGGAAGCAAAAATGAATGAATTGTTCCATCTTTATTTTCTTGGAACACAATCAAGTACCTGCATTGAAACTTCACAGGTAAGAAATGCTCTCATTTATGGCCATGTGATAGTCAATGCCTTCATACTCTACATTCTGATGTTTTACACTAGAAGCCCACTGCAGTCCAAAAGCACTTCATGTTGGAAAAGCTACTTTAGCTGCTTGTAAAACTTGTGAAAACTACTATTAATTTTTTAAGTTTAATATTCAAAATGATTAATGCTGACAGCTTCTTTTGAAGCAATAGAACTATCACTGAAGGAGTGATAAATTTGTTCTCAAGGGGCTAATTAATGACTGGCATGTCTGACATTTGACAGTGACCAAGAATTGTCAGCTCTGACTAAACCACTGGTGATGGTTTATACTGCAGGTTCATGAGCCTTACTTAACAGACAACCTAAGATCTCTGCAGCTACCTGAAAGGACATTGTATCAAGGTGGGTGTTGGTCCTCTCCTCACAAGTAACAAGCAATAAGACAAGAGGAAAGGCCTCAAGTAGAGCCAGAGCAGGATTAGATTGGGTATTAGGAAAAAATTCTTCATGGAAAGGGCTGTCAAGCACTAGAACAGGCCATCACTGTAGGTTTTTAAGATGTGCAGATTTGACACTTAGGGACATGATTTAGTGGTGGCCTTAGCAGTTCTGAGTTAATAGTTGGACTCAATGATATAAGAGGTCTTTTTCAACCCTACCAATTCTATGACTGGGGAAAAGGGATATGCTGCTGAGGGAAAAAAGTTTACAATCTACCCCAGCTGAATCACGGCTATGATATTACTCTTTTAACAGGTTGCCAACATTCACGCCATGCAATGAGAGGCTAGTATTTTACTTGAGACATATTTACCTGTAGAGAAAAGGTACAGCTCTTCACTTGGCTTCACAGACTTAAAAAACCAAAAACATCTGAACTGAATTTCACATAGGTTTCATTAGCAGCACAGAACTTTTGAAGTTTAACAGTCTAAACTCGCATTGGTTAGACCTTGCATCTTTATGAAAAGAAGGATTAGATGCAATCTTCAGGATACACGACTATCAACACTATGTTGAAAGGAAAAGGTTAGACACATTCAACAAGAAGGAAAAAAGTAGCAAGGCAGCAATATTTCAAGGCATCATTACAGATATCCACAATTCTAGTCAGACAGACCATTGAAAATCCTTCCTTTATCAATAAGAATACCATTACCTCTTTTTGAAAGACTTAAAAGATTAGACAAAGGCCGACTCAAACTTAACTTTACACCTTGAGATCTTACTGCTCACCTTCTACTAGCTGGTCCAAGGAGGAAATCTTCTTAGAGCCATCAATTGTGTAGATTGTTCTCACTCCCTGGGGCAGGTTCACATTGTCGGACAGAGTTCGGGTCAGGTCAGCCAGGAGAGCTTCGAAGGACCTGAAGCGGTCAGGGGAGATGGCATATACAATCCCTTTGAAGTACCGGTCTCCATTACGGTAGAATCGAACTTTCTTGGCTTTCTTCTCGGAACTCAGGGTCTGTAGAGTACGGGTTCGGTAAAAGCTGCAGTGGGCACTGTGGGTAGGGCTGGGCAAACCATTCACCCGGGACCCTCTGCCATATCGCTGAGCTTTATCACGCTCATCAAAATGCTCCAGCTCCATATCTCTCCCAAGGGACATCTTGGAGTTCAACCTAAGGAATGCACAAGAGGAGAGAAAAAGCTTTAGTAACTTAGAAGTTTTAAGGGAGCTCATTTTACGACTTCCTGTTCTACACATCGCTCTTACAGAGGACTACTTTCTTGGTTGAGAAGAAAGTTTGAATAAAATCATGCTACATTCACATGGTCATTTCACACATAAGCCTCTTGCCATGCCTTAAGAACTACATTGAAGTTAGATGTCCTAATAATGTCACTCATGAACCCAAATGCTAATGCTAAGCAAACACTGAGAAGTGTTTGTTCAAATTCAGTATATTGGAAAATGAGGTGACCAAGTTGACCTACTGGAAAAAAGGAATAAATGCATCAGCTTTCTACTTTTTCTCATGTTATATTCAGGTGCTATTTGAGTCTCATCTACCTTCTCAACTGCTTGCCCCCACTAAACTCTTGGTTGCAACTGTGATCTCAAGAGGTGCTGTTTCAGAAGGGCTGCCAGTTGCCAACAACTAAGCAATTAAGAAATTTTCAGAGGAATAGATCTGGCAGGCTGGAAATGAGAATCATAACTATCACAGATTCAGTGGGTCAATCCCAGTGTTAAAAACTACCTGCCTATTCCAAGCATTGGTTTCCTCACAGCCTAAGCTTTGTAATAAATTATTTCAGTTGTCCTTGCACAAAGGCTTTACACACTCTGAACCAACAGAAGGGCTCAAATGGCACAACATTAAAGAAAAAATACACCAGGAGACAGTGTTTTTCAATGAGCAAGCTACTTCAGGGCTCTATGCCTGGCAAGATATATTATTAATATCCTAAGTCTAATATTCAAATTGATTAAGGCCAACAGCTTATTTTGTCATCACCAAAGGATTGATAAAATCAGTGCCATTGAGCAAATGAGCAATTGGTGTCTCCCATGTCTGACTGTGAGAAACATCCATCAGCCCTGACCAAAACAATCCCAGTTGTTCAATACAGATTACATAAACAGAAGTTCACATGCTCTGAAATAAAATCAAAGAGGCAAATACTTCTGTTACTTTTTGGCAACCAACACAAGACTAAATAATACAAAGTGCACATTAATCTTCGCAAACAGAAGACACAAAAATACAAAAAAAATAGAATAATCAAAAGATCATTAGGTTCTAAACATATTCATTTTCATTTAGGAGTCACCTAGATTTGCAGTTGTCTGCAGAGTAGTCAAGCACTGAAAGTTTATTTATAGCACAGATACATAGACCTAATTTAGAAGTGGCCTCTCTCATTGATTTCCAGTAAAAAGACAAAAACCAGCAAGAACTAGCTTTGTTTCAACCACTCATAATGATGTGACCATTAAGAAAAAAAGATGCATTCAAACCAGCTGTAGAACAGTGAGAGGAAACAGAGGAAAACTTACAGATGCTCTTTGACTTGCAAAAGTTTGTATTAAACCAATGATTATACAGCAGGACCCTGATGGTGCAAAGCTGTAGGTGATGTGCTCAGCAACTTCTCAGAGCAGTCCATGTGCTGGACCAGCACAAGCACCTAAGGCAAATGTGGGGCCCTAGTGGAAATTATTTACCCTACTTTGGTTACAGCTCACAACTGACTTTGTTACACTGACACAGGATCATATGCTTATGTATAAATGCAGGATTTATTCTTGTAAATCCTTCAGAAGTACCTACACATAGTACAGTATAAGTGTTTTCTTATATATGCAAAAAAAAGACTAATCTCTGCTTTTCCCATGCACACTACATCCCATTTCAGTGAAATGAACAAGAACCTTTGCTGTGGCATTTCACTCTATAGGTTAAGTGCAAAATACAGCTTAGTGGCCACATTTTAGGACTGAGAACACACCATCACTGCTTCCATGTTAAAAAAAATTTTGTCAGTTATTTTAATTCCCATCCAATTCCAGTGAGAACCTGTTATTCAGATTTAAACAATCCCAGAAAGCACAATCCAGAAACTGTATCTCTGAAGCAATTCCCGTGCCAAGAAAAATGGATTTTTCTCAGCTCTGCTGTTACCTTTGCTTAAACCATCTCTAATACACCTCCCTTCAAAAAAAAAAAAAAAAAGTTTAGACAAAGATATTCTCTTTCAGCTTTATTAATTTTGGATGAGTGGCAAGAAGTGTGAGTCACTGTCCTTTCTTCCACACGTTTATGCTTTTATCAATAATGCCTGTAATTCCCAAATACATCCTTAAAACCGAAATAGAGCTCCCCTTTAGCTCCACAATCCTGGTATGTAGAGAAAAGCGTGTCTAAACCACAAGGTCAGAGCAGACAAAGAAATCCTAAACAATTTGATCTGATGTTTCCGTTTGTGTGTATAAATATATAGTCTTATACAGGCAGATACGCAAAAACGAAGAGACACGCCCCTGAAAAACCACCATGCCAACACTTCACACCCTAACGTCTGTTAAAGAATTATTTATAATACAGGTGTGGGTGAACATTTCCATGAAAAAAACACGCATGCTGATTAAAAAAAAAAGCCCACACCACGCCGCGATGTGACTGGGACCCAGCGCAGATCATACGGCGACTAAGCAGCCGGATGACCACTAGCCACCGGGGGAGGGCGGCGGGTTTGGTGGGGGAACACGGATACATGCGGCAGCGGGTTCACGAAAAGATGGGGTTTATTCTGCTGGGGTAGGGGAACCGTGTGTGAAACACGCCCATTCCTCCGGAGGTGGC
>JAYDZK010000001.1:49441643-49480644 GCA_034509185.1 Euphonia xanthogaster
GATTGTGCAAAGTGAGCAAAACTAAAATGATAGTTATCCAAGTATCACCACTCAGCAATAGCCAAAACACCAGTGTGTTATCAACAGTGCTGTAGCCACAAATCCAAGCTATGGCATTGTATTGACTGCTGTGAAGAATGTGAACTCCATCCCAGCTAGACCCATAAAGGCAATTAGTTTGAAAAACATACAGTATAAAGTGCCTATCAGTTCCCTTGTCCTTGTCAAAGAAACATCTTTATTCACCAATTATTTGTTTTAGAGTAACATATAAGAGAGAGAAACAAGTCTGTAAAATGAACTCTAGAACTTAAGGTGTGAATAGAATAGTTAACACTGTAACTTGCTGATTTATTTGGTGTCATTTAACTCAAGAAAAGTATTTCCCATAAATTAGATTGAACTAGAATGGTGTAACTAGTATTATATTGAGAGCAATACATCGTGGGAGCTCAATAAAGGCCAATATTGATTTCTGTAAAATGGAGCTTTCTTTTTTAATTTGAGACCTAGCAGACACCTTCTTTTTTTCTTTCTTCTTGGTTTTTTTTTTTTTTTTTGATGGCCTAACCTGGTGTTCTTACCCATTTTTTCAAAATTAAACCTCATATAACTTGTGTTGTTGCACAAAATTAGTAAAGAAAGAATAAAGGAGGGTGGCACAGTAATGCAATATTAAATGCAAGTTGCTGAGTTAAAAGATGCTCTTTCATGATGGAATGGAAAGCTTTCTCATTCTGTGTAAACTGGGAAGTTTTTGGCAGTGGTGCTCTTTTCATCTTTAAGGACAAAGCTAGAACTGCAGCAGAATAAACATCAAAACTTTGGTACAGATTTTCTTAGCTTTTCCATCAAAACCTGATAGACTGGAAATCACCTTCAAGTCTTAGAGCTGATGTTTTATAAATGAGCAAGATTGATAGGTGACTAACCCTGCCATTCTCTAATGGTAGGGAAATGAGCAAGATGAATTAAATCATAGACAGTATGTCTATGAATTACAAGAAGACTGCCTGGTGCAGCTTCCACTAAGGAAGGTATCATCTCTGTGTGAGATTAAAGTAGGCTTGTGCACTTGGTGGCATTGAAATCAGATAAGTTAGAGGTGACCTGGTCTTCTCCACTGTTGCCTGCTTTTGGATTTTGTGGTGGTTTCTTAGCACAGAACATTATAGTTGGCCAAGGTGTACTGTGGAGGTATATGGAGATTACCAGCATATAAATTTCTATTGAGTAATTTCAAGCCAGTTGATTTACAGTGACAGTGTGGGGGAAATTAGGTGAAGGTCCAAATACTCATTTCTGCATTTCCATTTTAATTAAGTAGGAAAGAGATGCTGCTTCTTATGTGTAGACATAATTTCTCAGTTGTTCATTTTGGTAGAGGTAGAGTTACGAGGAGTTCACAAATATTTTTAAATATTTGCTTTTTAGATACTGAAAGATGATTAATCTTGTTGTGTGAAGACTACTTACAGATGTGGTCTGTAAGTAATTACTGTCACATAATTGTTTTGTAGATGTACAGCAGACAAGATTAAGGCATCATTTGATTTGGGTATAAAATTGGGAGTCATTCATCACTGGATACTAAGAATTCAATGAGAGCGGGAGCTTGAAGAGAGAATTGTTTCCTTGATGGCACCTTTATCCATTATCGATGCCATCACAAAACCTTATTGAAGTAAAGGAAGACACCCTGTGATGCTCCACCCTTGTCTGCCAAGCCAGTCACAATGCTGTTTAAAGTGTTGGTTTGGTCAAGCATGGCTTCCTCTTGATGAAGCCATGCTGATTTCTTCCATTAACATTCTTGTCCTTTTTGTACCTGGAATTGGTTTCCAGGTTAGTTGTTCCATCGCCTTCCAAGGTATTGAGGTAAGACTAAGCAACCAGTTGTTCCCTGGGTCTTGCTTCTTGCCCCTGGCAGAAGAGCATAAGAAGAGTGGAAGGTTAAAAGGACTGCATTGGAAAATAAAACAATAAAAGATAATTGTATCCCAGTTACCTGTCATCTACAGGATTGCAAAAATTTATAGTGCCCATGCTGTATCTGAGTAACAAGTGTGTCCCTGCTCCTGTACTGAAAATATGTGCTTAATCAGTGAAAACACTTGTAAGAGGTTACAAGGTTAATTCTTTATTTGGCTCCTTAATTTGGCCAAAGTATCTAATACCTGCTGATCAAGGGATAATTTAAATTAGGTTTTGTGGCTCTTTTCATAACAAGGATCAAGTGTTTTAGGTAAAAAATTCCAAGTCATGCTGATCATGTGGAGGATGTAACACTTGGAGGCTTGTTCTGGCTTCAGTTTCTTTCAGTGATATTTGCAAACAAACTGTTTTCAATAATCTCAGAATAATTGAAGGCAGTGGACATTGCTTGCTTTCAGTAGGTCTCCAACATGAGAAGAACCCTGAAGGGTAATGTAGTGGCCATAAGTGGCAACTGTGAAAAATGTAAGACCTGCATATCAAAGATGGATTGATGTTCTGCAGTTTGCAAGGACAGTATTTCAGAAGAATGTACTAGCAGCATAAAAATGATTTTGAATGAGAAGCTGTTAATACATGACCTGAAGTAAATATATCTAGAAATTGCTATAACCATGTACTTCATTCACTAAACCCACATATATTACTAAGACAATCTTGGATGTCATAAAAAGATAGTAGCCCCAGTAACCTTGAAGGCTCCACTTGAAAATAAATGCACAAAATTGTTTACCTATTCCTTCTACCTGCCTTTTTCATATCAGATTCTTAATGCTATTTTTAGTTTACTTAATGCTGCTTAATCTCCTGTTTTTAATGTGGTCTTATTCCAAAGGGCACAGCAAGGAATAGGTTATCTAGTACTGGTGTCAATACTTAAAAATAATTGCTGTGGGATTCAAGGAGACTAGTAATAGAAACTGAGATGAATCTTAGTGCAGCAAGACTCCCAAGCATTTGTCATGCTACCTTGCAAGTCTACAAAATGGGGTGTTTTTTAGATAGAACACAACACTAAATTAAACAGGAAGTTTAAGAAATGTCACTGCCTCGTTATGCAGGGTTTTTTTCTGTTGCACACGTCTGTGCTCACTGAGTGCAATACTTAACATCTAGAAAGGCCACTCTCTACATAAAGCTTAGTCATGAATGAGTCCTGTTGGGGCAAAACTGCTAAAAAGAAATTAAACATCACATTTCTCTTTATGATTTGAAGTAAAATTTTCTGGTGACTCCAGAGTGGCTCCCTTTTTGTTCTTGTTCAAAGTTTCAATACGTTGCTTATGCCAGAATTATATGGGCTGGAAGAGACCTCTTGAGGCTCTCTCCTC
Source organism: Euphonia xanthogaster (assembly GCA_034509185.1). Lineage (NCBI taxonomy): Eukaryota > Metazoa > Chordata > Aves > Passeriformes > Fringillidae > Euphonia > Euphonia xanthogaster. The sequence continues at coordinate 49,444,970 of JAYDZK010000001.1, forward strand.
AACCCAGAAATATGGTATGATCTCTGCTAGAGAGCACTACAGTAAGCCATTGCTTTTTGTTACATCTACCTCAGGTGCACCACAGACAGAATCCATGGGGCTGAACAGAGAACAAGGCTCTCAAAAGCAGCCTGGCAGTGAGGGTCATTTAGGTATTCCTAAAAGTAATTGTGTGTGAGCATGTTTCTTGTTCTAACTCATTCCACTGGTGTCATACCTAGTTTATGCCTAAGTGCAGGTGACTTTAGAGAAGTCCCTGTCTATCTGTGAATCATGGCAGATCTTAAGCACCAAACAAATGTCTTCTGAATTTGCACAGGAGCCCTCCTATGTGCCATGAAGCATCTTAAACAGAAATAAAGGCGTACGGAATTACAGAATTGATTGAAATCTCAGACAGGAGGAGAGGAAATTCCAGGAAATGGTGCTTGTTATGGTGAGAGAATAGGGGAACAAAATAATTTTGCAGGTATAATTAAAGAGGAATATCTCTTGTTCCAGAAAGCTGCTTGCTTTGTGTGTCTGCTGTTATACAGATTGGTAAATGTTAGGTGACTAATGTGTTTTTTCATTTTTCAGACTGAAGGTTAGAATGTTAGTGAAAACTGTGTAGCTGCAAAGATGTTGAATAGTGCTTTAAGGAGAAAATCTTCACCAAGGAAACAAATGCAGTATTAATAGCTAGAAATATTTGATATACTGATGACCTTAAAAATAATTTTTGCAGCTTTTCTTAAAGTAATTACCTGTGAATTAACCTTAAAATCTAGTAGTTTACTTACTGGCAAGGGGAGCAAAATGGGACAGAAACTTTTGATCAAGAAATAATAGTTACCATATTGGAAAAGGGCATTTTAAGAGATCATATTTTTGTAGAAATTCATATTTTTATACCTTGTATCTTCATTGCCTTTCTTATTTAAAGAGTGATGAAACAGAAATATGCATTTAATATGTACTGAAAACATTTATTTGACAAAGCAGAGGACCTAAGTAAATTATTCCTCCCATATTTTTTAAATTTTTGTTTAGATAATGAAATTAAATTGCTACAGTAGTAAGTACCAAATAAAAGCAAGTGCTATTTGGACTCTTTCTCTTTAGTTCTTATTAATGTATGCACAAGTGTTTGACTTCTGTGAAAAGTTTGCATTCAAAACTAACCTGTCAAGCTTTAAATTATTTCAAACTTGTGGTTTTAGGTAGTTACCAGAAATCTAATACAGTGTAATGAAAATTTGCACATTTAGCATAATTCTAACGGTTTTTCTTTTCAGTTGAAAATCATTCTATATTAATAATTTTTAAGCTATTTAAGCAAAAGAAAAAAGAAAAAACAGTTTCATGAAATAAAGGAGCATGTCAGAAATGCTTTTTACAACTTCTGTGACCCATAGTGTTTCTTAAAGAGATGGGGAAAACTCAGATATTCAAGGTTTTATGGCACATTCTGTTCTGAAGTCCTTACCGTTAGTTCTGATTGGTGTTTATAATAATAATTTTGTTGGTTTAGGGCATATTTACTGAGATATGGTCAGTTGTAGAAAACGTCATTTTGAATTGTCACTTTTAAAAAATTCTTGATGTGCTGTCATGGTTTACTTTCAAAAATGATATTTTTTTGTGTTTGGAATCGGAGTGCTGTGCTCCACATTGTAAACACGGTGTTGAAAGTTACAATACACAATAGAGTCTAGGAATTCATTTTTCATCAGGCTATTTCCCAAACAGCTGGATCTTGAGCAAGATATGTGAAGTCAAACTAAGGATTTTTGGCAAGAGGGAGCAAGTATTTTTCTGAGAGATTAGCAAGGGTCAGATTGATTGATGGTACCAGTTTGCAGTACCTGCAGGAACGGAGTTTGGTTAATTGGGGCTCTTTGCTGAAGGTTTTCAGTGGGGATTTGCTCATGCAAGGGCAGTGTCTGTAGTGTAACAGGCTTCAGTTCACTTGGGCTGCCTTTGAATACTCTGGAGTTTCCTCGCTGCTCTTTACAAGCACCAAGATCCTTATACTTTATCCCCCTTTGGCAGGAGAGGAAGAAAGTAAAGGAGTACCTAAAACAGATCTTTATACGATTGCGTTGAACTTTAAAGCTCCCCTAATGCTAAATACTGAGATTCAATGACTTCTGCAACCTCAGGAGCCTCAGTGACCCTGTGAAAGCCATGTTATGTATGTGAATAAAAGTGTGAGTGGAGCAGGTTCTGTTGGTGTCTGCTCAGTGCCCAGCCTGGCAGTGTCCTGCCACTGTTATTGGGTAATCTCTTCCAGGTAAAGGCTGTATCCATTGATCAACCAGTCCACTTCAGGTTTTTGTGATAGGTATGGAGAAAGGCACATCAAATGCACAGGAAGAAATGCATTTGTCATGTCACTACTTTTTACCAGTTCGTCTTCATTTTAGAAACTGATGTTTTGATGGATTCAGGGGATCAGCCTGATAATGGTGTAAGAACTATAAACAAATTTATGACGTAATTTTCATAATCAAATTTCCCATCAATACCATCATACATTTTCAAGTCTCTGGGCAAGAGAAGACTAGGAATTCTCTTTTCATAAGGAGAAGAATGCTGTTATTAGCATTCAGGTTTATAAAGGAAAAGGTCATGAACTCAGGTTGTGTGCATCAGTGCTCAGCATATCAAAATTCTGCACGTTCTGCAGATGTTCTTTACAGAAAGGCGAATTGATGTCATTAGTATGCTTCTAGTTTGTAAATTTAGGCTTTTAAAAACTTTTTTTTTTTACTCTTTATGCTGCAGAACCATATAGTTTGGTTGCTGAAATGAGTTGATAAATTATAGACAGCTTTTTGCCTAATGCATGATATGCAGTGGTTCAATTTAAGACTTCAATTTATTTTAAACTATCCTTAAACTTAAATTTATTTAAAAATTTAGTACATACCAGTGAACAATATTTTTTACAGTCATGTGCCATGTCCCTTTTGACCGTAACTGCCACATACTTCATTACAAATCAAATTCATTATGATAAAAAATATGGAAAAGGACTTTTACTTCTAATACTGAAGCAGCGTCTTTAGTGAAAATTTTTTAAGCACTGAATCTTTTCAGACATGTTACTTGTGTTTATTTTTTTTTTCCCTTACAAGCCACAGAAGAAAGAGGATCAGCAATCAGAAGCTAAAGCAAGTCCAAAAAAGTCATCAGAACCCACTATTGACCTTTTAGGACTTGGTAAGCAATACATAATTGCTTGGTTTTAAATCAAACATAGATATGTAATTTTATTTTTTAATTTTATTTTTTCTGTGATTACTGAAAGAATAATATGAAAACCATAAGATGGCATGTATGAATTAAACAGAAAATGCCATTGGGATGGGGTATATCAGTACTTATGATTTGCTAGGGAGAGTAATGAGATCCTGTGGGAAGGGGAAGTTATCAAAGTGATCTTCAAAGGCCTTGTGGATTGTAATATTTCATTGTTTATGGTACAAGTGTACTTTTTAATGAAAATGCTGAGGTCATCTGAATCATGTATCTGTAAAAGACATTATATCATACATTTCCTATATTAGTTAAGAGAATAGTAAACTGTCAGACTGCAGCTGACTAATACTTTGTAAAACTTAATATAGTGGGCATTTCAGTGTTCTGTACTGACTGCAACCATCATTCATTTTTATCTAATCCGCCTTTTTGTTTTCTGACTGGCAGGTAACTATGGGTTTGTCCTGTAAATAAAATAGTTTCTAGTAAAATAATTTAATTGACACTGTCTGCCTATACTGTTGTGTATAGGCCATTCTCATAAAATATGTCTTTCATTTATCTAGTGTTGCTCTAAATGTTTTTTTTCCATTTGATTAAATCTTAAAATGTAAATGGAAGAATAAAACATTACAGTATTTTTATTTCTTTTTGAAATTCTATGTTAGGAAAATCTTCTGCAAGTTGTGAATGGATATTAAGAGTATTCACTTTCTATCCATGTAATGGTTGCTCTTAATTTTCTACAAGATTTGTACGTTGTATTGGAGGAGGCTAATAAGTCTCTTAAATGCAATTCTAATAACTTCATTTTGTAGAAGAGTGTTTTGGGGTTTTTAAAATTTTTTGTTTCAAGCTATGAATAATGTGACAAAACAGTAAATATTTTCTCTGTTTTAAAATTCACATCAGTGTTTTTTTCCCTCTGATGTAGAGCTAACTGTGAAGTACCATTTTTGCATGGGTTATGTGTATGTTGTCCATATCTCATTCCAAGTAATTGCTACTATAGGCGTACAAATCTTAATTAACACCGTAGAACGAATGTAGAATGAATGAGCCTATTAAAAAAAAAAAAAAGTAATTTAGACCTGATGGAAATCTGATTCTCCTTTATTTTCGTTTAGCAGGCCAACAACCTAATTAAAACCTAAAATTTAATCAATATGTGGTTTTGAGATTGCTAGGCTTCTGTATTCTGTTTGTCACGATTTGAAAAGTATCTTGGTAACACTATTTTATGATACAATAATGAACTCAGATTACATTGACTAACTTGGGATGTAATGTGCAAGGAAAATAGTATTATAATTGATGCTCAGCAGCTCTGCTTATTCTGTGAGATATAAAAAGGGCAAAGTTTGTAATATGTATGTTAAAAGCCCATGATTTTAGGGGAGGGAATGCTTAAAGGTCTTTTAAATAACAAATTGAAAAGCAGTGTAATAAGCCAGTAGCACTTGGAATCCACTGAGCTGCAAGTGAGATATTTGTTAATGAGAGCAGACCTGCATATTTCATTTGAAGAGTTGCCTTTTAATTAGCACCTGCAATAGAAGACTTCAGATAGTATTAAAAGAGAGGTCACATCAACCCAGTATATCATAGAACCACAGAGTAGTCCAGGTTGGAAGGGACTTCAAATGACCTTCTGGTCCAAGGAGTCAGTGGAAAGGGAGGTGTAGAGATTATCTAGCATCCTATCCAGGCAAACAGCCTGCAAACCTCCATTGATGGGAACTCTGTCATATGTGGAGTTGTTCTAGTAGTTGATCTCACAGTAAAAAATTTCTTTCTTACGTTGACAAACTCGTAGCTGTTGCCCCCTGTCTTCCCCGTGTGGCTCTGTGTGTTGCGAAGAGAGAGGCTGTGTCCTCTTCATAGCTGCCCTTTAAGTACTGGCATGCTGGGATTAAGTCTTCCTGAGCCTTCCCTTCTCCGGGGAGAAAAGACTGACCTCCTTCAGTCTTTCCTCGTAGAGCAGGTCCTGCAGCCCTTTGACCTTCTTCATGCCTCTCTTTGGACCCTCTCCAGTCCGTGTCTGTCTTGAATTGCAGGAGCCAGAACTGGACACAGACTCCAGGTAAAGCCTGGGAAGTGCTGGGTCGAGTGTGATGATGACATCTTTGCTTCAGCAAGTAACACCCCTGTGGATACATCCCAGAATTTCACTCACCTCTTTTGCTGCAGTGATGCACTGCTGATTAAAATGTTTGATATGTCAAATCAAATAATATTAAAATGGATATGATTGCTTAGCTCGTTCTTCTTACTGAGCAGACATTTTTCTAATGAGGATTCATTCTCTTAGGACTTCATTTCTGCAAGTGGAGAATAGTACTAGCTTTTAGTAGGGCAGCTTAAAATCACTTGTGATAGCAGGTTAAGTAATTTTAATGGATCAGAATTCATGCTAGAATAATTTTGGCTTTCAGAACAGCCCCACTTGTTGGCAAAGTATTTTCTTGAGTAACCCTCACTGCTAGCTTTGAGTATAGTGTTAGTCTCTGGGTCATTGTTCTTTTTGTCTCAGTTGGTTTTGCGGTAGTGACCTCATCAGACGGTAAACTTCCTTAGATAGGAATTATCCTATGAAAATTGTAGCTGGGCAATTTTCTAAAAGGAAACTCTCTTTCACTTTTCTTTACAAATTGCAAAATTTTCAAGAAAATATGCCTTGGGGAAGTGTACCTTTAAATCTTGTAATAGGAGAAGAGGCATAATATCCTCAGTGACCCTGCTATCACTTTTGTGTCTGTTCTAAGCCCTTTTAAATAGATCTGTGTGCTTCCCTTGATTTCCTCATCAGGGGGTTGTTACTGAGATGCTGTTTAGATACTTACTTTTTGATGATGCAACAACATTCATGGCTTTTGGCTTTCTGATTCAGAATAGATTTTTTTTCAGAACTTCTCATACAAAAAGGTGGGGAAATGGACATGACCAAGCTAAATATTGTTATGCTCTCTACAGGCAGCAGTGTTAGTGTCCTTGCTGTGCAACCTCAGATTCCTTCCCTCTCTTCCCAAGCAGTGGGAAATAACAGCCTGTTTCTGTAGGCCAAGCCTGAAGCTGCTTTTATAATCATCTCTACAATTGTTTGGATCTTACCCATGCTGGAAGAATGCCCTGTTGAAAATGTGGAGATCTAAAATTGACACTAAAATCAATAATACAGGATGTTATAAAATGAATTTTTAATAGGATAATTATAGAAAACAGTATTTGGTTTGAAAGTCACAGTGTGTAAACCACAGTTCTTTAGCACTTAAATGGTGCTGTACAGCACTTGGCAGTGCTGTATTTTCATCTTTCTAGTGTTAACCTTGTGCTCTGTGTTCTTTTTTGTTGTTTGGGTTTTTTTTTTAACTTTTACAAGGTAGATGTCTCCATTTATGCCAGATAGATGTAAATGATTTCCTAATATTTTGTTAAAAATGTCATAATAGCTATGTACAAATGTCCATGGAATATTGGAATGTTACACAGGCAGTTTGTGATCATTGTGTTTGCCAAGGTATGCCACTTAAAAATTACTTCAACATAGAGAGGAAAAAAAGGAAAAAAATAGTGGTTTTAAATTATATTACCTTACAGAATTACCAGAAAGAAGAAAAGTGCATTTTACGTATTCTGCATCATTTGCCATGTTTAGACGTGCCCTTCAAAAAATAAACAATTTCATATTCTGGATTAACCACTGTAGTTACAATGAATAACTAGAAGAAAACAGATTTATTGTGGTATTTACTGAATTTGATGTGTGGGGCATTCATCTGATGTGGTTGGAGGTAAAATATGATATGCTAAAAGCTGCTTATCTTCTTCTGCATGGGAAATATTCTCTGAAAGAGTTCTCTGAAGTTTTGAGAGGTTAATAGTGATATGAAACATAGCTGAATGTTGCATAACTGAGAAATGTACTTTTGTCAGGACTGTTGGGTAAGTACCAAAGCAGCATGGTTGATCCTAAGTCAGAAAGTTGTATTTAAGAAATAGTGAAGATAGATTTGTAAACATATAAATATCATATATGCACATATAGATCACAGACTCCTAGAATAGTCTGGGTTGGAAGGGACCTTTAAAGGTCATCTAGTCCAACCCCCCTGCCATAAGAAGGGACATCTTCAACTTGATCAGGTTACTCAGAGCCCTGTCCAACCTGGCTTCAAATGTTTGCAGGGAAGGGGCAGCTACCACCTCTCAGGGTAACCTTTTGCAATCCTCACTGGAAAAAATTTCTTTCTTATATCTAGTACGAATGTGTCCTGTTTTAGTTTAGAACCATTACCCCTTGTTGTATTGTTGTCATCTTATTGCAATAAGTTCCATACTTTCTTGGTGATTTCTCATGAGCAGCTCCTCACAGTACAACCAACAAACTCCAACTCTCGTGTAGCGCTCTTCTTCTTATGGGACACAGCTGTGGCCTATTAAGGGCAGGCCTGTTCCTCATCTTTGGTGATTAGTACAGCTGCAACTCCTCAGGTGTGAGACTACCTTCTGCACTATCTTTATTTTCTTACATTCTATCCCTCCACACATTACTGGTGCCTAAAGCAGCTGGAAATGCTGCTGTGCTTCTAAACCATGCAGATAGAAATTCAACATGGGATCTGTAGCAAGCCAGCTTTTAAAAAAAATTATATTTAGACAATATTTCAGGTTACATCAGTTTGCCTTCTTCTTCTTGAATTGAGAGGCCAAAAATGCTAGAGGCTTGTTTGTTTTCCATGGCTGCATAGTTTAAGGATCTACATGGTGTATAAGGCATTAAATATTCTCCAAGTTTTCCAACACCTTCAGAATCACTAATGTGAAGCAGAATGGAAAGGGTCAGAGGTCACCAGTACAAAGATGGCAACTAGAGGAGCAATTCCATTAGGCAGAGGAACACTTACACTAAGGCAGCCAAGAAGACATTCCAATCTGGGCCTGGCATTGCAATAAGAAACAAATATTTTCATTTTCAATTTAGAAACTTTCAGTCAAATTAAATTTTTTAAAAAGTGACTGGAAGTTCTTGGCATTAATATTAAATCAGTGCTTTAGCTGTGGAAGCTGGTTCACTCCTACTGTCTTTTTAATTGATCGTTTTTGAAGATTAACCATCTTCGGATTTCCTGGAACACTGTGTCTTCCTCTGAAATAAAATGGATGAAGTTAGTCAGCAAATGTCGCATTGCCTGTATGTTTTAATGGCTAAAAATGTGCATGCTTTCTATATTTGCATATCTGATTACTACTGTGAATTAATAAACCTGAGAAAGGAAAAAACAAGTATATTTCTAGGTTCACAGGTTAGCAGAGAATCTAATTATTCTGCAAACGCAATCTTCATCTCATGATTCCTGTTACCTAAGTGATGTCATTTGGAGAACATGAACAGAATACTAAATATTGGCACTAGGAGAGTGATAACTGGCTACAGAGACATTTTCATTAGTTAAAGAATTCCCACCAGAAAAGAGGAAAACACTTCCTGTAGATGTAGTTACAGCTCTCTGCAGGTATTCCACTCTGGAAAGCCAGGCTCTTGAACCCATGATCACCAGAAATGCCTGCAGGAGATGTTGCCAGCAGACTTTTGAAGTGGTACTCATCATGGATACATACACCATCTACATGAAACCAGCTAGAGCTTCATCTTTATCATCTAAGAAATCTGTGGGAATGTAAAGAAATCTCTAGAGAAAGAATGGTGCTTCCTCAAGCTGGAATGGTCATTCTCCTGAATCAGAAGCATGCCTTTCTGCTCCTATGCAATGTCCCTTTGCTTCTCTTCCTGTTCATTACTGCAGAGGAAAGACAGCACTAACAATATACAGAGCTTCACTCTTTCTCAAGCAAAGGCATTTTGAAGGAAAATACATCACAACATCACATTGTTATGTTTGTCATGATACCCAGGTATGTGATAGAAGCTACAATGATGGTATCTGTGCAAGTTTCAAATTTGTGGGGAAAGAGGCAACAAAGTCAAACCTAGGGCACACTAGTCTTCTTGGATTGACACATCCTTTGTTCCAGCTCTTACAAGCAGTCTTTGTCTTGGAGGGAGAACTGGGCCCGTACAGATATGGAGGTACTTCTACTGAGAGTTGGAAGGTCACAATCCAAGGCCACAGTGTGCTTGATAATCAATTATTCAAATTCAAATCAATTGATTACTCAAGATCAGTTAATTAAACTGTAGACCACTGTACAGCTGATCAAAGCAGAAAATGCCGGTGTGGATTTCTGCACGCAGCAAAACCTCTTCCACTCAAAACCAGCTAGACTTACAGACTTAGAAGCCAGGTAATTGTAGCAGTGCAGTGTTGAAATTCAGCTAATAAGCCCCACCATAAATCACAGTGTAACAGCAGGGGTCAGAATGGCAATAAATTGGCTGCTCAAATTGCATCAGAGATATGAGCCATCAAGACATCCATGTTCTTCCCAGCTGTCAGCTAGCCTATCTTCTTGTCCTGTAATAACCACAAAAAGGACCTCTGCTGAACTTGCTTCTGATTTGGATGGCCAGGAAACTGAATGCATCAACAATTAGTTGTTGGAACTCTGGTTCCTGAGAATTTTCGACTTTCTGTGCTGACAGGCACTGATCTCTATACCATCTCACACATTAAATCCCAACCTTAGCAAAAAAACCAAAGAATCTCCATTAGTGTTTACAACTACTACACAAAAATGTTTTCAGGGCTCGTTTAATACACAGGTTAGGCTTTCTCTACCTATTTGTATAGCTAAAACAAGCATTAAGCAGTTTCTTAGTATGGTTTGAATTCCAATGCAGGTATTTTGTAAAAGGGCAACCAAGGTGAGATAAGACCTCTAGAAAGAAAATGTTCAAATTACTCTCAAGAACATGCATGTCTTCTCTTATTTTAATGAAATTGCTTCTCATTAACATCAGCTTGAACAATCAACCCCCAGGCTATAAATCAAAACATAATTTAAAAGAAATAATATAACAATAGCTGTAGTTACCTTGAGATGTTCATGAGGTGCATAATTATATTCTAGTATTTTCTTAAAACACAAACTATGCCGAATCCCCACTCTTACATTCATGTTGCCAGCAAACATTGAAGTTTGTCCTGAAAGTTCTAAGTCACTGGCTATAACAGTCAATCATCTGAAAACTAAGTTCTTACATACTAATGACAATTTAAAGGATGAAAAATTATCTTCATGTGTTTAAAGAATATTGAAAAGTAACAAAAAGTCCTCTTACAGAAAATGGATTGAAACAGGACATTTTTTTATACCACACATCTTCTGAGACCAGCAGTTACAGGACACTTTATTTTCTTTTAGACTTTATTTTGTTTGATATAAAGAAAATTACAGAAACACACTGTCATATAATGGCAGGGTAAGTAATGGTCTACTAAAATAGATTGTAAAAAACCCCACCATAATCACAGATCAGTGCTAACCCTCAGCAAACCTCCATATCTGGCTGATAATATTTAATCTCACTGCAGAAGCAGTGAATCCTCCTGGTTCTAGCTTTCTGACCTTCTCCATAGGAACCCTGTTAAATATCACTGGGGTCAAAAGTGGCATATGGGGCACTTCAAACCCACACAGTGCTTTTTATGTATTGAGAAACTTCATTTAAAGAACTGAATTCATATTGTACTGCATTAATTCATATTCTACTAATATACTCTCCTGGAACATGAAGATTCACTATTCCAATTTATGAAACCCTGTGATTCTGTGCTTACACAGAATGAAAGGAAAAGGCTGGTAAGCAAATAGGTCTACAACAATATCATGTTTATAATTTACTCATTACATTTTTAAATTATTCCAATATATATTGTGTATGCTCATTTTAATAATATAGGTAAGTGGATTTGTGGAAGAGTGTTCACTGTGAGACAATAAATACATAGAAAACGTACTACCTTAAGAAGTTTCCAAATATAAATTATTTGGGAGAGTTTCAAAATTATTATATCTGCTTGCTTCCACACTTTTTAAGCATCTGTTTATGGCCACCAGAGGCAGGTGACTGAGTCCAACAAATTTTTCATATATGCTCCCTATATTCTTCACACTTTATATTCTTAACATATTCAATTCAGTTAAAAAAATAAATCTCCTCAAATTTCAAGCTTATCCACAAGTATTGCAATCAGAAATTAATTTTATTTCTATGTATCTCAGAGCAGGTGGACTTTTTTCAAATTTATATTTCTAAACCATATAACTAAACAGAAGTATGTTAAACAATGACTTAAACATATCTATTTTCAACATTTGCAATAAATAAAATTGATGAAAAGCAATATAAAAAATTATGTTGAGTAATACTTTGTCAGTGGGCTTATGCTGTGATATTTATAATGAACAGAAAGTTGCATTGTTCAAAACAGTACTTAGCAAAAAATAATCAACCAGTAAACAGGAATATAAAGGAAATTTACCTCAGTATCTGTTTTTCTCCCTTGCCAGTCAGAGCATCTGGTTTTTTCCTTTCAAAAATTTTAGGTTTAGCTGAGGTCTGCAATAGCCAAATTTTTAAAAAACAAGTTAAATCCCAACCCAAATCACAGTTACAGACGTAAATGGGATATGCACGGACTTACTTTATTGAAGGCAAGAAATTTTTGTAATTGAGAAACTCCAGTATTAAAGATGATGGCTAGTATAATTTATCATATTATCGTATCTGAGCAGATGTGATTCTGTGACACATGAGGCAAGAGCAATGCCAAGGTTGCCTTCACTGTTTTTGTAATTTATATGAATACAGAGTGCTGGTATATATGATTATTATCCATAGCACTGTTTTTGCTGGTACAGCTTACTCCAGGCCTATCCCAACTAAAATTAGCCAATGTTGTACAAGCAGCTTTCCAGCTGTAGCAATCCATAACCTTAGGCCTTTTCTGCAAAGAAATCCCAGTCACAAGTAAGATGCCACTTTGCTAGCAACAGGCTGTGGCAAAAATCTGGACTGAAAGAATGGCCTTTTTAAAGAACCACTACAGCTCTTCTTTGCTTGGCTCTCAAACTGATTTCTGAACACCACCAGAGAGTGCCTTTAAGATCTGTGGACTCCAAATCCTAAACCAGTGCTTTTCCAGACTGAAAACAAAACAAAAAAAAACCAAAACCAAGCAAGAATACACCAGAAATCATTGCCTCTAGCATGAGCTCTCAAGATTGTGAAATTTTTGATTTATTTTAAAACTATCATTTGAAACTGACTGCATCCTTACAGGCCAGATAAGACAAACATCAAAAGCACTCCAAAGATAAATATATTCTGTAAATAAAAAAAAAAAAAAAAGGCAGAAAAGCACTCAGTAATAAAAAGATAGATAAAAGAAATGGCTTCTCAGGAATATCTTTGTCTTCTGCTTCTGCCGCAGGCTTCAGGAAAGATCCAAAACAAAGCAGGAAAAACCTGCTGGTTTTTCACCACCTGGTATTTTTTAATACCTATCAGTAAAAAACTTCTATAATTTTTTTTTCTTACTGTCAGCTATAAAAAAATTACAAACATAGTGAGATAAAGCAAAGGCTTAAAAGAACACTGAATCTATTCTCTGCAAATAATAGTGTCACTAGGATACACTGTTGTCACAGGACAGCAATACCTTGTGGTATATTTACTGTGCAAGGTAAGGATATTGTTAGCCTATGGGTAAATCTTTCTAACTCAACAGCAGCCAATATTACTCTGCAATATTACTCTAGAACACTGATATTTTAGTACAGTTGAAAGAGTCTGTACTGAATGTACCTCTACTTCTGCCTCTATTGTTAAAGTGAAGTGTTAAAAGCGAAGGCAAATTTTAACATATACAAATTTTAAAATAATATAAAAGTCAAATGAAAGTCATGGTAGAAAAAGTCCTGAAGGGAGCAGATAAACCACTGATCCATTTGAAATCAACAGTAAACCACAGAATCATAGAATATCTCAAGTTGGAAGAGACTCATAAAGATCATCAATTCTAACTTCCTGCTCCTTGCAGGACTACCTAAAATTAAACAGTGTCATCCAGTTGCTCCTTGAAGTCTTAGTGCTATGACCAGTTCCCTGGGGACCACGATCCAGTGATGGAACACCCTTTCAATGAAGACCCTTTTCCTTACATTCAATCTGCACTTCCCCTGATGCAGCTTCATTTCCTTTCCTCATGTCTTATCACTGATCACCACGGAGAGGAGATCAGCACCTTCCCCTCCTCTGCCCCCCTGGAGGAAGGTGTAGTGTGCGGTGAGGTCACTGCTCAGCAATGGGGTCACCCCTCAGCCTTCTCTCATCCCAGTTGAACCAACCCAGTGACCTCAGCTGCTTCTCATAAATCTTGCCCTTGAGGCCAGACCACACTGCTCACCCTCCCTGGGACACATTCACGTAGTTTGATGCCTTTCTTAGACTGAGGTGCTCAAAACTGCACACAGCAGCTGGGATGTGGGGGTGACTGCCCTGCTCAGATCAGCAATGCACAAGGTAGATGTTTAATCTAAACTACTCACTTACGTTCTGCTTAGAGCTCAGGAGGAGGGACAGAAAAGTCCCCAGGGAAATTAATTTCACCTTGACCTAAAACAGATGTGATACTTTGCACATGATTCTTTCTTCATGGATTACAGAGGATTCCCCTACAACTACTTTAGAATGGCTATTTGACATTTAGAGAACTAAAGATATGAATATTAATCTGAAGATGACTATTTTGCTCTCATATGATACTGAAATCATGAGAGTAAATAATTAACTGCTCAAAATATAATGTACTAACTACCTCGAGTGTTGATGGCAAAATCCTAGATCCCAGTGCCTCACGAAGCAACATGCCAGTGCATATACCTCACTTCAAATGGTGTCTTACACATATTTAAGTGTTTTTATAGGGAGCTGAACATAGGCACTCCTCTTGCTAGCATGTTCAGTAATAAAATCTCCTTCTATTTCCTTTCTTCCTCCAGAAGTTCTCAGTTTCACTGCTAATGTAAAAATATTAACAGTTATTATGAGCATTTCCCAGGCTTTTTCTTGGTTTCATGCTGGAAAGTTCATTTAAGCAATTCTTCTAGATTTCCCAAAGTAGCAATGAAGGAATCAGTTGCCCACTGTGCAAACACATGCTAATTACAGACTTTTACCCCAGATAGCTATGAAAGGGAATCAGTGGCAGCAATTCTTGAATATCATGCTAAGCTATTACTTTTACATTATTTAGGAGTTTAGAGCTTTTCTAGAATAATAAGTACTATAAATCTTTACAGATTTCTTTACAGCTTTCTCCAGTTTGTAGTATAAAATTTCATGTATTACATAATTTGCATCAATAAAAGTTAACCTGTGATTTCACCAAAGCAAGGTATTTTATCCCTGCTTTATAAAGTCAACGGGAATACATGTTGTATTTAATTCTGAACTGGTTCGATAGTTTATCTTTAAAAGAAAAAAGGAGACGTATGAAAAGGAGGAATTACTACTTAAGGTGGCTGTCACTACTGCTGACAATTCACTTCTGTTCTGTTCAACTGCAGAGCAGTCTTGTGACTAATGGACGGCCAAGCATCAGAAAATTGCTTCAGTTTTCTCAGTTATGGGCACTTTACTATGCTGGGGAACACTGAAACTCTGATCGATACAAAAGCAAAAAAAGTATTTAAAATAAATAAACTGTATGAGCTTTCAATTTATGGCTCAAAATTTTTCAAAATCAGCTTTTGTAAGATATTTGGTATACAAATGAAGTAAAACACCCTGATCTAATGGCATTGCAGATACTGTTGTTATATTATGAAAGCATTAGTTACTGAGTCACATGTTTCTTACCTGTAAGATCTCTGAGAGGTACAAGCGCCGCTCATCATTAACTTTGTGGTAAGCCTACAGTTCAAATGAGATATAGGCTATTATTAAGCACAAATTTTAAAATCCGAATTATACAGAAGATTCAGATATACAGCAGAGCCTTTTTTCAGTGACACATTTTTTTGGAGCTATTCTATTGTGTGTTCCACACACAATCTGTTTGCCGCACAACATAACAGCTTTTACAGTCTAGAGGGATAGAGTAATTACAAACCTTTGCTTCTTGTTCCAGTCTAAGTTCATAGTCCTTCAGCTGGTTCTGGAGACTTTTCTTCTCTTCTTCTAGCTGTTTAAGAACCTCCTTTAAGGAATCCTGTGGTTATGGTAAATAAAACAGTGTTTTACATCTATTTCCATTCTCTATAAAAATGTCACCATAGTCCTTATTCTTCAAGCATTATGATGTTTGTCATTCTCTTTGGTCCTGCACATTTTTTGTTTTCATGGCTCTAGCTGGCACACTGCAGAGGCAAAAGCAATTAACCACATGCTACAATTACCAGTTATGCATTACACATTTCCACTGTGTTAAAATGATGCAGGTACATATTCCACACTGCTGCTCCTTGGCATCTTAAGCAAATTCACCTTGTGGTGACCAGTCAGAATTGCTCCTTTGCTCTAAGCTAAATTCCCTCTGATGGCTCTTTTTTAGTAGGAAGAAGATTTCAAATCTTACCAGCACATTCATTTTCAAACTTCTTTCTGAGAGAGCTGCTGGGCTGGTTGAAGAACTACATGGGACAGCAAAGGTAACTCATACCAATTTGGCTAGAAAGCAATACTTTGTGGGGAGACTGTCTTAGGTGTGCTGCCATCTACATTGTCTACAAAAGGAATGAGTAACACCAGTAGAGTCCATTTTTAACCAAACCTGGCACTGGCCAAATCTTTTCTTGTTGTCTAATGGAATTAAAACACACACCCACACTTGGGAGGAGCCAAGCAGGTCCTCTTCTACTACTAACACAAGGAATTGCTTTTCATAATCCCATTCATAATTTGATCCATTCCATCCAGTAGAGACATAATTATATGAGTTTCATCCTCCAAATTCAGGAGCACTCTATTACAATAAAAAGGAATTTGGGCAAACATGCCAGAAGGCCTATGTGGATGAACAAGTAGCTCCTGAACAAATTTCAACACAGAAAGGAAGCCTAGAGGAAGCCTAGAGAGCCTAGAGGAAGCCTAGAAACGTGGACTGGTAGCCTGGGAGGAATACAGGTATTGTTTGAACAGTCAGAGATCAGTTTTGGAAAGCTATAGCCCTGACAGAATTAAACACAGCCAGAGATGTCAGGGGCAACAAGTAAAGCTTCTATAGGTATGTTAGTGATAATAGAAAGTCTAGGGAGAACATGCATCCTTTCCAGAGAACGGATTGAGAGCAGTCTTTAGAAGGAGGACTTGGGATGTTGGTAGATGAAAATCTTGGCATGATCTGGCAATGTGGCTTGCAGTCCAGAAAGCCAACAGTTTCCTGGGCTGCATTAGAAGTGTGGTGAACAGGCTGAGGGAAGTGATTTCCCTCCTCTGCTCTGCTCTCTTCAGACCCCACCTGGAGTACTCCATCTAACTCTGGGGTTCCCAAGATAAGGATCTGGACTTGTTGCAGCAGAGAAGGACCAAAGAAGGACCACAAAAATCACAGGGCTGGAGCACCTCTCCTCTGAAGACAGGCTGAGATACTTGGGGTTGTTCAACCTGGACAAGAGAAGGCTCTGGGGAGACTTTACAACACCTTCCAGTACCTGAAGAGGGCCTACAAGAGAGCCAGAGAGGGACTTTTTACGAAAGTATGTAGAGACAGGACAAGGGGTAATGGCTTTAAACTGCAAGAGAACAGGTTTAGATTAGTTATTAGGATGACATTTTTTACTGCAAGGGTGGAGAGGCACAGGTACAGATTGCCCAGAGAAGTTGTGTATGCCCCATCCCTGGGGGTCTTCAGGGTTGGATGGGACTCTGAGCAAGACAATCTAGTGTAAGGTGTCCCTGTCCATGGCATGGGGATTGGAACTAATAGGTCTTTAAAGTCCCTTCCAACCGAAACCATTCCATTAGTCCATTATTATTCAAGGTTGGTTTACATCTGTTTGTTCTTGTACTTAAATGTGTTTTAAATAACTGTTCTTCTTCCTCCCTGCTGTTTCTCCCCAGCATGTATAGACTGAAGACATGAGCATCTTTTTTCCACATTCATTTTACTAGGATGATTAAGCTGAACTTGCAGAAATTCTCTTTCACACACTAGACTGTCCTTTCATCCTAGTAATCCCTTTGTGCATCAGGCTGGAGCTCAGCCTTCTTATGGCTAGAGAACAGAACTGGCCTACATTATGCAGTACTCCAAAAGCCATCTCACTGCCTTGAACAATCAGTCATACTTCTTTACCTATATAAATTTTAGGATTGCATTTTCCTTTTGCACAGCTGCACAATATTGGCTCACAGTCAACAAGGCATCAGCTAGAATACCCAGATGCTCCTCCACAGTTCTATCAGTCTCAATTCAAACCATAATTTCTTTACTCTTTTCTAAATCCTGTGGTCTACACTATTAAATTTTACTCACATTTTTAATAATCTAGTCTTCACTGTCTTTCTTTTTCTAAACCACATCCAGATCCCAATTATATTATATAATTGGTTTCAGGAGAGAGATATCACAATCTAATTCTACTGTGTGTATCAAGGTCATGCATTAAATATTAAGGTTCATCTTAAACCTGGTCCTGGAAGACCTCTGCTTGTACTCTCCCAACAGACTCCTTCACTAATCACTGCTATCATGTTCCATTTGCCAGCTCTTTACTCCTCTAACAAATCTATTCATTTTCATTTTCTCCAAATTAATCAGTCACTTCCCATGCGACATGATATCTTTATCAGAGGTCACAATGAACAAGATTACTGGATTTATTGTGACAACAAATGTATTGCTTTATCAAAGAATGTCAACAGGTTTTCCCAACATGAGCCCCTTTTAATAAATCCATACTTCAATTTCATTTTACAACAACTATTCCTCTCTTTAAAGTGAAAAAAAGTACTTTTCTCCAGTGCACACAATGTGCACGTTTATTAGAACCACTTGCTATCATATCAGTGATGTGACAAGCCAGTTCTTTCAGAATCCTGAGATATGGATTACCCATTTCCCTCATTTTATGCATATCCAGCTCTTTGAGTTTTTCTTAGGATTTGGTTATTGTCATTTCTTCTTTCAAGCACTTGCTGACATTACCTATTTCTCCTTTCCTGCATTTTATTGTTTCTGCCTTTACTTAAAACATGTTTCATTTTAAGTGAATGAATTCATGATCACTTGATCTGACAGGTTTTTTGAATGGCTTTTCTGGTAGATCTTAAAAATCTAAAATAGCATTGTGTCCCTTTTATCTATTATTTTCTGATAAAATGTGTTAATTATCCATTGAGTTTTGTGCCTCATCATTATTAGTTTTTGGTCTTTATTTACAATAAAGTTGGTTTTTGGTTTTTGGTCCTTATTTCCAATGCATACAATAACATACAATACAATTTCTATCAGTAGTCTAATATTATTATATCCAAATTCATCCATCCAAATATTATATTTATATGTATATTTGACTGGATGGATTCAATCTGAGGTGAGGGTATCTACATTTGAGTGTGCAAATGTGAACTGAACTCCTACTAAGAGTCAGAGTGAAGACCATCAATGATGTGCAGTGATTCATTCAGCTAAGCAGATAAAGAGCTCAACTCAGTTCTATCTGAATTGTTCTATCTGAATAGAGTCCAAGACATTCACATGTGGCAGATATGTGGATGTCTTGTGGGTTACACAAGACACATCCTCCTGGAGCAGTAACGGGCTACTGTGCACTGAAACATCTTCAAGACTCTTTGCTTACGCAATTATTCCACTGAAGATGCCAACCAAATAAATCTAGATGCAAATCTCTTTACTTAGCTGACTGTATTAATAAGACCTGTAACTGCCTATAGTAGGAATTAAAAGATCTAGCAAAGAGGTAGACAGCTACATATAGAAAAGTGAAGTATTTTTTTTTTATTACCATAAAAGTATTTGTGTCCTAATATTTAAGAGAGTCATATTGTTCAATGTACATTCCAGTATTACTTCCCAGTACTATTGTGACTAAACTTTGTTTTCCAATCCATCCTCAAGAGTAATACATCCAAACAGCTGATGAAGAAAGAATCAACAACATTATTGTCAACGTCTCTCACATCTGCTACATACCACATCTATCTCTGTTTTGTTCTTGCCTGGCAAGTGTGTACCTTTAATACTTGGTATCCCTTCATGGTTTTGCTATCAATGCTATTACATTCCTAGTCAGTCGGGTTCTTTTATTTGTTTTCTCAGATCCCTTGTGTAAAATAAGTATCTGGTTTAGAATTTTTTTTTTTATTTCTAACACAAGCACCTCCTTAGTCAAAATAGATGAATCCTTTCCTTTCTATACAGATTACTTGACCATTCCCTTAATAATAATTTATTTCTTCCCATGATCTTAACACTTTGCTTGGCCATTGTTTACCAGATTTTTCAGGTAAACACTGAAACAAGATAACAATTCTCAAAATATTTTTCCCTTCTTTTTCCATGGGAATTTTTAAATTTTTCCCTTTTTATCATGCTAGTCTCAGATCCAGAAGGCCAGTATCCATAAATGGTTTATTTCTCAGAGAGTTTATGAATGCTTGCTGCTGGTAAAAAAATTACGTCCGCTTGCTTTAAGTCTCCAGTCTTTTCTAACATCTGCAGATTATTGCAACTTTTATTCTTTTGCATAATTTTCTGCATAACATGTTACTTTTTGGCTCCAAATTTTATTTTTCATTTTAAAAATTCTGGGTTCCCTGAAGATTTCCCTAGAGATAATTTCTATTAAAATCAAGATTTTGCAGGAGCATGGCGAAAGGTACAGTACTTTTAAAACATGTTGCAAGAGAGAATAACCCCTACCATTGTCCAAAAGAAGAAAAAGAGATACAGAAGAGTTGTATCTTTGAGGAATATTTTGCCCCTGATTCAACCATTATTAGCTTTAATCTGTTACAACAGGCATACTGGAGACATGAAAAGAATTGAGGAGTAGTTGCAGGTTTTTTTCCTAATTAAAGCAGAAGTGCCTTGGATGCAGATAAAATCTTTGTCCAAATACAGAAGGCTCCTCCAGTCAATTCAGGCAATGTTGGCCAATTCAAGGAGAAAAAGTAAACTGCAGATTAAAGAGAAGGTTTGGCTTAATTCCATTAGGGTCATGTGCTATTTCATTTCAAACATCAGTGTCTCTACAGAATTAAACAAGACAGAGAAGATTTCAGCACTGTTTAACTAGGAAACTAATTTTTTTTTGCCTTCTTGACCTTAGTGCACATTAAAGATTATAATCATGTGACAGACTATTTTGTACAAAATCTTTTGTACCACCTACTACATATTTTGTATCACCACAGTAAGCTCAAATACAGTAAATAAAAAAGTTCATGCTTCTCTCCAGATTTGTTCTACGTAAATCCACAACACACTATTTATTTCTTTACTAGATTGTCCATCATTGTTATGTAAGACAGCAAGACTTGGTGTTGCAGCTGTTACTTACAACAGAGCAATTTGGTATTTCCTCAGTGATGGTACTCATCTAATTTCTTTGAGTTCTTTCACTTACAAAGTAAACTACTTTTAGATCTTTTTTCATTAGTCCTTTCAGAAGCACTGTCTATTTTTTGCTGCCAATGCAGCTGGTCTACTGCAGATGCCTGGGCATTCATTCAGCTCTGGAGCAAGGATGTTATCCAAATGCAAGCAAACAAACTGTGCACTACACTGCTTTTGATGAGCAAGCAGACGGAAATAGGTGGATATTGTGACTAACAGTACACAGTTACCTCATAAATTGTAATAAAACCCACGATTACAAATCCCTTGTGAAATAAGAAAGCTATAAAATATTCAAAATTTACAGATTGCTAAGTGAAGCCCAAAATCAAAGCAGGACTGGAGTTGCAATTGCACTTCAGGCAGAATTTAACATTTTAGTGCTAATACAGCAGTCTATGTAATGTCTTACATTCTTCACATCTGCTTTTGTCAAATAACAGGGAGGCATCTGAGCTGTTGCTGTTGTGACTGCCCATATGACCAAGCTGAATCGAGCTGCCTGGTTTGCTGCTGAAAGCCTTCATGAAGCAGCAATAGAAAGCTTTCCAGTGGTCATCCCTCTAACAGGGTACAACCTGGCAAGGATGTTCTACACATATTACCTGGGGAAGAAAGCCTCTTCTATCTAATAGCCTAAAACTTAACCCAGAAATAAAGTAGTTGAGTTACATTTTATTCCTCTGCTTCCCCAAGAGCTTGAATTCTCATATCTCATAGCCTGAGAATGCCCTTGCCACCATCATACTTTACTAGTGCTGATGCAATTTTTGAAGCCAGGTTGTCAATGAGTCAGAAATACAAATATTTGCATGAAAGCAGATGGAAAAAGTGAAAAAGGCTGAAAGGTCATATCTATTTCTGAAATGAAGGCAGGATTTTAGGCACACTTCTTGGGTTTTTCTTCTATTTCTTCTATTTCTTCTTTTTATCAACTTCCTGTTGGTTTTCCATCTCTAATATGCAATCTGTTTGAATCCCAATCTAGCTGCATTTCTCACAGCTAATACCTATTAAATTTACTCAGCTAACCCAGCCCGAGAACTTCTATTCCTGCATCCATGAACCTAATTGATGACACAGAGCTCAGTATGGCATACTGAAGTTCTTGTGGAAATCTCGTGACACAGATGTTCCTACTCAACTAAAAGACGTCTCCAAGTCCCCAAACACTATAGAATGCAATTTCAAAACCAGACACTGAGAAACTTTAAAGGACAAAACTTCATAGAGGTTCTAGAGGTCTACTTTAGCCAGGACTGACTGTAAGTTATCTACCACTCCTACTTTCAAGGCAGTTATTGGGGAACTAGCAGAGTCCTCATTTATTTGAAGGTTTTAGCTGCTGTACATCAATACAGATCAAGAAGTGAGAAACAACAGCATATCAATTCATCCAAATCATTAAGAGCTGTATTTGCCTTTCCTGAATTCTGTGGGAAGCCTGCAGAAAGAAACCTAACAAAACCATATTCAATTCTCTATTGATCATGGTTGTATAATCAGCTTAGTACTTCATACTGTAAAACAACACAAAAGTTCACAGAAAACAGAACCTAAGGCATACAGTAGTACCGACTTGTAGCAGATTGTTACATCATGAAAAAGCCTGAAAACAAAGAAAGGACCAGTGAGAACTCAAGAGAACCAGAAGGAGCTTCCAAACTATGCAGATTTCCTCCAGAATGAAAAATTGTCTACAAAACTCCAGGATGAACCAGTATGATAAGTTCTGGAAAAGCTTTTTAGAAGTAGTTTAACTGAATCCTGTTCTTTTTTTTTTTTTTTAAGATAGATTCATTACAGGTTCTTCTACTAAGCTTTGAATAGTGGGACATTGTATTCCTGAAAAGAAGACATAAGCTGACTAAGGCATTTAATGTGAATTTAAGATCCTTATTTTTCAATACATCATCCATGTCAAACCACTCTGAGCAAGCTGGTAAAAAGCTAAAAGACACACTGAGATTTTAAATGAATACTTCCTTTATATAACAGAATTTTGTGGTGTTAACATGATTCACTCTCAGAGCAAAGACACATTAATCTTGTGTCTAGCAATGACCAAGTCCAGAGTTTTACAGAGGGAACACCAGTTCTCCAGTTTCTTTTTTCCCACCATTTTCTTTTCACTTGACTGAAGATACACATTTGTCTTAATATTGCAAGAAAATGAAATTATATGGAAGGATACTGCAAGTGAATTTTAAGGCCACTCACACAAGTTGCTCTCATTCTGGATTTTTCCTTGCCCTGATCTCAGTGGCAACAGAGGTGACAATGTCTAACAATCATTTTACAAGAGACAAGGTGAAAAATCCATGGCATCATCAAGCAGCTCAAACTTGCTTTCATCAGAGCCCTGCTCATGCAGACTAATGATCCTTATGGCAATTTGTTTCCTCTTTAATTTCTCTCCATGATTTAGAACAAAAGCAATATATCTGTCAGTTTTGCTTAAAAAAAAGCAACAGAAGCAGCCTTTAACATATCATTTCAAACTCATTAGTAGCAAAACCAAATAATACATCTTTAGTTTTACTGAAATGGAAATTGATTTTAGATGGGTATCAACAAGTTCATGAGTCATACATCGCATAAAAAAAAAAAAATTATACCTCAAAATTATTTAGCCTAGCATATTTTTCCATGTAACATGCACTTGGATTCTGTAAAAGCATCAGCACAGGCGGGGAAAGGCTCCTTGCACTTGCCTAAATGCCAAGTGCCCCCTTGTGGCCAGCATCATCCTTAGATTCCAAACCAGACCCAGAGCGGAATTGCTTTAGGGCGCGGTACTAGCGCACAGGGGTGGGATGCTCACTCCCTAAATCCTTATTTCAGTGGTTCTGCACAATGCTCACAGGGGTTATGCGCTGACTTGGGCAGGGGAAGTTAAAACGAAGACCTCCAGCGCTGTGGTTCAGATAGAACAAGGAACTGAGGAATTCTTGAGAATAGACAAACAGGAATGTCACTTGACTGCAAGATTTTTCTGATTGTATATTCTTTGAAACACAGTGTATTCTGCCTCTGGGCACACCACAAAGTGATTTGAGTAAAACAATCTCCTGGTTGGAGTAAGGCCACCAGGAGGAACAACTATTAACTAATGCCGACTTGACAAGGAAAAGAAAAAAGGTCTCTTGGAGGTATTTGAAGTATTTATTTGAAGGTCAAATGAAAGGGGTAAGAGGGGAAGTCTATGAGGAGGCAGGATAACAGCTTAGGGTGGTCAGACCAGAGACAGAACTTTCTCCAAAATACTTCCACATTTCATGAAAAGCTAGGATACCAGATTTCTTCTTTCCATAGAGCTACTCATGGCTTAACCCAGGAAGAGCAACAAGGTTCATTTAAGAGTCACTTGCTAGGACAATTGTCAACATTTCCTATGACATTATAAGTGCTGATGTTCCCTACAGGCAGTTATCAATGCCTACTGAAATACAAAGTCTTCACTGCATGTTTTCACAAACCCAAGATTCCCTTCCTGTCATATTGCAATCATGTATGTCTCCAGAGTGACACTGCACACATTCTGCTTATAGTTTAAAAATGACAGCAAAAACTCCAAGGTGGTTGTGTGAGGCTATCAGCTCTGTGGTCACTGTCCTTATAGAAAGGCAGCTTTGCATAGCAAGTATCTGGCCCTTAATGTCAGAATTTTCTCCTCTGTGGTGCTGGACATAATGAACAAATGGTGATTTATCCCAGAAGCCCTGGTTCCTGGGCTAATCTTAACTAGAGCGTTGCTAAGGCAATGCTATCAGGAGTGTGCTCTTCTGAACTGATTTCACAGTGTGCTTTTCAGTATTTGCATACTAAATCTGCTATCTAGGGATTCGTTCCTGCAGAAATGGTGAGAGAGAAAGGAATAGTTTTCTTTCTGCTTATATAGGAAATTATGTCTTAGCAGAGAACATGTATTTTACCAAAACTCATTTTACAAAAAAAATGCAAACAAATGAAAGCAGCATGTTTAAAAGACACAAGTAAAATTCACATCTTGTCATACTTTAGAGAGAATGCATTCCTTCTGTAATTATTTCTGAAGCACTATATGACATTTGTATTTTTAATTGGGACATATAGGAAATTACTGATTAAACACTTTTCCCTGTTGGAACTCCCTTGTGCTTGTCACTTTTATTTTTCATCTGCCCTCAGTACACAAAAATTATTTTCTAGACCCTGCCAGTAAGAATTTCGGTGTTCAAGGTATTGGTTCTGCATTTATTTCTACATGACATCTGCATAAATTTTTTGAATCAAAAAAAAAAAAAAAGGATTATCTCATATCAGTATAAGGACTTCAGAATAATAACTGTATATATAAATAGTGTAGGGGTGTTTTTAATAGAAAGAAATTATCCTTCAGTTCAATTCTGATTCTACAGCAAAAATAGTGCAAGCCATCTGCAACAATTACTGCAATTTTCCAACACAGAAAATCCTCTGTGCTTCCTTGTTCATCACTCCAGAATTTGCATTTGTATTCTTCTCTTTCATTCAGGTTTTTATAGCTTGCTGACTGCCAGGTCCCTGATGACTAATATATTTTTTTTTTTATTTTGCCTGTAGCGCTTGATATTAAGAAAATATTTTACTCTACCTATATCTAAAGAGGTTGAATTAGTCTATAGACATGTTTTTCTCCCTCTATTCGCTACAGTAGGACCTCAAATAACTAGCTTGAGTGAGCTAAATTTCTTCAGCATCTCTAACTCCTCTGTTAAATACAGCTGAAATTGTTTAATCAATTAAGAATTGTTAGAGGTCCTTCTAATAACCCTAATTATAATTCTAAGTTTCTTGGGAAGACGGGTTATAAATACTTGAAAATAATATTTAATTTTCTAAATACGTCGCTCAAAACAAAATCTACTGAAAATCTACTGTCTACTGTTGCCACGTTGCAGAAATTGTATCACCTTGCTGAAATAACCACTTTTCAGTCTTTCCATAGGGCTTCACACAATCACAGAATCAACTTTTTTGGGATCCTCAAGTCCAACCATGACTCCAGCAGTGCCAAATCTACTACAGTGCCAAGCACCACAATACTTGTCTCTTAAATATCTGCAGGGATGGTGACTCAACCACTCCCCTGGGCAACCTGTTACAGTGCTTGACAAGCCTTTCAGTGAAGAAATCTTTCCTATGCAATACACTTAGGAAGTATATTTTCATATAGGAATATATTTCCTATTCATATGCAACTGCTGTGTTGAAAGCTGAATATCACAGTGTACTTTTGAATTTACACACACGCGCCATGCTTTATATACCCACTCTCAGCATTTTTACTTTGAGCAAATGTATATTGATGACTGGCTGAAAACTCTTTGTTTTTCTACCACTCACATCTGCTCTTTATTCTCATCTGTGAAGAAGCTAAATATTCTCTCCTAATCCACTGAACAACCCTCAAAAATCCCAAAAGAACTTTAACAAGCCTAAATGCTTGAACACTGCAAAAAATTATCTGTGTATTTTTAACAATGTTTTATCTTCTAAAATTATATATATATATAAAGCAGAGCAGCTCTTCATTCTCCAAGAGTATCTGTAAATAAACACTTACTTTTCTAATGGCTTCAGTTAAAAAAAAAAAAAAACTAAAACCAAAACAAAAAACAGCAAAGCCCACATAACACCTTAATATTTTTCTGCTCTTTCCATCTCCCAAAATCAAAACAAGAAAATAAATGAAACATTTCATTAAATCCTTAAAGCACTTCCCTTTTTGATTAGCAAATAGGAGGATTTATTAACTCTAAGGTGGAAGAATTAAGTAAGGACTTGAAACTGCATGGCCTAGCACATGCGCTCCAGGCTTTCCCAGGCTTCACTAAGTGAACCTAGGACTCCTCAAGCTCTCTTCTAGACTCCTTCTGGCGTGATGAACCTTTCAGTTGGGCTGTCATTCTTCCCTCTATGGGAACAGTAATCAAACCTCTAAGAACCACAGCTCATTGGTGAGCAGGCAATGCAGTGCATAGCAGGGATTAGAAATGTGCTGGGTTGGTGGGAAAGGAGATTATCCCTCTGGTAATGCCTCCTGGAGTGCCTGGCAAGGTGTAATTGGATTGGGTAGGAGCATACTGGCAACTGGAGGAAAATAAATACTTGTGATAGTTGTGTAACTATGCACACCAGTCTGTGCTTTACATGCTGACAGGAATAATATCATCCAAAGCAGACTCTGCTGTAAATTTTCTAGATCAGTGTTCTGTCTTCAAGACTTTTCTTTGAACATAATCCCAGCTGTATTATCAGATGAACTCAGTGAACCAGGAAAGTGGGAAGGGGAAGATTCTGTTCTCTTTTTAATTGGCTGCTAAAGAAAAAAATCTTGCCTACCTACAAAGCACCATGGTCTCTAGGACAACACTAAAACTGGCAAAAATGTTGACTGTTTGAAAGTCATGAATCAGATCAGAAAAAACAGTTAATTATTCACACCGTGTTTACAACAGATAATTATCCTTCCCACTAACAGAGCATGCAGCCTCCTCTAGGGTCACTAAACTCCCAACAATCTTCAGATTCTGAAGTACCAAAAAAGTCAGATGGCAACACTTCTGTAAGTATAAGCAACAGGAATAAAATCACAACAGCCCTGCTTCATAATGTTCATTATCACAATGTGTTACAAGGCATTATCACATCTTTATCTACCTTCCCTATTTCTAAAAGTGGGTAAGAATCAGAAATGTTATCAAATATTTCAGCAGATGACAGACTACGGGAAAAGCAGGTCTGAATCTAGAATGATTGTTTTACTTCATTTACTACCTTAGAAGACAAAATCGCCATAATATTTGCTGGGTTTTTTCCTTGGCATTTTCTCCTCAAGATTGCAGAAAAAATATTTTATGCTGTGTTGAAATAAAGGACAGGAAGTAAGAGTGCATTACAGAATAAAATTTTAAAAATGAAAACAGATACTTCCTTCAGTGATGCAAAAACTTACTGTAAAATGAGGACTTTTCCTGTGACTATATTATGCAAAATGTTATTCCAACTACTCACCTAGGTTATCACAGTTAATACAAAACTGGGATTATTGACTGATACAACAGAGGATTGTGTTGCCATGCAGAGGAGCCTCAAGAAGCTGCAGAAACAGGCAGAGAGGAATCATGTGGAGTGTAAATGCAGTCCTGCCCCTGGGGAAGAAATAATCCTAGGCACCAGTATATGCTGGAGCTGACTGGCTGGGAAGCAGCCTGGGAGACAATGTCTTTGGGGTCCTGGTGAGCAAGGTGACCCCAAGAAATCAATGCACTCTTGCTGCAAGGTGGCTTTAGGGCTGCATTAGGAAGATGTCGCCAGCAGGTCAAGGAGGTAATCCGACCCTTATTCTTAGCACTCGTGAGATGTGGTGGCAGTGCTGGGTCCAGTTCTTGACTCTTCAGTACAAGAATGATATAGACTTCTTGGAGCAAGTCCAACACAGGGCTATGAAGATGATAAAGAGACCAGAGCACCTGACAGATGAGGAAAGGCTGAGAGATCTGCAACTGCTCAGCCTGGGGATGAGAAGGCACAGGGGCTCTTATTAATGTGTATAAATTTGTGATGGGAAGGAATGAAGAAGAACCAGCCAGGCTCTTCTCAACAGTGCCCAGTGATAGGACAAGACTGAAACAGCTGGAACTCCATTTGGTCACAACTGAAGACATCTTTTACTGTGAGAGTGGTCAAAGATTAAATGATTCTATGAGGTTTAATATTTTCCCATTTATTCATAGATCTAGTCCAGCTATTCCATCTTGCAAGCCTTACTGCAGATTCAATTATAAAACCTTCACTCAGGAATAAATTTCCCTGCATAACTCTTCCCAACATTCAGGTTTTATGTACTTCCTACATAAGGATTTAACTCAATCTTTTATAAGCAATTGCATATATGAAACAATAAAAACATAAGCAGAACTGATTGTTTTTTCTTCTAGACCAGACTGCTGCTATTTTTTGTCATGAAAAAACAAATACTATATGAGTTTTCCGACTAGACTGTGATTTGTTGTTAAGCCAACTAAATGTCACAGTACTTACCGCAGGCATTTTATCAAAGGTGCGAACAAGGGACAGTTTATCTACAAATAAGCAGAAAATTGTGAGCTGTTGATATAATTTCAACATCTCTAATCATCGCTAATTCTATTGAAAAAGTTACAAATACCCATTTCTACCTGCTGGATTTCCATGAATAAGCTCCACCTTATTTCGAAGAATATTAATTTGCCTTTCCAGCTGTTTATTCAATTCTACTTGTGTCTCATATCTGGTTTTCCATTCATTATCTTAAAGAACAAATACAGAATTATTATATTTCCCAGATTAGTTCATGTCATTTCAAGCAAAAGCATTTTTAAATCTGTTCCTTTTAACTAACTGGAGACTGAGAAAGTCTTCACTTAGTAATCCTCATAATAAGCATCTTTGCATATAAAAGAGCTTGAAAATATAAATCAAGATAAATTTTCACTAGGCTTACTGTGGTCAGAATATTAACCAACTCTGTTAATTTATATTATTCCTAGTTTCATTGATATTTAACAAAAAAAAGCTAGCGTGGCCACACGTATTATTTCTTAATTTCACCTCTGAAGCACCACAGTTATAATAGTCATGTTTGAAAAGCAAAAATTTAAATTTCTAAATGAAAATTTGAGCCCCTGTAGGTCCTTCCTATAAAAATTATTTATCTGTGTTTCCCAATCAATTAGAAAGACTGTTGTAATTCACTTACCTTCATTTTCAATACTGTTTAGACTTTTTTCCAGTTCTGTTACAGTGTTTCTCAATTCAAATATTGAGCTTTCAAGCATCTGCCTGAGGAATTAAAATAAGTCAATTGCTTCACGAGCCAATAAATGGCTCTTGTACTAGTCCTATTATTGAGATCAGAAAAAATTAGATCAAATATATTTTCAGAAAATTGATTCAGAAGATTCAGATCAATTGATAATTTCTATGTAGTTACAGTGTCCATTCTTAAATGTATTGAACAATGGTTACTACAGTGCCTTTAAAACAATGAAGCATTTCTACTTTGCAAATAAAACTACTTCCACAAAAACCCAAGATAGACATTTCCTAAAACATAATAATTTTCTAGCCATCTATCAAAATTAAAAAATGTAGAGGGGACACTGACCCTAGATTTTCATCTAAAAGAAAATGCTCAATGAGTATGTTTTTTAAAACAAGAATACACCTGAGAGATGTGCGTTTTGAAATTCTGAATTAGTTCTTCATTTTGACTTACTGCTCAATGATTAATAGTCATTTCCTAAATTGCACCCATATTAAATAAAATCAAAACAAATGATGTTTTACAACTATCAGAAAAGAAAGTGAGTAATTAAAGTAAGATGAGTGTTAAAAAAATGTAGGACCTCAAGCCACCATTTTTTTGGAAAATATATTTTTGCCCATCCTGTATACTGGTCAGCCAGAAAGCTGACAGGTATGATGAAAACCAGGCTCTTTCTGCCTTGGAAGGTATGATCAGAAGCAGAAGGTAGCAGGGGACTTTGACAAGAGTACAACCCACCTGGCATGCTTCAGACAAGGTGCTGGGTGACTCTCATCCTTCAAAGTGGCCAGATGGTAGTTTAGTGTCTTACAATGTACTCTATGATCTTGATCAAATCAAGAGGACATGACTGATAATTTATTGACCATAATCAGGCTAACAGCCTGGTTCTCTGAGGAGGTGTCTATGGAGAAATGCTCCTGCCTGTGAGGTCTCAGGAAATCAGACCACACCAGGACAGGTGCAAGCAAAAAACAAAATGCACAAAAGTGCAGAGGCAGTTTGTGGTTTTGTCCTCTAAAGCTAAGTTTGGAAGGCCAACATTTCAAAAAAACAGTCAATGGTTCTGGGGTACCTCAATTCTTCAGTGCCCAAATTAAGATATTCCAAAAGAACTGAGAACACAAACTCTACAAAGAAGGCCCTTTGGGAAATGCTTTAAAATGCCAATATGATGACTGGTGTCTTTGAAATCTTAGCCTAGTTCATTAAAACATGCAAGAGAGAAAATTAGGCTGTAATATTTGGGGAGGGGAGTGTTTAAAGGAGAGCTTCCATTGTCAACACGGATATTCATTTTCTGAACATGTTAACAAGAAAATGGTCTTTAAGAAATAATTATCTAACCTCTGAGAAATCAAATCTCTGATGACAGAGATTGATTATTGAGAAATTGCAACACCTCTTGCACTCCTTGTGCTCACATTCATTTGGTGACACTTCTTTTTCATAGCTTGAAACAACAGTTTTCAACTGCAAGCTGCAGAAGCAAACCAACTGCTCATAGCGAGTTGAATAGGTAAGCTTGGAGTAAGGAGGGCTGAAGAGCTGAAATTGCAAAGAAATATAAAGAAGAATAATTTAAGGTAAGTCAAGTTTGTTTTCAGTGAAAGAGACACACTGGAGAACAGCAGGACAGACATCTTGAATGGCAGAGGAGAGGTGGGGCTTCCAAGCCCTCCTTGCTCATTTCTCTTTTTGTCTTTACCAACATTAAATTAAGACAGGGGGCACATTGGCAAAAAAAAATAATTACAGTACTGATAACTTGCTAGAGACAAAAAGGATAAGGTGAAACCCAGCCAAAGATAGCCTTGAAGCATGACTCAAAAAGCTTTAGATGTAGGAAAACCAAAGGAAATCTGATTGCTCCTGCCTGTTTTCTCCCACTCCAAATAAAAGAGGCAGATAGCTAGGAAGAAGAAAGACAAAATCTTACTGCATTCCTGCTATCATTTCAACACAGATAGATAAGGTTTCTGCAAAGCAGATTTCTATCAACTTCTCAGAGCTTGGAAAATAGGAAATTATGATGACAGTGAGTGCTAAAATGGGAATTTTTCAAAGGAAATAACACTGAAAATTAGAAACAGTCAAAGCTGTAACCAGAGCTGAGCTGTATCAAAATGAAATTGTTTTAGTTTTCAAAGAAATCTTAACTAAGTGCTCAGATGCAGAGGGAAAACACAGGAAGAATAAGCACTTTAAATCCAGTGTTTCCAATTTTCAATTTCTGTTACCATTCCAAGACTAGATACAAAATTTCTTTCATTAGATTTTATTATTCTTTCTGCACCATTAACAAAACTAGAAGCCAAATTCCAATTACATTTTGTTCTGATTAATATACGTATGAAAATGGTAAATTGTCAGGTATCACACTGTAATTGCTACACTGACAGAAAGTCTTTTTTCCATGTGGCAACAGAAATCAGTTTTTTAAAAAATATAATTGTTATTACACATTTAATAGTCCAGTAGTACCCAGAATGCCTCCACGGTGAAACCACTCTATTTTAGGCAGTGCATATTCAGTAAAATGCAATCCCTGCACAGACAGAGAAGGGATGTAGAAATAAATCACTTTGAGCAGCTTGGTAAGTATTGCTGGGGTTTAATGTTAATTTTGCATTTCTGGAGTTATTTCTAATTTTGATAGGAAGTGAAGGTCATGCCATGTATCTGTTAGTGTGAATTTAATGCAGCTGTGTATAGCTGGCTACCTGCCCAGAGACTTGGTCTTTGCTTAGAGGGACTGCATTGCACTTTTTACCTGCAACCCCACATAGACATAAATAGTCTATCCAAGGCCTATAAATCTTCTCCAGTTCAATGGACAATTTACAGTCATCACAGAAGAAAGCCTGTAAATCCTGAAACCTCACATTTAAGTTATCATGAGAACCTAACCACATCCTTGCATACTAAGCATAACGAAAA
This sequence comes from Euphonia xanthogaster, assembly GCA_034509185.1. NCBI lineage: Eukaryota > Metazoa > Chordata > Aves > Passeriformes > Fringillidae > Euphonia > Euphonia xanthogaster. The sequence goes on from JAYDZK010000001.1 coordinate 49,477,535, forward strand.
AGCTCTTGTGAAGAAAATGATAAAAAAAATATGCAGTTCAGATAAGAAGACTCTGATTGAAACTACAAAAGAGAAAAAAATGTTACATTTCTTTTTAAGGCTGTCTACAGGTGTTATTTTACTTGACAATGGCAGCCACTTAGGATGAAAACCATTCTCCTGCACGTTTTGCTACGCAGGTCTGGATATCTGGAACATATATCAGGCAAAAGGCTGCCTGAAGTGATTTTCTAGAGTCAGGAGAAAAACTCAGGAGAAATGTCAGGAGAAGCTCAGGGCAAGTCATCAGCTCTAGGGCATCAGCTTTATAACATGGCAGATGTTTACTGAGTCCTGTAGAAGATAAAATGCACAGATGCCTTCAGAATCTATGAACAGAGCAGAAACAGTATTGCACAGTGCAGGGGCACCACATGGAAGAGCACGCACAGTATTGAAAGCTCCGGACTCCCTACACTTGCAATCAGCAGTGTGCTGGGAAAATGCTGCAGCTTTCCTGGCAAGGAAAGCCACAGGAAATGAAATTTCACAAGCTGAAGTAACATACAATTCCATCAACATTACTAAGTATCTGACATGCATAAATATATGTCTTTAAGACCTCTTTGTCTAATAAGAAGTGCACTGCAGTATTACATGCCTTCTCTCTCTCTCTCCCAGAAACATTTGCCGTGACATTTCCCAATCAAAATGTGCACTGAATCTTGATCACAACAATACAGAATCAGATTTGAGCTGACTTTCATTACAGTCAGAAAAAAATTTGAAAGATTTCACAGCACTACATCCACCATCTTGAAGAATCAGTAGCTACATTAGGAACAGACCCCTTATGGACCTGGATGATTCAATTTACTCTGTGAAGTAGAAATCTCTTCTTCATGACTGATAAATGAGAGTTGTAGGTGAACTGTTAGCAAACTGCCTAATTGGCAAAACAATCAGATATGCCAGTAAAGAGATGACAAGGCTGAGATGGCAGTGAAGGAATGCAGACATCTATCTGCAAGCCATTCATCCTCAGCTTGCTTTCTACCCAAGGGAGAGAAACTGGCACCTCCTAGGCTGTGAGTCATCTCAAGCTAGAACAGCCAGGCAAAGTAGGTCAGATGAATCACACCTTCAAAAAGCTTTTCTGTATTCATTGACTACACATGCCACTGGTTTAGACGGAGATGGCTAACTAGCCTGGTCATTGGCAATTAAGCTGAATAAATAGCTCCTGGGAAACAGACAATAATAATATTGTCAATTTGCTCACAAAGAAAATAGTTGTAGAATCCACTTGGAGCTGAAAGTCTTTTACTGGTATGCTATCACCATAAAGGTTTTTATTAAATATATATTTTGCTTTTATCCATAAGTCACCACAACTCAACTTTTTACCTGATCATCATTAATATCATGTGTCAGGTAAAAGAACTGGTGTATGTGGAGGATAACTGATTTATTTACCCTGAGATACTACTAAGTCAGGAGATTTATTAATGGTCATTTGCTTACACATTGGTGCAAGTATGTCCAAGCTACTTTTTGTGCCATTTTGAATACCTAAGGTGCCATTTTGACTCTGTTAGTACTGGGTTTTCTTTTTCCATTTATGAATGAACATTTTATAAAGTCCACAACTGCAGGACTAGTTTGAAGAGGTCTGCAGCTCAGACACTGAAAGAAACATTGTTCAGGCGAAAAATCAGTATGAATAGAATGCTTGAAAATTGTATGTAAATGTAAATATCAATGGTCTGAATTAAGGCAGCACAAAAGCTTCTGACATTTCCTGTTTCCATTTATTAACACTCAAAAGGCAATCATGTTGTTCAACACAGGGAAAAATGCATCGCTTCCTAAGCAAACTGGGGAAAAAACCAATCCCACCAGGCATGAGCATCAACAATTATCACAGCACTGAAACAAGGGGAAACACTGTAACACTGGAACTGCCGCTTTAGCGAGGGGACTGACTGCTAAAAGGAACACTTCCTCATCCCTGCAAACTGCATGCAGAGATGCCATACCTTACTTAGAGGTCTCAGAGATATTTACTGATCCTAGAGACAGGTGAAATCCAGCTTTCCACTTTTACTCAACACTGTAGAAAGAAGTGCATAAAGAGCATCTCATTCTCCATTTTATCTGTCTTCCCCCAGCGAGGTATGCACTCATGTAAAAGTCTTCTCTGTTTTTCCCCCAAAGTGGCTTCCCAGCCATGTACTGTGCTTGCCTTGGACACACATAATTCATTCCCTAGTAGGTGGTATGGGGCTATGTTTCAGATTTGTGATGAAAACAGTGATGTTTTGGTTACCATCGAGCACTGTTTGGTTACCATCGAGCACAGTGATGTTTTGGTTACCATCGAGCACTGTTTACACTGGGTCAAGGCCTTTCCTGCCCTCTCTTCAACCCATGAGTGAGAGGGCTGGAAGGTGCACAAGGAGTTGGGAGGGGACATGGCCGGGACAGCTGATCCCACTGACCAAAATGATACCCCATACTAAATCATGTCACATTCAGAAATAAAAACTAAGGTGTTGGGACTTGTTGGGGCTGCTTTGCCTCGGGAAAGGCATTGTCCCACTGGTGGTGAACACCTGGATGTTTTTGCATCAATTGCTTTTCTTGGGTTTGTTTCCCTTTTGTTGTTGTTGTTACTTTTTAGTTAATAAACTGTCTTTGTCTCAACCCGCGAATTTTCTCTCTTTCACCGTTCCTTCCTTCTCTCCCCACCCCACCCTCTGGGAGGAAAGGGAGTGAGCGGCTGTGTGGCGCTGAGCTGCCTGCTGCGGTTAACCACGGCAGCCAGCCCTATCTTCCTTTTCGGCTGACATGATTTATCCCGCTTCTTCGGGCTCCTCGTGCCGCTCGCATCTCTCGGGCCAGCCCTTCGTGGCGCCCAGCAGAGCGAGCGGCGCTCCTCGCACGGCCGGGCCGCGCTGAGGGGCTCCGGGCACACCGTGGGCCCAGCCCGCTCCCCTAGCCCGCGGAGCCGGCCGCCATTTTGCTGCAGGGAGGCGGCGGGAGCGCCCCGCGGGCGGTGCTGCGGAACCGCACCCGGGGCCGCCGCCGTGCCCGGCCTCGCCGCTGTGCCCGGCCTCGCCGCGTCCCAC
>JAYDZK010000001.1:49480673-49532396 GCA_034509185.1 Euphonia xanthogaster
CTCCGGCTCTGCCGCCCGCCGGCCGCCGCTTTCCCCCATTGCCGCCGGCGCTCGTCCCGCTCGCATCCCCCGCGTCGCCGGCGTTGCGCGGGGTGACGGCTGCGAGCGGCCGGCGGAGCCCGAGGGAGCGGCGCGCTGAGGCCACCCCAGCCCCGGCTCGGGCACCTTTTACTCGGCAGTCCCCGCGGCTCTCCCGCTGCCCAGAAAAAGCAGAGAGGGGAGACGGGGTCGGGCGCTACCGCCGGCACCTGCCCCGGCCCCGACGCGCGCCGCCCCATCCCGTCCGCCCGCGTTTGCAGCAGCGCTCGCCCGCCGCTGCTGCGACGGCCCGCGTTTGACGGGATGTTCTGTCCTCTGTCTAGCGAAATGCCCAGCATGTGGCTCGGCAGCACCAGAAACGGATGGGGGAAATAGGATACAGCTATGGCCCAGTTAAGAGTTTCGACCATGAAGGCTGAACTGTGTGCTGAACTTTTCATGACCTAGGGAAACACAAATGTGTGCAGATTTTTAAAAATATTTCTTCAGGAGGGGAAGTAGCACGATTTTAAGTAGATGCTGTGACCCACATGTGAAGGCAGGCACAGTGCCGTGGAACCTGGCTTACGGCGTTACCAACCCATCTTTTAGCACTCTCCATAATTGTGATCTGTGCTATTTACAAATCAGTGTGTAAGACCCTAACTTGAGACAGGAGAGCGCAGAATAATCTGCCTTAATCATCATCACTGATCAAGTCAATGGTGTTAGTCAATATATATTGGGAAATACTTTAATTGTCTTACATGGTCTCAATTGATGCTTAAAAATGTTTGATGTTGCATTTTTCAAACAAGGAGTTTCAGATCAGTTCATGGGTTTCTCAAGGTAAATCTTTATGGGGTGAGTTAATCAGATTATTGTTGTAAGAGTGGTATCACCTCTGTCAGGTTCTTCCTGTCACATTCTCTGGCTGCTTCAGTGCCAGCTTTTGACATTTGTGCGACTCTACAGTGAGCCAGTGCAGCTCCCGAAACACTGAAAACTTACATAAGGGAAAATGTTTAATGTTCACAGTTTCTGCTGGTTAGTGATCTGAAGTGCCTTACCAGCTGCACAGGAAAGCACCAGACTTGATGCAAGGTACAGGGTGAAACTGGGAGCAATTAGTGCGCTCATAGATCAACTCACCATTTCACAAGACTTAAGGCTCACTAATCTGTTCACTTTCCCAGGAAGGGGGTGAACTTTAATTTTCCTTTACTGATATATTACTAGAAAGGGTACGTTTTTCTCAGTTCAAGTAATTCTGTTGCATGAGTGGCAAGCCAAATGCCATAGCCCTACCGCTTGCTGGGTAACAGAGGCACTGATTTAGAAGTTTAAAACATGGGTTACGTATTATCATTACTTTAACATAGCATAAACCAGTATTGCCATCCACAAAACAGTCCTAAAATGTTGTGAATTGTAATCCTAAAGTGGTAGTGTGTCACATTGGAATTGACCAATCTCATGCCTTACCGATACTTCAACAGCAGGGCACTAATCCAGCAGGACCTAATGAATGGGAGTACAACAGTAGGATAGAGAGTGGGAAGATTGATTCTAAGAAGAAAAAGTGATTTTCATTTCACTTGTCTGATATATAAGACTCCTTTTCTTGAGCAGGAGATGATTTTTGAGTCTCAAGTTATAAATTATGATATCAGCTAATCAGTGAATTACCATCTTTGGTGTGGGTTTAATTCAGAATTTTCTGATATAATTTAATCAAGAAACAAATTTAGAAGCATGCTGCACTGTAACTGCATTTAAATTTAGCTGCTCATTTTGCTTTCATGTATTACTGAATGCTGCCTTTTTAAGATTCGTATTGAAATTACATTTCATAACAAACCAGTGATTTAAGTAATGACTTGGACCTAGGTTAGCATTCATAACTCACTGGCTGTACTGGATATTAACAGAAAATGTTTTAATCAGTAACCATTTTCTTGTTACAAGTTTTTGTGAACAACTGCTTCAAGATTAATGTTACCAGCCTGATGGCTTGTTCTCAATGGGTGGGCACACTCAGAAAGCTCAGGAAGAGGCCTGGAATCAGAAGAAGTCTAAGAACAGAGGGCACAGGGGAGCTGAGGGCTGTATCCCTGACCACAGCATACTCTTTCTGCCCCAGGAGACTTTATTTGACCTCCTCTCCAGGATACTTGCAGGTCCTAGCCTCACCCAGGGATTACGAGGTGTCTTAACCGTGTAAGCTCTCAGGAACCAGGTCACTGTGCACATAAGGATGAGCGCAGACCACACTGGCTGGGTTGGCATAGCACAGCAGGTCTAACTGGGTGCTTCACCTGATGTTTTGGGAACTGAGGTGAGAGAAAAGCAAAAGTGTCTTGTGGACTGAGGTCTTGTGTGAGTGTCTGTTCTGGGGTGACTTTATAATGCTGAATTGTATCCCCATTCATCTGTTTAGCCCAGACATAAGTTTTGCACCTTTAAGACTGATTCCGAGAGTGAAGGAGGGGAGAGAAGAAGCATGGAGCTTTTTATCAGGGACGGCATTTGCTCCCCCGCATCCTGCTCCTGGACTGTGTTGTCTGCAGCACGGACAGACAGCAGGAGAGAGCTTTCCTTTGGTTTTTAGTTAGTTTTTAGCTAGTTGAGGCAGAGGAGTTCCCTGGACTGTGTTTTTTCTTTTTGACGTTTGAACCTGCTCTGGACTGAAGAGCACTGGGAACTTGCACCTGTGGCCCACCAGGCTGGGCCTGGACTGCAGCATTTCCAGCGCTAGAGACTGAGTGAGCCGAGCTACAGCCCACAAAGGGGACTTTCTGAGTTTGTCATCTCTTCGGAGCAGCGAGAGGTTTTATTGTTTAATATTGTTCATTTTTTGTGCTGGTGAATGCTTTGCCTGTTAAATAAACAGGTTTTTTTCCACTTTTCTCCAAGGAAACCTTTTCCCGAACCAGTTGAGGGAGGGTCCACTCGAATCTGCTTTCTAGAGGAAGCCCTTTGGAGGTTTTCTCCCAAATTTGACCTAAACCGGGACAATGTGTAAAACTTCGAACCATCAATATATTTAACAATCACAGCAGTAACATAATGACACTTGCAACACTAAAGAATTTTCCTCCATTTCTTTATTCCAAATAAATTAGTTAAAATTAGGTATATGGATACTGCTAAAGGCATTGTGATTGTTTTAAGGCTTTTAATGGGTTGAGTTCAAAAATTTTAATAAGAACAGTTAGAAAACTTGGTCCACAATGTGTTCTGAAGACAGAATTTTATACTTAAATATGTATTTATGATATGTAAAGGTATTAAACACCTTAAAAGCAAGGTAGACCAGTTGCTGAAGGCATAAATTATTTTTTACAAAGTTATTTCTGTAGCACCAATAACTAAGGTATGATGAATGGCTGTGTGGGCAAGGGGAAACTTGTGGATGTTGTGTATTTTGACTTTACCAAAGACTTTCATGTAGTCTCCCACAGTACTTTTACACCTGAATTGGTGAGTTCTAGATTGGATAACTGGTTCATAAGGCTCCTAGAAAATTGTCTGGGCCATCAGGCATGAAGTGTGGAGATCAGCAGTATGACTGCTCAACTCTGGGATCAATACCTGAGGCTATACCCTTAATTCCTGATTGACAACCTGGAAGACTGAGCACCAGCTCAGCAAATTTGATGACAGTGATGAGCTGGGAGGAGCAGTTAGCATGGAGGAGGAAAAGGGTGACCATTCATGGCATTCATGGGTAGGTGCACAGCCTGGGGAAATGAAAATAAAATTCAACAAAAATCAAGTGCAAAGCCCAGTATCTGGTATGGGTAAAGCCCATGGATCAATAAGACTGGAGTAGTGTCTAGAATGCAACGTTGTCGAAGACACAGCCTTCCTGGTGAAGAAGCTGCCATGAGCCAACAACAGCTTACAGCAAACAAGACTGAAGGGCTCCTGGGCTGCCATAGCAAGGACATGGCCAGGAGCCTGAGGGAGACAGTTCTTCCACTCTGTTCAACACATGCTGAAGTGCTTAGCTTTTGACTCCCAAACAAGTCCCAAGGGCTGCATTAGGTCATGAACTCGCCTTTGTTCAGGCTGGAGAAGAGATGGCATAAGGAGAGCTTAGCACTGTAATTAGCTATGTAATAGAAAAGTCTAAATAAGATGGAGAAGCCAAAGTTTCCTCCAGTGTGCATGATGGAAGGATATGCAATAGAATGCACCGGCATTTAAAAATGCTTGGCTCAGTATAAGGGGAAATATTGAGCAGAGTCAAGTTGGGTAAAAGTTGCCCAGAAGGGCTGTGAAGTCTCCATCCTTGACGATAATCACAACATGACCAGAATTGGGGCAGATACAGTGCTCCAGGCTGGACCTGTTTTGAGCAGGAGGTGGATTACAGACCAGGGACTCCTTTCCAGCTCTCATCATTCTATCGTAAGCTGGTCAGCATGTTTTTAGTAGTCGAAGGTAGGTTTACCAATTCTTTTTAAAGGTTTAGGGATTTATTCAGGGAACATTAAAAATAGGCTATTCCAAGTTGGTTTTAAACCAGCATTAAACAAACCAACCAACCAACACTTGGAATCCAGAAAAATACATTCAAATACAGGGGTTTACATTTGAGATAAGAACCATAGCTTATACCCACACAATGATGAAAATTCCAGAGATGGCCATTGCTTAGAATGACTTAGGGATCATTGAAAGTAATCCTCTCAAGACAAGATTTGAGACCAATATTGTAGCAGAAAAGTCTTTGAATACATTTGGAAGTAAGAATGCCTTAGGAAATCACGTAGCAGCTAATACATGGCTTAGTAAAATTTCTAGGACTTCCATGCATCAAAAGATGTTCAAAGAAACAAAACCAAGCTATGAATAGAAAGCCAACCTAAGACAGGAAGTTTTGGGAGCTTAATATATAAAAGGGAGAGCTGAGATAAGGCAGAAAATGTGAGAAGGCTGTTTTATGTGGTAGAAGAATGGAGGAGAAGCCTATGGAGTTGCTACCCTGGGCCTAAGATGTGGCAGGTGAAGTGAGGTAAGTTCAAGCATCCTACTATCAGCTGGGAAAATTAACTAAACTTTGGAACAATGTAAAAGGGAAGATCATGGATATATCACATTACAAACTGTAAAATGGGGGAGGCATCATTCAAAAAATAGTTTTAATCCATTTTGAAAGACATACACATGAAGAGAACTACAGCAGGTTAAGCTGGACACCACTACCTGATACTGATGGCATTTAAATGTTGCTTTTCCTCATTGTACTCCAATGTGGTCTCTTGAAGAGCGTAACACCTTGATCTTAGCTGTTGTTTTAATGGAACTTTTTGCTTTGATGGTTTATAGATGAAACTGAACAGTATGAGCTATATGCAAAACCCTTAAATGGGAGGGAGAAAGAAGATACAAATACCTATATCCCTATTGTAAATACAGCTCATAGCAACAAAAAATGCTTTTGCTAGTGTTAAGTCTTCAGCAATCTTTAACTGGTTACACAAGCAGGCAAGTGGCAGACTATAGTAACAGAAATTGCTGCAGTGTACTTTGGACGGAACTTACTAGTTTGAAATATTTAAGCTCTAGTTGATGAGCTTGTTTATACTGTATACATACTGCTAAACTATACTGTTTATACCCCAGTACTGCTATTTTATTACTTCTGAATAAGTCCTAGTTCTTCCACTTATGGATCCATATAGTAGCTTCATATCATAAAAAGGTCAAGCACAAATTTTATCTTTATTTGCATAAATCAAAGTTACACTTCAAGTGGTTAGATCCTTTCTTTCACATTTCTCACCTTAAGCACACACCTGCAGTAGCTACCACAAAATATGCACCTATTACCATTCTAACAGACTGTAGTTGTTACTGTGTTTTTTCAATCTTCTACAAATATCACTTGCCAACAACAATATATAGTTATTTTCTCCATCTACATGAAATGGAGATAAGTTTTAAGTTGCTGGCATTCTGTCTGTTGCAGGTCCAGCCAATATTAGAATGTGCAGTAGCTTTAAAATTCAATAGTAAAGTGTTAAATAAGCAGCAGTGTCAAAGCATCTCAAGGATTTAACATCTTGAGTTATTTTATACTATGGAACAAATGGGATGACAAATCTACACAGAAGTGTCTATTCTACACAACTCTTCATTAAAAGGGTTTGTCTTCATGGTCTTTTTCAACACTTCAAACATTTGTGCAACTATCAATTTAATAGAATAAAGATGATGACCATTAGAACCATTTGTTCAAACATTAGGAGTCTTCCATTATGAGGTCATGATATATAATCTGAATCTTTCTGGATCAGCTGAAAAGTACAGAATACATAGAATTTCCCAGTGGCCTCTAATATTTTCACAGAAAAATACTTTAATTTATGCAAAACCATACTTTTATCCTCTCTACACAAAAACTTGAATTTCAAAGAATCTTTGTATATTCCTTATGAAATCAACTGGAAAATGCATTTTTCTAGACCTGTAAATACTCTCTTTTAGAAAAAATACTTGGTTTCTTTGGTTTACTTATATGCTGGATGACGAAAAAAAAAAGTTTGAAAGGGAATGACTACCTAATTACCTGAGGTTCATCTTTCATTTCTCCTAGCATGAACTTTGTGTAAGATCAGCCTTTTTGTAGGTGAAAAGAGAAATTCTCTCTGAAACAATGAAACACAATGCTTATATTAGTTGCACATATTAAATAAGACAAGGCTTGATTAGTAAAACTAATTCTTAAGGATAGTTATAAAGCCAAAACTGGAAATTTTACTTATTCCAGAATTAGCAATCCTACTCCTTCTGTACCACCACCTTCTTTATAAATATAAAGTGTTACAAAAATATTCACTATAGTATTTCTATATTAATCTATTACTCCATATAGATTATTTTGAAAAAGTGCTTAAAGATGCAAGTATATGAACTGCAAACTCATATCCTTCCAGTTGCCTAAAGCCCTGATCCAGTTGTTTAAACCCCTTGTTCTGTATTGAAGGAGGTGACAACTTTCATTTTTCCTCTTACAAATGCTCTTCCTACTTTTCATTTTCCTGTCAAATTAAGTAACAGTTGCTTGAAAAGTACAGTGTGACTTATGTTCAATGTCAGATGAGCAGTGTAGTTACTTCTAAATAGGAAGTTTAATCTCTAATGAAAGGCTCTGAGAAGTATTTAATTGCTTTCATTTTTTACCCTTCTCATTATCCAATACTTTATATTCATCTAGCACAGCATGGCCAGTTTCCTTTGCAGTTCTCTTTACAACAGATTTGATACCAATATTTTCAATGTTAAATGCTGCAACACCAACATTGATTGCAGAATTCATAGCATTGTCTGTAGCATCACCAGCATCTTCACCATACCTAAGGAAAGACAGCAGTTTTGTAGATTTGTATACTTAATATTTTAATCTTCACGGGAATTTTTTTGAGAGGTAAAATTCAGGTATTACCAAGAAAAAATAATAAGCACAGTGCCCAAATGTCTAAAGAATAAAATTAAAAATTATGAAGCCATTTGAATAAAGGCTGCTCCTCTATCAGATCAATTGCTCTTTGAAAATACCAATATGCTTCTACTCTTTTTTCTTCAAGAACACTTCCAGTCTTTCTCCCTTTTTTCCCTCTAATTTTGAAGAGTAAAAAACCTATTTATAGAATGATAAGAAGGGAGGGGAGAGAAGTTTTGTGCAATCATTAAAGGTTCTTTTTCACCTTAGTTCTTAGGTTAAATTCCTACACTCTCTATATAGAAAGCCAACTGTATCCCAGGCTGCATCCAAATTAGCATGGCCAGCGGGCAATTCTGCCCCTCTCTTCTCTTCTGAGACCCCCACCTGGAGTGCTGCATCATACAGAACTCCAAAAGGGTCAGGACACAATGAAAATTATGAAGTGATAAAACCCTTTGGTCTCTCCCATGGGTTGAGTCCAGCTTTGTGCTTTAGTGGGCAAGTTGGCAGTCTCGGACTAAGGACTCAATTGTGCACAGAGAGCACAATGAAGGAGGACAAGAGTGTAGTAAGAGCAGTAACTCCAACTGTTCTGGGTAGCCAGACATTTCTCCAGAGAGCACTGCAGTCAGACAAACCAGGGCAAAGGGAAGTATTCCTGGCAGCATCAGAATCCCAGCAGTCAGCAGAGTTACTTTTTCCCTGTGCTTGTTTTGACAAGAGGTTCTTTGAGGACCTCAAGATAGAGAGAAGCAAAGAATATCAAAGAATCCAAAAATCTGTAACATATCAGTACAGCAGCCAGAGCATGTGGCTGGAACTAACAATGAGACCAAATAAAAAGAATTTGTGGGGTTTTTGTTTTGCCTTTAATTCTCTGAAAGAGCAACAGCCTTGAATCATCAACATTGGATTTGCAGGTCAGAGAATTAATCTCACAGCAGAAGTACCTGTCAGTTTGATTAGTTTGTCAATTTGATTATTTTCACATCAGGAACATCATAAGCCAGTATAGCATCAGTAAAATAAGTAACCTCATTTAAAGTAGGATTGTAGCTTATCTAGTACAGTAAGAGTAACAACTTCCTAATATCTGATCACTAATTTTTTAGTTTGCCTGCCTGAAGTGCATAATTTTTAACTCTTTTTTTAAAAAATGTGCAGATATATACACTGCATTTATTTAAATAGTTTTAAAAAAAGGTAGTAGCATAGGACTTTGGCAGACACATTACTTCTGAAGCTAGGTTTTCCCACCCATTCTAATCAACATGCATATGATAAGCATCTCTAAAATTCCATCCACAAGGATACTGCAGCTAAATTTTATCCGATTTTTTTATTTAGAGACACTGATGGTGCTCCTTTAGCTTTGTTTCCATTAAGTGGAATTTAGCGCATTCACTGGTATTTTGAGTGACAGATATCCTTGTCACTGAAATAAAAAAGCAGCTTACAGAAGGGAGATAATGTAAAATTTTAATTTAATTATAAGGATAGATTTTAAAGATTCCATATCAAATATTTTCAATCATATTGCAGTTAGCTGTAACAGGTAGTTACTTATTGTTTTTCACTCTTAATGTCTGTTGTCTGCTGATCTCCATATTTCCTATATTTGTATCTAAAACAAAAACATTAATGTGAATTTATGTGAAATGAGTACCAGTACAATTTCTCCTGACATTCCTACTGCAAACAAACATTAGCAATAAACCACAACTAAGTAGAACTTTGCTATTTAGCCTCCTGTTTGAAATGCATCACAACACTACCCTGAATGCCAATCTGCTTAATACTGTATGCTGATGTTTATCTTGTTACCATTGGCTTGTAGCCTGTATGCACTTTCAGCAATCCTTTTAAATATCTCTTTTGCTACACTTATCACCAATTCCATTTAAACTGCTTGCTTCTGCTTACTCTTCACTTTCTATTAAATCTACTGCCCTTTTTGTGAGGGGTGCATTTCATGCTTCAAAGTTATTTCAATACAGTCCATTATTCTCCACAGCATATTCCAGTATATGCATACAGCTTTCATCATTCCATCAGCTTAGTATCATCATCTTAATCCCAAATGTTATTGTACTTTTCCCCCACTAACTTCTTCTAAGAACATCTTTATTTTGCAAGTGAGGCTGTTCTATTATTGCTATATATGCCTTAGATTTCCTTACAAATTTTTTTTTGTACTGCCTTGCTTTAGCCAAACCTGCTGATAGACAAGGTTCTTTTATTTTCATAAATGTAGCTAAGTTTGCATAAATTCAGGATTAGAGCTCAGAGGTTTAAACCAGTATTTTTCAAAATGATATTATACGACATAAGAGCAAAGATATAAATCTGAACATTGTTTGTAAGACAGCCTGAAGCTGTAATACTTCTACAAAGAACTAAAAAAATACTTCCTACAATCATTTACTCATTTCAGATTTCTGCATACAAGAGATGCTCATTACTGGGCACCACCTTATCACATGCTACATAATTACAGCATTTCAGTTAACTTCCCTGAGCTTTCGTAAGCTTTTTTTTGCCAGTATTCAGGGACAATAACAGTGTGCTGTAGAAGATGAAAACAATAAAAACATAACTTACTTGTATTTGACCGTTTTTACAGTCTCAGTTGAAACACTTTTAGCAATGCACTTCGCTGCACTTTCTAAACCTTGCCACACTGTTGAAAACCCTGTAGAAACAATCAGCTTATTTGAGTTCATTCCATTAAAAATATGCCATTAAAGAAAGTGTAAGGAATTTTTACTACCTTGAACTCCACTTGCTGCTACAACCAGAGCACCATCAAAAGTAGATTTGCCATCTTTATCTTTCTTTAGCGATTCTGGAACTAACTTGCTGCCATGCTTCTTCACGTGTGGAGCCAGCTCCTTTCCGACACAGCTTGCTATAGAACACACCCCTTCAACTACCATAAAACAATAGTATGCAGGTTATTTAGTGAGAACATAGAACATCCTTCTTTAAAAATCTTTAATCATAATTAACAGGAAGTTTCAGTGAAGTCTTAAGTATGTTTCTATTTAAATATGCTTATATCAAAGAGACTTTAATCCACGTATAAGTGCCCAACTGATACAAAGCAACTTGATTTTTCAGGTTCTACATAGCTGCAAATCCTAAGAAACATGTAAGGTTGGCCTTGTGAATAAAAAGTCATACATACACATCTCACAGTCAAATTTCAAGACACTGTTTCCACTGCTTTGTTATCTGTAATTTGTAGATAGAGAACAAGCTGCTGCTTTCCTGACTTGTCTTCTGTACAAGTCTTTCTTATAAGCATTCCAACCCTTCAAAGTAGTTTTATAAGATCAGCACAATTTACTTTTAAACTTGGATGAGTCACTAGACAGTAAATAAAAACATTATACACAAATAAATAACAAAATTAAATCACTGTGGGTTGTTAGGGTTTCCAGGCACCTCTGAATACCAGCCCATTTCTATTTTGATATTTATACATAGTCAGATAGATTTGTTTCAGGTGTGCATGTTTAAAAATATGCATACACACATTCTCTTGTTACTGTATGCTAGTAACCAGTTAGAGTAGAGGTTTAAAAAATATGGTTATCAACTTAAAAAAAAAAAAGAGACATCATTTTGAATTAACTGTCTAAAACTTTCAAAAGCATGTCAAACTTAAGACTATACACAGTATTCTTTTAGGAAAGAAAAGGATGTCTCAAGGCCAAGTAACTAGTCTTAAAGCATGTCTCTTGCACGAGATAATGAGGCACAAACTACTGATCTCCAAATTTTATCAAGTCAGTAACTCCTCTAGTTTACTGGCTAGAGAAACCAGCTTGCATTTTATGAAGTTTTTATTATTTAAGGCAAAATATTATCTTCTATGAGATGGAAATTTTTACCTAAGAACTGGCTGACTTTCACAGCTCCTCCAGTAGCCTGTTTTGCTACGTGAAGTCCCTTTGCTACAGTTGGGTTGACTTCCACAGGCTTTTCTTCTGGTTGAATGTGCTCTCGCAGTTTAGAAGCTCCTTTGTGAATAGCTTTACCTGTGTATTCTGCTCCTTTCATTAGGCCCCAGCTTACCCAAGATGCACCTTCAAGGCAAAAAATGTTTTTCTTAGTATGTACAATTTTATGGACTGTGATTTCTTCAGCTATCCCTCCTCTGACTCTCCAAAACAGGAATGTTTAGAAACATTCCTGACTGTAGCCTGCAATTATATTCTCCCCTGAATGGGACAGCACAGAAGTCCTGCAGTAATTTCTTCACCTATACCACCACTTTTTACATTCATTTTATTTAAGTTTAATACAGCCAGCCCACATCCAAATGTCAGCCTAATACAGATATTCAGTTTTTCCATGGATATGCAAGCACCGGCTGAGTTAGAATTGACAGAACTGCACATCTCAATGCTATTAGCACTCAAGAAAACAAACAAACCCAACCCTCTAGCCCTCCTTGCAGATTCATATATAATTAGCTGTTGGTCATCAGTATATTCCAAAGGGTCTCAGAGGAAAAAACCCACATGTTTATCTGCAGAAATCACAGCAGATGCCTACTGTAATATGTGTTCATACAGGGGTAAAATTGTTCTGTCACAGTGGTTTGAGTCCCAGCAGGTGATATTCTAATAGAGTCAAACGAGAAGCCAAACTCATTTGCAACGAACAAACTGTTGGCAATGGATTTATATTCTGCATGCTTTTTATAAAGCTCATCAAAGCATCCTTTAGAGGACCAACACTGGAACTAGTGAACAACTACTTCTGATCACTCAGCTTCTATCAGCAACCATACATTTAGGTGAAAATACTGTTTAAATATCATTAACATTTATTTCAACACAAGTCCCCTTATTACAGCTGTACCTGCCAAGATTCCATGGGCAACTTTCTCACTCCATTCTGGTAACTCTTTCTGATCTTCTGCTTCTTCAGGTTGTGGCTGGATATGTACAGTCTGAGGCAAGTGAATTGCATCACTAGAGGCTTCAGAAGGCTGTCAAGTGAAAGCAAACGTCTGAGCATCTACTTTGCAACATATCATCAGTATTTCTGGTTTACACATCCACTGTCAAATAATACTAAAGTTGTGCATACCTTGGGTAAGTGTACAGAAACTCAAGCTAAATTTATCACTCAATTACTTTTTCCACAAAAATTCTAGACATCCAAAAGCTTATCAGGCAGGTCAGCTTTTTGTACACTTTTTTCATCCAGCTACAATGAAAAGGTTTGCTTGCCAATGCAGCCATATGGCCAAATAACTAAGCAGGGAAAATTTACGCTACTAATTCGCCAGCAAAACAGATAAGAGACTGTCCAGCTCTCATTTTTATCTTCTCAGACAGAAGTCAACTCTGTTGTTATTCAGCATGGGAACTGCAGTCTCTGGTTAGAGAATGCAGCTACACTAAAGGAATGCAGCTGTTGAGATTGTTTTGTTCCTCATTCTTTCCTCCCAAATTCAAAAATAAAGGAGATTGTTCATGCTGTGTGCTGTTGCTGCTTTTTCAGACTGGCACAGCCAAGGAAAACATCAAATTGTGTACAATACTGACCCCTATTTAAGGCTGGATGGACAGGTCCTTTGTTACTTCATGTCAAACTCTACTGTTTCTGGAGTAGATGTTAATCATTAAAACACAGCAACCACTACCACAGCCTACTTAGCACTTCTAAAATGTGTAACATCACTTTACACAGTTCACAGACAATGTATAATTAAACTTTAATTACAGAAACCTAAAAAAATTGTAATAGGTTTAAGTTTTTGTAAGAAGAACTTTTCCAATGTAAAAGTAAACAAGCCCCTCAAGCATTTCAAAGATTGAAAGCACTGCTAGTTAATGACAGAAAGAAAAAACATTTTTGTTTAGTCTAGAAGAGTCTAAATGAGAGCATTTATAGATTAAACCCACGGGCAGATGAGAATACACAATACAGAACAATATTTGCTATTACAGGGAATTCTTAAATTCCCCTGAAATATTTACTGGATATAAAAGCAGGGTATTGCACATGTTAACTGTTGTAGTACCAACATTAAGAGGAAAGAGTATATGAAACCTTAGGAGGTTGCTACCCAGAAGGTTAACAATGTATCACTGGCATGTACTACATCATCATTTACTGCTTCACATCAATGTGAATCTCAGTGCTCAAGAAATGTCTTCAGCATGTGACCATAAGACTCTGAGGGCTGAGCAGGAGAAATTACCTCAATGAACAGCTATAGGTAAAAACAAAAAAAAACTATTAAAAAACCTAAACTATGTTTCAGATGTAATTTAGTTACGCCACAGGTTGGGGCACTATAAAGAAAAACAGTCAACAAGATTTCTAAGATCTACCCTAAGGAGCAAAAATGGATTCTCTAATAAAACAGGGGACTTAGTATTGTAATTATATTCAATATAGCTGTCAATTAAATCCTCATGATTACTATGTAAAACAGACACATTAAATGGCCATCAGACTAGGCTTTGGAATACTTGTGCTATATCACAGTTTTTAAGACTTCAGAAATATGCTGATTTGAAATGTGGCAAGCTGCAGTAACAGAATTGGTGGTTGACAAGAAACCAAACAACACCACAAAAAAGTCATCCAACAAAAAATAACCACAGAGCACAGCACACACAGCTGCTGTCAATCAAATCAGCAATTCTAACATGCATTGCTGTGACTTTTTTTTTTTTTTTTAACTATAGGATTTTGGAATGTCCTGGAATTTACCTGGACTTTGTGGCCAGACCTCTGTTTAAATTTATCTTCAAAATGTGCTCTCACAGTTGCTGGGAGCTCTGAAGGTAACCCTACTCTCTCATGGGATCCTGGCACCTGTGACATTGCATCAGGGAACATTAACAAAAACACAAAGTTTTAGGAAAATATGGAACTAATAAGATATCCACTTTGAACTACTTCTACACAGGAAAAATGACAGAATTTTATCCACTGAGCAAATATCACATACTTCTGTAGTACTTTCCTCTTTTAAGTAAAAGTTAATGGCCTCCTGCACTAGTGAAATTCCCTGCTGAACTCACCAGGATTTACACCATAACAGAACTCCGCCCTCATGGCATGCCCCATACGGGTCCTTCCTCATCAATGAATTCAGCTTTTGGTGATTCAACAAATTCTTGCATGAAAGATTTAATCATGCTATAATCTTTTAAGTAGCTGTTGATCACCACTCTTCCTGAAATTATGCTCCTGGGGTCTTACAGTAATATTTTCCACTTTATTACAAATCACTGAATTTTATTGCACATTTTTTAGATTATGGGGTTTTTTTTTGTTTGTTTTCTCTACCTGTCAACATCTTACTGCAATAAGGCACCAGATTTATCTACTTTGAGATCCCATTGAAAGGCAGATTTCTGAGGTACATACTATTTTCACAGATCTTCTCTGAAGTGGCTTAACATTTTTGAACTGTAAAAACGTTTGGGCACAATATTCCAAGAATGCCATCATCAAAACTATGCAGAGAGTTATATGCATGTACACATAAGGAAAAGCATGCTTTCTCCTGAACAGATAATTTCATTTTGGGTCCTGTGTTCTCTTTCAGAAAAATAGAGAAAATATAAAAAATCATCTTGAACTCCACTCTGTGCTTACAATTTAGTATTTAAAATTTCTCACAGATGAGCTTACCACCAAGACAAAAATCTGTCATTTTACACAACTAAATGTAAATGTGAGAATATATTGATGATTTATACCTTTCCTTATTGGCTTATAACAGACTGCCCAGAAATTTACCTGGATTCGTAGGTCAGACATCTGTTTTAACAGATCCTCAAACAGCTCTCTGTCAGCTGCTGGAAGTTCTGAAGACAGCACTACTCCCACGTAGGACCCTGGTATCTGGGACACTGTGTCAGGGAACATGTAGACCCCAGTATTGCAGCACAGAACAGGAGACTGGGTACACATCAGAGGATACAACCAGTCACAAACCTAGGAAAAACAAGTACAAAGAATCAAAGGAGGCTTTTAAAAAAAAACATACGCAGAACATACTGAAACACACCATAAACTTGATTTTCCATAAAGTTTCTAGTGGAACCTTCTAGTGAAAGGTTCGCTGCTGATGACAGCGGGGGTGGAATTAAATTATCTTTATGGTCCTTTCCAACTCAAACTGTTTTATGATTCTATGAAAAATAAAAAGCTTTATAGCATCTTGAAAAAAAAAAAAGAAAAACTATCCCCATGTGATTCTGGAACTATCATTCTTGATTAGTTCTGACAGTCTAATATAGAGAAAATACCAATTTTCACAGGACTAGAATTCAGGCTGGTACTCTCTTAACTGAGGTCTTATCTTGAGGCCCAAATGAAAAGAACTGCCAAGTAAGTCAGGATTCACAGTGCCTGTACCACTCGGCAGATCTCAGGACAGGTTTATATAACAGGACAAATAAAAATGCATGGCTGTCACTGTCCTACTATTGAAGACACCTAACATGAGAGGAGCTGAACCAGCAGACCCCAAATCAGGATCCAGCAGACCCCAAACCAGCCATTCTTAGCCGTAAGAAGAAGATCCAAAGTCAGAATCCAGACCAGAAATATTATGTTCATCACAGAACATGCCCACATGAAGAAAGTAAGGACTGAAAAAGTACAAATAATGGATCGTTTTTTCTGTAGTTCTGAGTCTGGATTAACATGGACCCTCAAATTTCAAATTATCAGTTGTAAGTGCAATACTTTATCACTAATTGACAATGAAGTGGATAGCACCTAACCCCATTTTATCCTGATTTGTTACAACAGGTGTATCAAAATGTCTTCTCTATGTGACAAAATAAATCAATTTTATGAAATGGAAAGACATGTTAAGTCAAGTCCTTTACATACTAGAATTCACCAGAACAGTGAGCACTTGAATACCTTGGGAAGACACAGAGGTGCTTTTCACAGAAAGAGTTGTAGAAGTGTGTACCTGCAGAAAACCATTTCTGCAACACCTGTAACATCCTTCATTTTATCACAGGGATATTTAGGCTCACAAGAGCAAGAACCTAAGAAGATTTCCTGTTAGAGCTTTATGACAGTTCTCAAAATTTTAATTAAAGGAGAAAATTATTTTCCTGTTACCTGAAGAAACGCCGGTGGACGATTCCGAGCAGCTTCACTATCTGTATCCAAGAACTTGACGATGCGCAGATATCCAGGATATGAAGGAGCACTAACCTGCCCATCAGGAGTCACAAAAAATATCTGTACTCCTTGGGGAATCAAGATCAGCTCATCTGCATCCACTCCCAAGTTTTCCAGAGGAGGTGGCTGAGTACATTTGTTGTTGTAGTAGTCCTCACTAACAGAAGAAAACTCCCCAGAGTCTGTGCCGTAGGACACAGTAAAGTGGCCATTGGTAGCTTGAGGAGTATAGGCAGGAGGTGCTTCATTTTGTAGACAAAGAGGTTTTGCAGATGATGGACTCATAGCTGGAATTTGCCCCTGACTCACAGCTGCAACACTTCCACCTGCTGCAGGCAACTGACTTGGAACAAACAGAGAATTAGGGGGAGGGGGTCTTTCTGGCTTTTCTTTCGAAGGAATGGAGGGGTATAACTTGGGCACCCCAGGAGAGGCATCCATCATAGCAGGAGATGCTTGTACTGGTGGGGTGTTTTGCTCTAGACTGCCGAGTCGAGCACGAACATTTTGAAGGGTCTCTCTCATCTTCTGTTGCATTTGCCTGGCAGATTCCCACTGGGACCCTGCACACGCAGGACCCTCTGATGGAATGCTAATTCCTCGGAGCAAGTGGTTAAGCCCTTGCTCATAGTAACTTCTTGCCTCTTCCTTCTGACCCAGTTCATCTGTATTCAGTCCTTTATTGATAAAAATAAAGGCTTTCCTGTACTCTTCATTAATGGCTTTAATATTTGCATCTTCTTGCATAACCGGATCCCGCAGCTGTTCCATTACTGCAAACTGGAATAAAAATCAATAAGAATATACAGAGAGAAAGCCAAACAATGTTTACCTTAGAATAAAGGTAAATATAATGATGACTCTACTGCCTGTATTAGCAGAAATCTATCTAGTTGCTTGGAACAGTGTCTGATACGTTATGGTTATCTCCTAATAACATTCAGATTCAGCTGACATGATTCCAAAAAATCAAGGAATCTATACCCATCAAATCTAGTTACATCACAGATATTTATTTCTTAAAAATTAAACATTGGAAGAACATGGACATGCCTGATACTAAATTTTTCATCTTCAAGATCAGTAGCAAACAAGAGGAATAAACAAATAACTTTAAAATAATCTAAATTTCCCAGAAACATCTCTAAGGTTTTAAAAAATTCAGTTACCATTTTGTCTATTTAAATAAAAGCTGAACTTACAAACAGTAAATTTCCATTTGAATAATTTAAGAGAAAGCACTCAACAGATTTTTAGATCTCGATCAACTAACATCAACAAACAAAACCGTGAAATACTTTGAACAGTTAAAGCTGTGCTTTACAAAATAAAAGCATGGAATTAATTATTTCCTTTACAGTGCTTATAGAGTGAGAGAAGGCAATTGGTTTTCACAATCCTTGCACCCCTGGCAACAAAAATCGGAAGTACCAACATGTACAAAAGTTTGCACATTCTAGGTCTGTTTCGGAATGTATTCCCCAAACTGCCTGATGTATTTCAACTGAAGAGCCGAAAAAAGTCCAGTAGGCTTGTTTGAATTCTACAATGTCTTAACTCATTGTTTTAACTGTACACAGATTGTCAGTCTTGGCCAAACACAGGAAATACAAAGAATTAACTCCAATGATTTTGGGTTTGGTTTGGGTTTTTTTGCTGGTAGCCTTGAGAGGCATTGTCAATTCAGGAAATTCAGGCAATTATACTAGAAGAGAATAATGATTGCGGGCAACAAAAATGGGATACTATATTAAATTAAAGAGCAGATATTTTCAAGCAAAACCATGATTCTCTGCTGTAAGGGAGATGAAACAAATGAGACATCTGTCAATCACAATGATATTAAGCCACGGAAAACATGGGGGTAAGTAAAATACAAAGTGCAAAACTGAAAATACTTCCATTACATGGGCAGAAGCATTAATAGCACTGTACAGAGCATTGGTGAGAATTCACACACTGAGCCACATCCAAGATGCCAGAAGAGGAAGAGGTGGGCAGGTTTATTCCCTAATGAATCAACCACTCTTCCATAGAAAGCTGTAGGTTTGGCTTATCAAGGCAATACAACAAAGGCTAAGAGACTGGATTAGTCTCTACAAATATAATGGGTGAAAAGAACAAAGTAAATCAATAATAGTAAATAATTACTTGGAAAGAAAAAATAATTAAATCCAAACTTGTAATAAAATCCTGAAATAGTACCTACATTTAAGTTTACTTAATGTCTCTTCTTGTTTTAGACTATCAACAAACTAAAAAAAAAAATAATCAGGAAAATATCCTTCCCCTACTCCAACTAAAACAGAGAAACTTACAAAGTGCAGGTCATGAAAAGATTTTAAAGAGGCATAGAATACTTTGTTCTACTCCCACACTCTATAATGAAAATGCAGACAGCATTTAGGTAACTGATGCATCTGCAGTCACACAACAGAAGTGCCATGTAATCTAGGAGGCATCTGTTTTTATGATGCTACAGAATCCAATTTCACATAAAGTCAAGATGTGTGGTTTCAGCACAATAACAGATACGTAGCTCAGAATATAGCAGAGGTGCTTGAGAAGGCACCCCAGCGGAGTGAGTCAGCAGCAGCTCAAGCCACCAGGTTCACTGCCCATCATGTAGCGAATTTCGGGCTAGAGGAGAGTTTGCTGATTGACTGCAGTCACTTGTTCCTAAGAGGCTCAGCATCTTTAAGCTAAAGAACCACACTGTCGTAAGTGTGTATTTACTAACCACCAAGGACACCACCTTTAGAAGTTAAAAGTATGCTCCTGACCAGCACAGCAGTAAACAATTAGAGTAAAAGCAATTGGAAAGAACTCCTTACAAGGTTGTGAATATAGCTGGATCCTTACAGGAAAAAGCCATGGTGACAGCCAAACCACATCACTGTGTGTCAACAGTTGTACTTACTATTGAAAAATCCACTTGTCCTTCTAATTAGGGTACGAAGATGAAAACCAATTTAACAGTAAAGACTCTGATTTGCGAATTTTAGGACTCTGATTTGAGAATTAAAACACAGAAAATGTTTAGAAGAAGGACAGACAAGTATCATTACCATTTACTTCTCTATTGAGCAAAATGTACTGGTTTAAGATGTTTAGTGCCGGTATCCCCAAGCCTGTATAAAGTCCTTTCTCAAGGCCTGAAGTAAATTATTCATTTGTGTGAACACAACTGCAGTACAAGTCCCCTTTGACCCCTGTTTATTGATTTGGTTTATTTTTTTATGGGTGAGGCTAATGCAAAGATACTTTACAGGTTTCAAATAATTATTTTGCTAGTGATTGCTAGCATACAACAAGAAGAGACATCAAGTAAAATCCTAACTACATTTCAACTTAAATTAATTTACTCTTCACTGTATAGCTCTCATACTGACAACAGCACTGTTCTTCCTAAAGCTCAGTCTTTAATGACACTAGAAAAGGTCTGTAAGGAAATGGAGATGTCAGCACCATCGGTGTCCACAGAGCACTGGTGCACGGCAGAGCTACAAAAGCTGGCTCAGGAACTCTGTCTGAAATAACCCAAGTTTGCAGTATATGTGCAGCATAGTCACCTCCAAATAATGCATTTGGTTGGCAGAGCACTTGGAAATGGAAGAAGGACATCACAGTAGATTTCAACCTAAACATGAGAACTATAAGTCAGCCCAAAGAACTGAATTTCATTCATTCTTAGTAACTGATAAAAACTAATACAAAAGAACTAAATAAGCTTATCTAATTGCTCCCTCACAACACAAGAATAAATATTATCTGAAAGAGACCATTTAAACAGCAATCTGATCATATCCAAGGAATATCCTCATTCACTCTTATTTTCAAGGTACAATCTTAATGTAGCATTTAAGTGTCCTGCACGTTTTAATACTAATCTGTAATCCACTCCTGTACAATGCTGAATCTCATTTCCTCTGTTTTAAAGCTGTAATGAATGGGGAAATGTGTATTACACTGCTGAGAGCACTGCCAGCTAATCTTTGGTCCTATGGCCTGTTCAGATCAGCCCAGATCTGTACCATTTAGTGTTAATTAAGATTTCTCAGAGGAAGCCAGTCCAAAACTGAGGCAAGAACTAAAGCGCACTGTAGATAATCACAGATCAGTCGAGCACTTGAGCCCTTTTTCTTCTACCAGTACAGATATACTCTGTGGTTTTAAGTAACTTGACCAAAGGAGGCTACAGTGCAACAATGAAACTTGAGTTCAATTTCATACAGTAAGCTACCATCTCACCCATCCTTCCTCTGAAGCAGCGAAGTCCACTCCATTAAAAAGTAATGTATATTAACAAAAATGCAGGTCAGTGGTAGATCTCACTGCTAGACTGTAAACATGAAGTCTAAGGCTTATTAAGAGGATTAAAATGCCTGACTGACAGAGGCAGGATATACTTGCCAACTCACTATTTTTGAAGGAGCGCAGGGGAGGAAAATGCAAATCAAATTTAAAAAAAAACCAAACTAAAACACCTGTAATCCAAGAGTTCTTCTTATTTGTCAAACTGTTTTTCTCTCAGCCACCAACTAAGAAGTACCATGCAAACACAATTGTTTAAGCCTTATTTCTCTACGAAAAGAGCAAGTAAGAAAGTATTAGTAACTTTTAAGAATTGAAAGAATTAAATGGTATCTAGAATATAAACTAATACAAGCCAGGTACTAGCTAAAAAATTTACCTTTTTGTGCTTTTAGATTATTTAAATTGTTTAAAGAAGCCTTAACATTTTTCATTAAGTGGTGGCCTACTCCTAGTTTTTAAGCAAAGAAAGAAAATTTGTCATGCTAGATAATATCACAGACCAGACAACAGAAAGAGTTAGTGCTATTAAAGTAATTCTTCCTCTCCAAATTACCAAATACTTCAGTAAACTGCCATCCTCTGACATTTCAACCTACATCTTCTTCTCAGGCTGGTGGCATCGTAGCACCTACATTCACTTAGCCAGCATGTCTAATTTTCCTCATCTACTGCTGCTTTAAGATTATTTCTGTCTAAATAAAAGAGCTTCCTTCTTGACTCCTTGGTCTGCCACTCCATCACATGCTGTCGCCACAAAGCCTTCAGGCCCCGGGTGCCTACTTGTCACTTCTCTAAAAGAGAAAGCAGAAAACCAGGAGGGCAGATAATGCCTTTCATCTCGCAGCTGCGCTGCCCAGCACTGACGCTCTTCGCAGCACCGAAGTACAAAGACATCGTACTACCATTCCAAAACATTGCAAGGTCGTCATGGAAAATTCAGTGTTATGTAAGACTGCTATTTAATACTATTTCATTAGCTATGTGCGGTTTCTGATCTCTACCAACGTTTTACCAAACTCAAGAAACTCAAAACGGTCTGACACGAATCCTTTAAAAACAAAACAAACATGACAAAATAAAACGAACAGCTTTCCGAAGTACTCTGACAAAGACATTCAAGACATTCAATACATCATTTACCATCAGGGTCACCTCAACCTGCCCAGATCCCGGCCCTCCCCGCCTCTCCTCCCCAGCACCTGCCCGCGGGGGCTCCCGGCTCTCCGGCGGCAGCCCCACGGCCGCTGCCCGGCCTCGGCCCGCTCCGGTGCCTCCCCTGCCCGCCCCGCTACAACCAGCGCCCCCCGGCTCCGCAGGGACCCCCGAGAGCCCGGCAAGGCCCGACCCCGCGCTCGCCTCACCGAGCCGGAAGCCTTCACCGCGCCGCGCCGAGCCCTGCCACGCCTTGCCCGGCCTGGCCTGTCCTGGCCCGGCCCCGCTCGGCTCGGCCCGGCCCGGCCCGGCCTGCGCCACCGCCCCCGCCCGGGTCAGGCGCAGCGGGCGGGGCCGAAGAGTCGCGGTTGTGGCGTCACCCGGCGGGGGCCGGTCTGAGCCCGGGACAGAGCTTTATCAATTAATAAATAACGCTGAAGTGTGCAGCTTGTCCTGGATTTGGTGTTATTTTGTTGTTGTTGTTTTCTGTTTGTTTGTTTTTGTGAGTTGGGTTTTTGTTGTGTTTTTTTTTTTTTTTTTTTTTGCGGGGAGAGGGTTAGAAAGGTTCTACACAGAAGATTAAAAATGCCAAATTGGAAATGCGGAGTTAGAAAGCAGCGCGTCTCATACAGTATCCCTACTTAAACTTCTTTTTTAATTTTTTTTTATTCTTTTCTCTTTTTTTTAGTGCTGATGTTTGGGAGGAACAGAGGTCCTCATGTTGATTTCACTTCACTATAAAGTAATTTCACTGGAACATGGAAGATTGCTTTTCTTTTGACTTCTGGTTTCTGTGGCTCTCACCACCATCTACAATCACGTCAAACTGAAAAATAATGTATACCCCCAGTGATACCATGGGGTTTTTTTTCCTATTGTTTTTCAGTAGCTGAGTGGCTTTGCCATTTGTAAGGAATTGAGTTAGTAATTTAAATCCATATATCTCTTCATCTTTTAATGAGAATCTGTATCTCTAATTAGGCATATGTGTGTGTAGAAAAGCATGTATACCCAAATTCCAGTTATGCAGTTGGTATGAATATCCAAAAAATGGAAATATAAGGCCCAAAAGCTATCATTCTGAAGTGTCCCCTTTCATGTAATGTTTTCACATTTCATTTTGACTTACTCTAATTGTGCCAAAGTGGCAGGCTGCGCTGAGCAAGGTGGCTGTCTCCAGAGACTTATTTACCAGCCTGGGCAAGCTGGAGCTGGTTGCTGCCCTAAGTGCTGGGCTGTGGGAAGGGGTATCTGCATTTGTGCACTGATGTTGTGAAAAAACAGAAGGAAAAATTATCTCAGTAAACATCCAGCACTTGCCTTAGAACATGAACATATTTTCAGTCAAACTTCCAACTGTTCATTGAAACATCTTCTCAAATTACTGGATAAAATCTGTCAGTATATTACTGATTTGCAGCTTTAATAATCAGTCCTGAAATTCTTCTGCAGCTTGACTTCCAAGTGGAAAATTTCTAGCCTGGTTAGATCTAACAAAGGTGCATTCCATGGTGCATGATTTATCTGTGCTAGCTCTTCTCAAGAACTTGCTCTTCCTGAGAACTAGCTCTTCCTTCCAGAACTTGCTGGGTTCCAGCCCTGTTAAGGCTCACTAACTTGCTTTCTCAGGTACTGTGTGTGTATATGACCATGTTCGTTGTTTAATGCACTCAAGACCACACACCATAAGAAATTCCTAGTAAATACTGACTTTACATAGTGGCAGCCCTGTCCAGCCCTTTGGCAGATGGTTTACCTCTAAGCTTCATTTAGCTCCAAAGTATCTCTGGAAATTTGTCACACATTGTGGTTTCTAGCATAACATTTTTCTAGGAATTCTGTATTCCAAACTTTTCATGTGCCTGCTCTTCAGTCCTTTTCCTACTGACAAGAAACGGAGAGCAGCCTGAAAGAGAAAAAGGTTGTCCACATATCGGGGAGACTTCCTTTTTCTGAACAGCAGTGATGATGAGAGTCAAGCTGTCCACAAATCAGGGAGGGTTCCTCTTTCCAAAGTGCAGTGAGGATAATACTTACATATGAAGCAGTGTGTGGACAGATGAGGGTTTGGACTGGTGGAGAGGGCTCTAAACATTTGTTTAAGCAGATGGCAGGTTGTGCTCAGGTAACCAGATGTCACTGGATTATGTTATGCCCGTATATGCAAAACTTACAAGGAAATAAAAAATGTTTTTATAACAAAAAGTGACACTCTCTTTTGAAGCAGGGCCACAAGACAACAGAAGGACATTTAAAGGTTTTTAACCATGCAGGGGGTACTGTTGCCAACATTATTTTGTGGGAGCAGATCTTGCAAGTCCAGAAGTTAATGAGGGGCACAGCAGTAATGAGGGGCACATCATTCATCTACCACAGAAGTTTTTACTATTGTTAGGAGCTGTGGAATAATTACATATTCAGTTGTACCCGTGGGTAAAAACTTCTGTGGTAGATGAATAGATGATCTCACTGTGATTATCACCTTTTCTCTGACTTCAAACTCCATAATCATTTGCAGAAAAATTATCCTGAGGCCAAGCAAGGAAATGGCAATAACAGCTGTCTGACAAAGGTAATATTGCCCCTTTTTGAAATTGTGCCAGCCACTGACCTCAGAGTGAACTGGCACTTTGTTAAGGTGCAAGAACACATCTTCAGCATCTCTGTGCAGTGTTGACAGCCTTGAGCTACAAGCAGGGATAATGCACTTAGGGCAGACAACTATGAAACAGCTAGAAAGGCACCTACTTCCTGAAACTATCCCATCTGGGATGGCCAGTCCCAAAGGGTGGTGGAATAACCTGGCTGTTACCAGTATACCCCTGGGAAGAAGGAGGGTCTAGCTCAAAGAAACAGATCCAGGTCCAGACAGCATCTGTGCACTGCAATTGGCCATATGCCAGGCTGCTGCCATCTTTTCCCCTGCCTTTTTCTGGAAGCAATTATTTGCACGTGTGTAATCACTAAATGCTCTCTCCCCAGTCTGCTGTATTACTGTGTTACACCTACAGACCAAGAACAGAAAACTGAGACCATTTTATGGGACCACAGATTTAACATTTCTGACTGTCAGAGATACTACAAACATGGTCCTCAAGTTCAGCCTAAGGAAAATGTTTCTGGAAAGGGATCAGTATGATGTTGGAGGGTCTGCAAATGGGGACAGCAGTGAGTGAACTAGAGAGACAGATGATGGTCCAGCTTAAGTTGACTGAGAGTTCAGTTTGTTTATTCAGCAATACATAAAATGAGTTGACAAAAATTGATCAGAAGAGGAAATAACAGGGAAATATCTGGCTCTGTAAAGACTAGTGGTAACAAAGCTCTTCTCTTAGATGGTTTATAGGTGCTGTGGCAGACCACAGCAAAGCTGGGCACCACAAAACTCAAGTTATTCACACATGTTGATACAATATTGAGATGCTGGTTGTTCAGTTCAGAGAAAGAATAAATTCAAATGCTAATGGAGTGACTATTCCATCATGCCCCCTTTGTGGCACTTGGAATAGTGGACACTTTATTAGATAGCAGCTATATGTTTTCCAGAATGATGTGACATACTGTCAGACTGCAGAAAGCAGCAGAGATGTTGAAATATATTTCTTTCAGCACCAAAGTTGGAAAACTATGCTGCTGTCAAAAAAGAGAGACTATTGAGAGGCACTTTGCACTTCATAAGTGCAGGAATGAAACTGTATGCAGCTAATAAATAATACTGAATTATGACATTTATCCTGGGTTTCTTAGTTGTTGTTTTACAGGTTTTTTGAAGGGGGTTGAAGGCTACACAGAAGATAAAAATGCAAGATTGAAAGTGCAGAGTTAGGAAGCAGTGCATCTCGTACCTAATCCATAATTAAATATATTTTTAATACTCTTGATGTTTAAGAGAAACAGAAGTCTGCATATTGATAGTACTTCACCATAAATTATTTTCTCTGGGAACATGGAAGGTAACTTCTGTCTTCTGGTTTCTGTCGCTCACACCACCATCAAGCACTAATATGTCAAACTGAAAACTAATGTAATAGCACCAGTAAAATCAAGTGTTGTTTTTTCCATGTTATTCAATGTCCAAGTGGCTTTGCCTTTATAATAAATTGAGTTAGTGATTTGATTGCATGTAGTCTCTTTTTCTTTTAATTAGAGCTGTAATTCTAATTAGTTCTGTGTGTGAGTGTGTGTGTGTGTGTGTGTGTACAAAAGCACATAAACCCAAACTTTAAAAAATTATATTGGCAGAATTAGGGCCTTGTGATATACTATATGTAAGAACAAATTTCATCAAGATTTTGCTACAGATGATATGGGGGAACATCTGTTTTGCTAATGATTTAGATGAGGCAATCTGTCATCCTGTCCATGGAAGTTCTGGGTCATCTTCTTCTAGTCTCAGCCCTTCACAATTTGAAATTCAGACCTATTTCCTGTTGCTTAAATTAGAATGGGCCTGAGGGTTGTTATTTTGTAATTTTTATGATCTGATCTTATTCAAGGATATTTGTCATATTTATGTCCTATTTGGTATGGTTATATGAAATACTAGATTAAAAATATCTGCTTATATAGATTTCCTCTCCTCTTATGTTTAAGGTATGTCTGTCCTTGAATAAATTTCACAATCTGTTTAGAGTCTCAGTATGAGTGTGCTAGATGAAGCAGATTTTTTTTCCTCAGGTGGGAAGTGGATAGCTTTCCCAACAGCTTTGTACTTAGACAGTGTGTTTAACAAGGTGGCATATCTGTCCTGTACTTGCATGTGTTTTCCCCACCTAGGAAAAAAAAAATTGAAGGAGTCATATATCTCTATTTGTTTTGAAATACAAGCTCCTGAAATTGATGGGCAGGAGTTCAACCAGAGTGATTGTAGTTATCCACTGAGGAAACTCAAACAGAGGTCTGGCTCTGCCCAGCTCTGTACATAATACTCTGGATGAAATGTGAAAATTCTTGTAGTTCCCAAGTCTAAGTGCTGAGACCACCCATGGCCTTCTCAGTATCAGGACGAGTCCTGTGCACGTGTCTGCTCTCTCTTGGTCCTTTGATTACCCAAAGAGGTGTTCATCCAAGAGGGATGCTTGGTGGATCAACATCTTGAGTGTACAATGATATTCATCCCAGAGTGCCTCCATATGGCTGTGGCAGAACTCAGTGAGAGTACTGTGAGAATACTGAGGGTTCAGCTGACACTACATAAACACTTCCAAACAGTTTATGGATCAAACATAACAAAATGGGTATTTCCTAAACAAAGTGTTTTGTAGAAATGCTGATCTTTGGTAAATAAATCTTAAACTGGGAAATGGATCTGGACTTCAGTTTACATATGTGTGTTTTTAACTTTATTATTAAGTCCATTTTTCTGAAGGCATGTATAAACATTTGAAAAATAAAATCCTTCATTTGTAAAATACGTCATTCACAAGGCCTGTTCACCATCAGATGCAATAATTTTAACCTTGTTGTTCTTATCCTTTCAGTTTGCTGTTAAATTAGTATTTTATAATACTATAATTTCTTTTTTATAATGAATGCTGCAGTCAACGTTTTTAATTGACAGAAGTGCAATTGGAATTTTTGTATCTCTATTCTGCTCTATTCCAAACTGAAACTGAAATGGTTCATGTCTAGCAGAACTGGACTAGAGATATGCTGACACTGTATAGCTAGATGGCAGCATTCACATTGCTTTGAGAAAAACTGTAGTTATTTGTATGATTTGGCTGCTCTGTTACAGTTAAATGGCATGGTCCTATTCTGAACTGTGCTGCCTGAGAATGGCTGAATAACTAACACATTTGGAAATCTGACCATTTTATTTAGGTGTCTAAACTGGAGGTTTATACTTTGGCCCTACAGATAATGAGTATGAAATATAGTACTTACCCATTTATCTAAAAGGATAAAAATTTGATTATGTGCATACATCTTTTAAAACAGGCTTATGTTTAGCCTGAAATCAGGCTTTGATGTATCTTATACAAGACTCCATTTACGTGAGAGTTTTGTATCATTAAACAATGTACAGGCTTGTTTGGATGATACAAAAAATAACTTCCCTTCTGTTACAGAACAAAATACTTATTCAACAAAGTCTAAATGAATGTCCAACTAGCTCCTCCTATCATCTATCCCAAGCCTTACCAATCTCCTCAGTTATACCCCCACCACCTCTTTCCTTGCCCTGTAAAGGGACAAGGTCACTTTTCAGAACATTAGCCGTTTTTTCTCCCTGCTTGTTGAAGATGTTTATTTGTCTAGTCTAGGCTATTACATACACAAGCATCCTGTCCCTAACATGTCAGCCCACATGAAGGTGAGCCTTGGAAGACCCAGGACAGGGAGCTTGGGCTCCTCTGGCTCACACAATCTGAGACATATGCAGAACACTCTACTGTGAGCAAAGTTTTGGCTGTCTCCACCTTCTCCTTTCAGGTTTCTGCAGGATGACCTGAGCCCTCAGGCTCATTTGCTAAAAGCCTGCTTTGCAATTTTTTGCAGCTTTGGATGCCCAGTGCTCTATGAGAATTAGATTTTGATTGCACTCAGCTGAAGACCAGAGTGAGTTGCAAAGGTCTGACTGGACAAAAACACGGAGGAGTGAGAGCAGGGAGATGGGTGTTATGGTGGTAAGGAGGAGACAAATAGGCATGGGCAATGGTTCTGTGCAGCACAGACAGTACTTTGTAAATCAAAGTAAAGGCTTTAACACCACTGCCCACAGCATTCTCCTAGAGAAACTGGCTGCTCATGGTTTGGACACTGGGTAAAAAACTGGCCAGCTGCTTGGGCCCAGAAAGCGGGGGTGAGTGGAGCTACATCCAGCTGGCATCCAGTCATTAATGGTGTTCCCCAGGGATCAGTACTTAATCAATGATCTGGACAAGGGGATCCAGTGCCCCCTCAGTCAGTTTGCAGGTGACACCAAATCAGGCAGGGCTGTGGGCCTGCTGGAGGGCAGGAAGGCTCTGCAGGAGGGATCTGGACAGGCTGGATCCAAAGGGCTGAGGTCAATTGTGTGAGGTTCAACAAGGCAAAGTGCTGGGTGCTGCACTTGGGTCACAACAATCCCACATTGTAAGAAGGAACCTTTAGGATTGTGCTGACCTGATCTGGAGGCACAATGAGATCCTGACATTGTCTTTTCTGGTAAGCTGCTGCTGTGGCCTCAGAAGTCAAAACAGGACTGAGTTTATCTCTGCTACCACAGTTCAATTATTTATGTATTTCAGCTAACTGTCCTTGGAGAAGCTCTTGAAAGATTGGAAGAACCTTTTCTGCTGCTCTCTGTACATTTTTATCTCTTATTTGTGGACTAAACTGCAGAAAAGAAAGCAGGAAAGCTATGTCATGTACAGAGGTGTGAGCCTGAAATGAAGTAATACTGAAGTGAGAAATAAGGCTTTGTTCAGCATCTCTACTGCAAACTGTAGGATAGCAGAGAGATACTTACACCTATTTTCAATATTTCTGCATAACACTGAAGGTTGTGCTGTGGCCACTGAAGTCATAATGTAAAATGTAAGCATGATTTTATTTGCTAAAATGCACCATTAGCTTTCAATTCAGTATTTCTGGATTTACAGCCTTGTTTTACTGCATTACTTGCTAACCCATAGACTAAAAACTTCCTGAATTTTCTTGATTTCTGTAAATCCAATGCCTATGCTTTTTATTTTATGAGTAAGTTTTTATATTTACTAGTTTGATAGACAAAAATTTCCATCAGAAACAACTGACAAAGTTTCTTAAGATGGGCAATATCAAGTAAAGGTCAGTAAAACTCATAATAAAAAGCTGCATTATATGGAACAGTTGTCAATAGTTCATTCAATCTAATCATCAGAAGCTGTAAAAGTTCAATGAAAAAGCCACCTGAAAGTTCACAGCTCTGTTATTAATACTTAGATAGGAAATTCAGTGGAGAGCCTTGACCTTGAATATACAGGTAAACATGCTAGGTAATACATTATTTTGCAATATGATTGAATTTGTTTTTAAATTTGCCGAAACATAGAGAAAAATGAGACAACAATGACACAGATACCTAAGTACTTCTAAAGTGTGATGGACTGACCTGGCTGTAAATGGACCTACATCTGTAGGATTTTGTCCAAGTGTCTAAAGAATTTGTGACCTGTTAACCTCTCTGCTTATGCTACCTCCTCTTTCTTAGGTTAGGAGGCTGCATCCTTTACCCAGACACGTCTCATGGTTATTCCAGCTTAGATATTACAGTATAAAAGTTGAACTTCAAACAAAAGCTTAGTTTTTGTCTTTATGTACTTCCTTAGGTTAACTGCCTAGTACAAGTGTTGGCAATTAGTTCCACTGCATAAATAAGCTACAGTAAAATTACTGTTTTCTTCATTGAATCTTCTTGAACGAAGGAGAAATATGTGTTAAATTTAGTGGACATGAAACTTTCCTGAAATGAAATTGGTATTTTTTAACTTTCTTGAATTTATATTAAACTTCAGAATTATTGTAATTGAAATATTTAATATCTACTTTTTTTATAAAGGGAATACAAGGAAAACCCTTCTGGGACTAATTTAAAACAAACATCAGTACATTAAAAATACTTTTGGAATTAAATTAAGGAGCCAGTTGCAACCTAAGTCTGAGTTCATCCTTATTGAACTGAATTAACAGGACTACACACATTAGAGGCGAGACAACTTCTAGTTCTTTGTCTAGTTTGAAATACTTAAAGAGGACTTCTAGCCCCTCTGAAACATAGCACTCTCATTGTCTTGTATTAGATCTTTCCATCTCAGATTTTGCAATTACAGTAAATGCAGCATTTTCTACAAATCAACTATTGCCCTGCAGTTAATTTTCCCTTCTGGAAAAGATTATAGACAAAAAGATCTCAGAGATTAAACACGAGTATTTAACAAAAGAAACCTCATGTAAAGCAACAAGTATGGCAGATACCTCATTTCCCTAATTACATGCATGGACTGCTCCCTCCTAAAAAACACACTTGACTCTTGTAACCTTACTGAAAATAATTCTATTCACTTGTTAGCCAGACTGACTACACTACCCTGTTTAGTAGCACCTGATGTTAAGATCAGTGCATTATCCCAGTTGTTAGTCTACATTAAATGTACTCAAATAGAGATATAACAACACTCTGACACTACCATAAAGTCTTGGACCAAACTTTTAAAGACACTGAAGGACCAAGAGAAGTCAATGTGAACCTGCTAGCAGGCTGATACCATATGCAAGGAAGAAACAAAAGACAGTGTATGACTGAAGTAATACCATATAGGGATGGAAAACTGAAGTTTTGCTAACTGTTCAGTGATAATCTGGACATTGCACTACCTGTGCTAATGTAAGGGCTCTGGAGGAGAGAAGAGCCCACTCCAGCCCAATGCTTACGTACTCTTTCTGACTGTAAAGCAGAAAAACTTGATGAGGTAATGGGAAGGTTTATATAATTAAGAGCAATAGACCAACAAATGTTCATTGTCAACCTTGATCAATCTAAAGCACCTCAGGTAGCCACGTGGTGTAGTTAAGTCAAACTTGGCAATTGTGCTGAAAATACATCAAACCAAAGTTGATTCAGAAATTCCTTGAACAAATTCTGTCATTAACTGCAGAAAAACCTAGCTAATCATCTTACAATAATACACTGCTATAGAGTACATGACATACAATTTTATAAATAAAATATTTGTTTGTTAAATAATTGAATACAGTCCTCAGAATCAGCAGCTAATCCCACCACTTTTCCACTCTTACAGGCACTTACTGCTGTAAAGGCTGTTGCCACGAGTGTTCATGGAGTACAAAGCACAGCGCAGGGCTTACTGCTGGCAGTGCTAGCCAGGGCAAATCATCCACTTTGTGCCGTAGCCCCCCTCTGAGGAGCAGCAGTCGTGGCTGCAGTTGATGAGGGCTTGGAGCTCTGAAGCTGGAAGCAGGAAAAGGACATACGTGCAAGGCCTTGTTCACGGCTTGTGATTCACTTTCTCCAGAGCCCAGGAGGTGTCTCCCTGTCAGACAGGTACTATACACAGGTTTTCTGTGGAGCACTTGAAAACTGAAGTGTTTTCAGTCTCCAGACAGAAAAAAGAACGTATACAGGGCCACCAAGCTGTATTGTCACACTGGCTCCTGAGAAAGTCCAGAAGTGGTGGGAAGGTTCAGGTAGGCACTCCAGCACTGATCTCTGTCAAAGCAGCTGCATTTCTTGCACAAGTGACAGTCAGGATCAATAATTTGGAAAACTGCAGGAAGGTGTGTCTGCTGTAACAGTTGCAAATCTGCAGGAATGAGGCCCAGGTGATATGGGGTGCCAGCTATGCTGGGAGTAGCTGGGATGTCAGGCAGTGGTGGCAGCTGTGAGAGTGCTGGGTGGCATGGAGGGGTAATGGGGGAGCACCAGACAGCTACCAAGGACAGGAGAGGGACAGGTACGGGGACAGGTAGGGTCCAGTCCAGCTTAGCTTGGTGTGTAAGGGCATAGGAGGCTGTGTGTGAGATCTGGGGCTGGCATGTACTATGGAACCTCCTGCAGCAGCAGTTGCTTGAAAACTGATGAACTGCATCTTGCTTCACCACTGCCAAGACTTAAAGAGCTAAGAAATTCTTGTATTTCCCAGCCTCTCCCCATGAAACATCCCACTGGCCTTGGGGGGGTGGAGCTGCCTACACTGACCCTGCAACTTTGATGCAAGCAGCTAGTCCTCTGTATCAGCTGGAGAAACTGATTTTCACAGCTCATCCTT
The DNA here is from genome assembly GCA_034509185.1 of Euphonia xanthogaster. Classification (NCBI taxonomy): domain Eukaryota; kingdom Metazoa; phylum Chordata; class Aves; order Passeriformes; family Fringillidae; genus Euphonia; species Euphonia xanthogaster. Next base: position 49,513,554 of record JAYDZK010000001.1, read on the forward strand.
TATCTGTAGAATCGCTAAAGCTCTTCCTCAGAAATGGCGGAGTTTCTGTGATTCCTTTGTCTGGTATATGCAGTTAATTAAAATTTCTGGATGCAAAACTTTTTTGAATGAAGTGTCCTAAGTAAGTATGTTGTTATCATTGCCAAAATGATTTTGAAACCCTGCTTATCTCTATTTTTTTTCCGTAGCTTCGTTCCTTTGGAAAAAGGCATAAAAATAATGAATAATGTGGTGATACCATCTTTTCTATTGCTTTAGTTTTCTAGATGTGTCAGTATTATCTGTTTCAGCAGTCATCATTGCACAGAGTAGACATAAACTCTCATTAGGAGACTGCATTACAGCTTAAATTACATTTAGCCATCACCTTGAATTTGTTTGTATGTCCTTCAAGCAAATTCTAAGCCAAAAAATCATTAGTAATACCTTAGTACTCCTGGTGTACACCACCTTTACAAACAACTCAAGTGTTAATGATTTAAATTTATACTAAGAAATAGTGTCCCTTGTTCATATAAATGATGAAACAAATCCTATCACTTGTTTTCTGCTAAAGCTGGAAAAACACTCAGTTTATGACTTGGAGGCAGCAAGTAAAGAAACAATATGCATCACTCATTGACTCTTCCCTTCTGAGACTAGTATCAGCTGGAAGCTGCATATAAATATTCTATGTTGATCAATACACAAATGTCAATAGGCCCATAGAGAAGGCGGCTTTTAAAGAGCCATTTATGAAAGACTTCTTAGAGAAGCTGCTGCCAGTGGAAGAGAGAGGCCTCCTGTGTATTTGGTTTTGGTATGTCTACAAGTCATAGACTAGTTGATGTGTATGCTAGTCCTAATTAGCAGGATTGCACATCAGCTGGAAGCATTCTCAGCAGCAAACATCAGCAGTGCTGCATCTTGCTGTGGAACTGAAGAAATGTGTGCCTGTCACTGCTGTACTCTGGTCTTGGATTACAAAGGTGTTGCACTCTATTAGTAAAACACACTGCAGGTTAGAAGAGCAGGTATTTTGATTCTTACAGCAGTAGGGATAAAATCTACACGGAGCTTCAGGTGCATTAAGAATTTCTTTGAAATAGACTGAGCAAATCTATTATTTTTTAGCAATAACAAAAAAGCTATAGATATTTTTTAAAAATCTAGTTACAGATTTGAGTAGCAGAGAAGGTGCCTGGTAAATGCTAAAACAAAGAACAAAGAGCACCAGAGACAAACATCCTTATCATCTTTTTGCTACTTTCTTCTCACATTAGCTTCATCCATTAGGCCCAGAGGGGGTGCTGTGCATGGGGCACCCTATCAGCTTTCCCTTCCTGCAGTGCCTTGCAGCCGCCAGCCCTTTGTTTTTCTTTTTAGTTACATTTCTCAGCTTTTCTTTGAGTTTCTGAGTCCTGTGGTTTATCTTTTTTTAGCTCACCAGAGGGAGATAAGAAGAATAAACCTCTTTGTTCCAACCGTGATAAAAGCACAAGAGGGAAAGATCTTCATCTTCCTTCAAATCAGCAATGGTGGTCTGAGAGAATGCCATATGTGTGAGGCTGTGGATTAAGGAGATGTATTGAGCCAACATGAGGCCAGGGCGGTTTGCTTCATCCTCCTGGCAATCCAGCAGTGAAAGATTTGCAGGAGAAAAATAGTCTGCAACAATTCCTATACATGTCTATCCAAAACATCTATCTCCTAGGGGGAAAAAAAGCAGTAACAAGAACATGGGTAGCCAAAAGATCCTGACCCTGCAAGCTGCATATCAGAATCTCCTGTAAGCTTTGGGACCAATTTGTAGGCAACAGCTCTCCCAGCATTCTAGCACTTCATTTTGCAGGGTAAGATTACGCTGGGCAAGTTAGCGATGGCAGTCTTAGCAGGACATGGTGGTTTGGTTTTTCCCGCCATGGAGAATTCAAATAATCTCAGTAGCGCTCTCAGTCCCATGGGAGCCTCAGGACTGTTCTAGGCCATTGAGATAGTGCAGATCAAGAATTAAAGGGTGATCATTGCTGGTCTAGACAGCACTCTGAGCATAAAAATCTCAACTTTTGCTGAATATAGCTTTTTTAGAAAGAGATGTTTAACATACAGAAATCAAAATGAGCATAGAGCCCCTGGTGGCCCAGGTCATTAAACTGAAGTTCCTTCTGCTTATTACTTCAGCATTGTCACCAGCAGTACTAACAATTTTCTGAACCTAAGCTGTTTTTCCCCACACTTTTGGATGGTCTAAAGTCCTCAGAAAAAAAAATTCCTTTATATAGAATAAAATAAATGCCATCCCCTGGAAATACTTGTTTTACCTTAGTATCCCTTCTTGGCTTTTTGGTGGGCTTTTTTGGTTAAGCCAGAAATGAAGAAAGCATAACTCTATAATCTTTATCTAAACTGCCAGGCAGCAGATTCAAGCCTTGGGTGTTTATCAGTGTGAGAGTGGAGGAATTAACCTCACTGGTATCCCTGCTCCAGATAGCAGGACTGGGATGCTTTGGCAATGCATTCAGTGGAATACCAGGCATTATCAGTTAATAAGGATCTTACTACAAAGCCTGATTTCTGTATGCTGAAAAAGTCATGCATGTTGCTTACTGAGGAGCTATGCACACTTTTTTCAAAACCACTGTAAAAAGCATAAACAAAATAATTTTTTCTTAAATGTAGCATATGTTATTTTTCTTACATTCTTACTTTGTGGTGGCTTTGTACAGATAATGCTGTACATGGTACAGTATATGTTGGCAGAATTGTTGAAAAGCCAAGCACAAGGGGAGAAAAAATATTAAATTTATCTCATTATCTTTAGGATAAAATTGCAAATGGGTGTGTTTTCACAAAGCTTCCCAGATCTCACCATCTAGTTCTAATTAAAGTTTTGTGTAAATTCATACATCTTGTCATAAGCACAGAGAAAGTATGGGGAAATTAAAAATTCAAGACATTCATACAGTCTTTTAATTTTGCATGTTTTACTGTCTTTGCTTTAAACTTTTGCAGGGGAAGCCAATGCTGTCCCAACAAGAGAACTCTTTTATATGTGTATGTTTTAGCCATGGCAGCAGTACCTGCGTGTGGAACACAAAATTCACATGAGAAGCTGAGCTAATACACACAGAGACATCCACCCTCTTCCCAAGAACCTTGCAATGCAATTTAAAATGTCTTGCAAGCAAAAGGAATAATGATAGGGAAGAATGTGGGGAGAGGACAGGATATTTCAGCACCAAGACACAGAAGCCATTGTAGATTTAGCTGTCATCCTTTTAATTTCCTGTGTATGTAGTGAGCATTTGGCTGGGTGGGTATTTCTGGCTGCCTCTAAAATCAGAGAAAAGCCTGCTCTGCTGGGAGGTGAATAGACAGACTTGTTCAGTGTGACATTTTTCCCCTCTCAAGGCCACATCATATTTCCAGAGTGCCCCCATAAAAGCTTGTCTTCCTGAGAGCCAGGTTGCCTTTCCAACTCAGGGCAGTGCCAGGGTGTTATTGTTGCCTCATTATTTGAGGTCTCTTGCTCCTCTTGATCAGGGTTGCCCCCGAATCAGGAAGCTGATGCGCTTTGCTTTCACAGAAAAACCTTGTGAGAGGCAAGGTGATATTCTCATAAAAGAACATGGTGATGTTCTCATAACTGTGAATCCCTCAAGAACATCCTGACCTTCAAGAAACTCTGTTGTTTGAGCTGTTTCCTTCAGAGAGGCCACTGGAGAACGTGGAGGAAAGGTCTGACGTACAGGGCACACACTGACATGTCAGGCAGAATCACGGGAATATGTCACTGATGAATCATTCTGTATTAACTCACCTACAGTTCTACAGAGAATACAACTTGCAAAAATATCGTAAAATGTTACCTCAGGTACTGTATAGCAAATCAATTAATAATTAGTAATCCACTAATAACAACCAATTTCTAAAGTTTAATAGAGTCTTGTGATATGAAGTTGTTTCAGATGGTTGTGGGGACTAAATATTTTAGGGACTATAGGTTTTATATCCATATGTATATGTTTGATTTCTTACTACCTTGGATTTGGTATAATCATGTGCATATGGAAAAAATGCTGCAAAGCTCCATCAAGTCTGACAGATAGCAACATAGTTTGGACATTTGCAGGTGACCAGATGGGTGGAGAATCACATCTTCTGTGAAGCCAGGGGTGAAAGACCAGCCTCCAATGTCTATCTTGAACAGTGAAAGATAAGAATGTTTTTAGCAATTAATTAAGTAAAAGTGCATTTATCTTACATAGTACTTGTTATAGTGGCTTCTGAGTATGTTGTTTTAGCAGCCTTATTAGCAAGTCTCAACAGCTCATGCAAAAAAACTGAATTGTGTCTTGGCAGTCACAACATTAGTCTGCTACACATTTAAACAGACTGTGGAAAGAGAATTTTTTAACAGCTGAAGTCCAGGCACCTGGAAAACAGAATGTTTTGCAAGGAGATTGGTTTATTTCTCTTGACAGTTTTATTAAACTTTAATCACCTTTTCAATGAGTACGTTGTTTAGTACCTGCTGTTCCTATGGCCTGAATCAGGGACTTTTAAAAAGATGAATACATTTTTTTTTTTTGATTCTCAAGCACAGTGCAGTTTTGCTGTCTTTCATTATTAACTGTAAACCAGAGATAGAAATTGCGTAGATAAATGAAGGCAATAAAGCAAAATTAAAGTGCTGTCAACACTAGATTTGTCAGAAATTTAATGAGCTTTGCCATAATGGGTGTTGATTATAGGTACTATTTCACAATGTCATTCATCACTCAACAAAATAATATACTTTTAGGAGACAGCTGTAACTGTGTTCTGCAATGACGGAAGTACTTATAGACGAGATTGATGTGTGCTGTGAGCAGATGCCATTGCTACCATGCTTCAATTAAAAGCTGTATGGATTATATGATGTTGAAGTTGTCTCTTACCCACTATTTGCTTCACAGAAAGCCTAAATAAGAGTAACTGAACACCCAGCTCAGCTGGAACTATCTGCTGCTAGCTGATGTTTGCCCCATTTCCCTCTGATCTCTACATCTTCTCCGTGCTGCAGCAATGCCTGTGGCATGTGGAGCTGAAGCTTACTATGAGTCAGGAGCCAAAGGTGTATGATAAGGCTACTGCCCTGCCTGGAGACTGTGGATCCCCCAGCCCTATGAACAACCACCCATTAGCAGCTGGGCCTCATGGGGACAGCCTTTATGGCAAGCACTATACAGTGTTAAAAATTCCGGCATTTTAATTGCTCTATCATTGCCCCCGATACCTAGGAACCTTACTTGTAGTTATTTTCTAGGGAAGAGAAAAACCCAAAGAGTTTACTGATGGATTTACAGGCAGATTTTCCAGCTAGGTCAGATCTTTCATTTGCCTTCAATGCTTTTTTTTCACAACTATAAATCTAATTGTTTCCACTGGTTACTTTCCACTTGTGTGGATGAGAAAATTTGGTCACTCACATCTGAGGGGTGCCATCCTCTATCATTTGCATTGGTGTAACCAGGTAGTTGCTACACTGTAAAAACAAGAGAGGGACAAGTAGCTCTCAGCACAATGACTCACGCCTGGTGGGTGTGCACACTAATCTCAGAAGTGTCTTTCACAGTGGGGAATCTGCTTGGAAACTGATCTTTTGTGTTCACAAAGAGACTTCAGCATGGACACAGCTACTCAGACAACCAAAAGCAGGAAACCATTTCAATTCCAGATTCACCTTTATGTTACTTGTTATTTCGGCTGCCATCACACAAAAAGTATTGGCTGGATTTCTTGGTAGCAGAGTTTCAGAAGACTACATCAAAGCTAATCAGTTTTGAGGAATGATGATATGTCACTCCAAGTCCATAAATCCTTGTTGATCCTGGTAATCTTACTCACACAACCACGTCATTACTAGAGCCCTCTTTATCTGAAGGACTACGAAAGAATCCAAAATCTGGTTGCATATTACCTGAAGCTGGCTCTAAGGTTCAACATAATAATATTTCTGAAGCTAAGAAACAAATTGTTCATAAGCACTAAGATTATAACTGGTACCCCAACAGTATTCCATATTCTTCAAATAGGTAGCCACTGCTTTATTTTAACTACCTTTTGTCACTGATCCATCTGATATCAAGACATCAAGAATGTAAGAATGAGCTATGAGGCTATGGCATATGTTCTGGATAATCTAATATGGATGGGGAAGGAAAAAGCAAAGCCATATTTAACTGACCATTATTAATGTCTCTCACCGTACAGTGCACATAGGACTGGACACAACACTGACATCGAGTTACTCAACGCTGAGTGGCCCAGGGTAAGCCAGGCAAGCTCAAAATCTGGGGCATTTTCTGGTATCCTCCTAAATATCAGCCAAGGCATAGACAATAAAGTTTTGCCTTTTTGAGGCATGCCAAATCACTTTTGGATTGAGATTTGTGAAAGTGATTTTCTTTCTTTTTTTGGACACTCTGAAAGGTGATGACAATGTTGTGAAAAAACTTCACTAGCTCTTTAATGAAGTCCTGACTCAATAAATAACTCAATAAATCAATAATAAATACATACATAAATAAAATAAACAACTGGGAAACCTCATTTTTTCTCCAGGTATGGTTAGATGAAGACCCAAATCTCCTGAAGTTCATTACAAAATCTAAAATGGTGCAGCCCAGTTCAACACCTGGTAGCCAAAAGCTGACTCAGATCAATAACTGAGGAGGTTTTAGACCATCATTTCCCTTGGGATATTCATAGTGTTTAGACATGTTCAGTTTGGTGTTTCTCTTATTTCACAGGGATGAGATCCAAGCTCAGTGCCCAACACTGCCCATGCAGTACAGCACACCCTCCTTCCAGTACCTGCTGCAGTACCCGAACTCCTCAGGACTGAGGGAGAACCAGATTCCTTGATAACTCCCTGTTCTCGGACCACAGTTGTTCAGGGTGTCATGTCATTTGTTTCAGCCTGTTTTTAGTCACTGGGTAAATAACTCCCTTGATTACAGCAGGTGCAGTTTTCCCTGGGGTTACATTTGGCAACAACCTGCTCACCCTTCTTTAACTGCACTGTTAATTAGGAGGCCTGTGTTTCCCTTCTTGTCAAAAGCAACTAAGCTCCTTGCCACTGGAAGTCTTTTTTCTCCCTTCTCCTAGGGTGACAGAACAGTGATTGCTTGTTTGGTTATGCTTCAAGTCTTTTGTATACTTTTAATAAAATCTGTAATTAATACTTTGAAAGGGTGTTTTGTCCCTTCTGTCTGAGCACATCTTGAGCACAAATTTTCAATGGCAATAAATTTAAACAAAGAATAGTTAATTGCACTCCCAGCATAATTCTGACATTACTTGGAGTTCTGCAATAGGCTTGGATGGCTACATGTGAATGTCTAAAAGGATTCAGTGGGATATTTGTAACAAGCAACATGACTCCATTAACATGTTAGAAGGAGAAGTTTGGCCAAATACTGTCAAATCTTTCACAGTGTAAAAATCCAGAGACGCTGGACTTTCTGGGTACACAGGGCAAGCTATTAGTGCCCTTTTCCTATTTTACAAGAAAGCAGGAATCATCTTTGACCTGTTAAAAAGTATAAAGAGCATAAAAAGGTTGCATGGACTCCAGCTGAAGTCAAAGACAAAGCTAGACGTGTCAATATAAGCAGAAATAGCATTCCCACATGGGAAAATAATAACAGTATAATTTCTAAATATTGAATACATATTACTTATTACCATCAGATATCACAGTCTGAGAGTTTAGTTTTAGACTTTGAAAAATTTAGACATTCATGTGCTTCCAGATAGAAAATAAACACAAGAGATTGTATTCATCTTACATAACCTGTTGAGAGAGTGTCTATAGCCAAAGGAGGGAGAAAGGCACCTCCTGAGGGTGACTCAAGTTTTCAGTCTTTAGGGTCCAACTTTAAAATTAGATGTTCCCTTTACTTGTAAGAAAACATAAATTTCTCTTGTCATTAAGAGATGATAGTTTTTCAAGTAAAACATACTATACTTTCATACTTTTCAAGGACTACAAGAACATTTTCTCTGATTCATATGCCACTGATCACTATCATGACTAGAAATCTGAAATATAATGAGGATGCAGCAATTTCTGTAGCCACACAATGGGCACTTGAAAGAAACTTCGTATTTTTCTGAAGTGTTGCTCCTTGCCTGAGGTATGCTGTTCAACTAGATGAACCACTGATCTTCTAGGAAGACTGTCATGTACTTATTAATATCTTCTTATTCTTACCTATTTTCATATTCTCATCAGAGCTTTATATTACATTTTAAAACCTTGACCTGACTGTCTGAAGAAAAGTTGCATTTATGCAGACACTGAATGAAAAATACATTTATTGGCTTTCAAGAATCGTACTATTCTCTACTATGAAGTACCCTGCTTAATGCTTCCAAACCCTTTAGCACTTTGTACAGTAACATTTATATATAGTTTGATTTGAAGGCATCCAGCTTGTTCTGAGAATCACTTTAGTACCAAAAAAACTAAATAGATAAGTTCATTACAATGCCTTAGGGCAGCAATCACAGGTGTATTTAAAAGCATGAGCCTGGAAGAGGGTTGTTCTCATGTGCCATATTCATGCAGCCTTCAGGATTGATTGTGGAGATATAAGAAATGGCAGCTCTATCAAAGTGTGTGTTAGATAAAGTGACAAGGAGGTGGATTGAAAACTGGCTGAAATGGCAGGCTGAAAGGACTGTAGCCACTGTCACAAAGTCCAGATGGAGGCAAATCACTACCAGAGGTCAGTACTGAGGCCAACCCTGTTTTAAAATCCTCATTAATAACCTGGGTGATGGGAAGAGTGCACCCTTAGCGAGTTTGCAAAATACAAAATAGGGAGGAGTGACTAATACAGAGAATTGGTGTGCTGCCCTTCAGAAGGATCTCAGCAGGATGAAGAAATAGGCTGACAAAAGCCTCATAGAGTTCAGTACAGGGAAATGTCAAATCCTGCATGTGGAGGAGAACAACCATATGCTGGGATCTGACTAACTGGGGAGCAGCTTGACAGGGAACAATCTTGGAGTCCTGATAGACAGGAAGGTTACCCCAAAGCAGCCATGTGCTCTTGCTGCCAGGGTGACCAGTGGCTGCCTGGGCTGCATTAGATAGAACATTGCCAGCAGGTTGAGGAAGGTGATATGTCCTCTTCACTCAGCATTGGTGATGCCACACTTGGAGCAGTTCTGGGATCCTCAGTACAAGGTGCAGATTTCTGGACTGAGGCCAACACAGGGCTACAAAGATGATTAAGGGAGTGGAACATCTGACAGATGAGGAAAGGCTGAGAGAGCTGTTACTGTTCAGCCTTGAGAAGTGAAACCTTGGGGGAATCTCACCTATGAGTATAAAAATGTGATGGGAGAGAACAAAGAAGAGGGAGCCAGGCTCTTATTCAATAACAGGACAAGAGGCAGCAGGCATAAACTGAAACACAGGAAATTCCACTTGATCACAAGAAAGGTGGAATGGTGTTTTTTTTTGTTTTGTTTTGTTTTGTTTTTTTTTTTTTTTACTGTGAAAGTGGTCAAGCATTGCAACACATTGCTAAGAGAATCTGTGGAGTCTCCATCTGCAGAGATAATTCAAACCCAGCTGGGCAGAAGGCAGGCAACCTGCTGTAGCTGACCATGCTTGAGCAAGGGGGATGAACTAGACAAGGTCAAGATCTCCCTCCCAACCTAAGTGATTTTATGATGTTGTGATTCATGACCCTTGAAAGTCCCGGCACTGCTAATAGCTTATTGTAACCACAGTTCTCTGCAAATGCAAACTGAATGGCTGCTTGCTCTGTCTTTATATAATAAAAAGTTTCCAGAAGCTTTGTTGAAACTAGCCCAAACACATTTATTGGGTCCTTTTTCCCTCACAAAATCATATTATTTCAATGAAAATTCATATACATAGTTCTCCATGTATTTAAATTTGGAATATTTTCATTTCAGAAAACTTTGAAACTCCTTCCTATTTAACTTTATGCATTTTCATTTATTATTTTAAATGTTTCATAACAGATAGCAGTAGTAATGCTGCAAGATGGATTGAACACCTATTTTTTAGAATTAGTAAAGGAGTTAATACATTTTACTGATTGAAATAGCTTTTTAAATATTGTGTCTCAGGTTGATCAAGTTCAGTGCACAGAGAATCTAGAAAAGGTATTCTGAACAACCAGAAAGCAGTAACTCATCTTCATGATAAAAGGAATACTGACATTAAATGAATAAAAAGGAAACACTACTTACAGGAAAAGCGGAAAACAGTGACATTTATGTCTTTTTTTGGGGTATCTATCTCCAAAGGCTTCCTTATTCAACCTAAAACAGTGGGATTCCATGTCTCCTTCACCCTGGTGCTGAGATCACTGCAAGAATCAGGTATAAAGCTTTCTGCAGCGCACCAAATTCATGCTGGAAGAGGGCCACCATGCATTGCTGTCAGAAAAGAAGATCTGAAACCCTGAAAAGTTGGTAAACAAAATAAAAGCTCTTTACTCTCTTGGCACTAAGCACATATAAAAAATATTAAAAAGCAGTCTGAATACTAGACACTAAAAGGAAACCTAAATTCAGGAAATGAAAGAGAGCTCTGTAAGTACTGTCTCTGGTAGTATATTCTTTTTCAAGAAAAGCATTTATTTCTCACTACGTTATCAGTACCCCAGTGGTAGTCTGTGAGCTAGAGATAAAATGATTTTTTTTTCTTTTTTTCTGGCTAACAAATGAATTCTTACGGGATTCTAAAATGGCTACAGTTTGCTCTACCTCTCAAATGTCTATCTCTTTTCAGGAGGGTATCAGAGGTAAAGTTTTCCCAGGCTTTAAAGACAACAAATAGATGCCTGTTAACTACCTGAGAACAGGACATGGGTCGACTTCTAGGATGGAAAGTAGGGAAGGATGAAAACAGGGAGAAAGCAAACACCAATCTCTTGACTATCCAGAGTAAGAAGGGAGGAAAGAGTTTGTTACTATGTTTTCTGAGGAAAGAGCTGCTTCTAGCATAAGGAATTAGGCAAAGAAAAACATGCAGGTGAAAGCTTATGGGGCCATTCAGTCAGTGATGCTACAGCCCAAACACGGCTCTGCAGGAGCTAACTTTCAGAGAAGACTTGTTTTCATCTTAAAGGCCAAAGGTCTGTTAAATCATCTCACTGAGCTTCCTATTAGCGTACCAAAATCTTTTTTCTCCAATTACTTCAGAATACAGTCTGGTAGCAGGAATGTTTTTGGATAATGTACATCTCAACTAAAGGCATACTGAAAACCTTGAAAGACATCCTGCCTTCCCCTGGGGACTTGCTGTAATGGGTCACGTTACAAACGCTTGCTCTATGTCTAATTGAAATCTGACTGTTTTCAGGTACCTGTCACTGAATCTTATTATCTCAGTGTCTGCTAGGATAAATGGGCTTTGCAGGCTTGGTATCTTCTTCCCAGGGGAATCCTAATGCAATCCTGTCATCTTTTTGTCTTCTGCTTAGTAAGATGTTAAGATATTTAAATCTCTTCCTCTAAGGCCCTTTTAAATTTTTTATATAGAAACCTCCACATTTTTTTCCTAGCATTTATCCTGTTTGGCATCCCTTGCTACATTTTTAACCCCTTTTTTAATATGCAGGTACTGAGTATTATATTTTCCCTATTAAAATCATTGTGATTTCTACATTATGGAGTTATTCTCCACTGGATTGAATTTGGAAATTCAAACTCTGTGATCCCAGAGCTTCTCAGTTTTCCAAGATGTAGCCAAGATTAATGTTATCCAGCCAAAGAGCAAAGACTACCTGAATAGGATTTTTAAAATTTAAACAATGTAAAATAGATGTGCTGAATTTTCCAGTCCTCTATTTTCCCCTACTATATACCCATCTCCACTGTTTATATATAGATTTGCTCTATATTTAGTAATTGGATTATCCTATTGTTTGGATTTCTTTATTCATACTAGACTTTTAATATCTCTCCCTCCTACAAGGTCATTTTTTGCAGCTCTTCATTGCATTTTTGTGAGATATGTACACTTGCAATTACAGGAGTTCTACAAATCATCACTGCGAATCACAAACATAAATAAACAAGGCTGATGAAAGACCTCTTACTGCTATCAGCTATAACATGAAACAGGTTACACAGACAGGCTGTGACCTGTGAGATCAGATTGGTATCTAGAGTCTTAATCTCTGTTCTTGCTGTGGTAGAGAAAAATGGCTATCATTTATCACTAGCAAAGCATGCAGCAAGCAATAAGAACATGGGAGCTCAGCTACTTTAAATAGTAGCTGCTGCGTATGTACATAAGCAGTGCTGGGCCATACGTCTACTACAAACAATACACCGCAATTATGAACACGGACACAGAATAGGTGACTTGAAACAGCAGAGTTCAGATAATTGCAATGGCAAAGTGTAATTGCAGTGAGCAAGCATCATTAACTAATCTACTTAGATAATCAAGAGCCAACTAAAATTTCTCCACTACACTGTGAAGAAACCACGAGGTATTCCAATTAAACCAAAGAAAAAAGGCAGGGGAACTCATGAAATAAAGAAAGATTTTGGCTACTTCTGTTTCGTCTTTCAACACTAATATACAGGGCTAATAATCCTGGTATATAGTTTGTGACAAAGTGCACTGTTCTTTTTCTTTAGTTTGAAAATAGCAAGACTGCAGTGCTCCAGGTATGATCAGTACAGTACAGGCTATTTGCTTCGCAGGTTATGGAATCCACATGATGCTCTGATGTCTCATCTCGGAGCTCATCCAACAGTTTTAAGGAGTCTAATCACTGACTTCTAGGGAAAGCACGGGAAAGAGTGCCAGGGACATGAATCCATCTGGCAATGGCTCTGTTAAGCCATCCTCTGTTTAATCTATCCTTTCACCTGTGCATGGGGGCATGTAGTCATGCACGTAATACGTAAGGCATAGAGTTCAGAGGACAACCACTCTTCCAGTCTAATTAAAACACTGCCAGATTCCAGCAATGCCAAATCTTGCATGCAAAGCAACAGTCATGATTCATTCTGATAAATAGTTGGAATTTTGATCATTTCCTCCAAAACCAAAACATATATTGTTTTTGTTCTGAGATTTTGTTGTGCTGAGCTGAAGCCTTTATGAATAGCCTTTGCCTTCACAACACTATAGATGGTGATCATTGCACCTATTTTTCCAAACAACAAATATAAAAACTATTTTCCAAGATTACTGTTGCTATTACTACAAATTTCGTTTTATTACTAAAAATTTTTGTTACAGATAGTTGATCTTCAACTAGTCATGCACAACTCATATGCTTTATATATACTCACCACTACGTTTGAATTACTCACAGAAACAAATAGAACTGATAGCAACAAATTAATCGTTCTTTTAATCTTAGAGTGGTTCGTATTGGAAGGGGATTTTGAAGATCATCTAGTTCCAATCCCCCTGCCATGAGAAGAGACACCTTCCACCAGACCAGGCTGCCTAATCCAACCTGGCCTTGAACACCTCCAGGCATGGAACATTCACAATTCCTTTGGGAAACTTGTGCCCATGTCACACCACCCTCACAGTAAGGAATTTTTTTGCAATACCTAATCGAAACCTACTCTCTTTCAGTTTGAACCCATTCCCCTTCCTCCTGTCACTACATGCTCTCGTAAATAATGTCTCCCCATCTTTCCTGTAAGTTCCCTTCCCAATTAGATCACGCCTTCTCTTTTCCAGGCTGAACAATTCAAATTCTCTCAGCCTTTCTTCATAGGAGAAGTGTTTCATCCCTCTGATCAACTTGGTGGCCTCTTCTGACTTGCTCCAACAGATCTATGTCCTTCCTGTGCTGGGGACCCCAGAGCTGGATGCAGCACTGCAGGTGGGGTCTCACCAGAGCAGAGAAGAGGAGCAGAGTTCCTCCCTCATCCTAGTGGCCACCCTGATTTGGATGCAGCCCAGGATATGGTTGGCACTCTGTCCAGATGCTGCACTCTGAGAACTTGGTTGTGCTTTGTAACCTGAGAAACAGTCTCGGAGAGTCAGCTTCCACAGGATCACCAAGTCAGAACATGAGTTTCTTTTGAAACTTTTCAACTGTCAGCTTCTAAGTAGAAATAAGCAGTGCCTGTCAATAACAGCTGAGTAACAGATGGCATAAGTATAGGGATCATAAATTAGGGGCTGACTGAGAAAAGACCTATTATACAGCAATGGCATTTCAGCATTCACTTCAGCAATACCTGGCAGAAAAACCTGGCAGTGGAGCTAGATGGTTATTAAAGAGAGTGATTTGAAGAATTCAGAAATAGCTGTTTCTGAATTATGCAGTACTGTTTCAAGGTTCTGTCAAAGTTATGGGTGTTTTCCTGTGTAGCTCTGAAATGAAAAACAGAGTTAAGATATTAATGTTCTCTGAAGGACATTAATTTAAAACATGCACAGTGCTAAAGCTTGCTATCAGCTGCTTTACAATACAGAGAAGCTTGTAAGAGAATAAAATATGGTTAGCAGAAATGTTTCATTTTAGGTTTGATGTTTTCTCTTCACATGAAACACAAAAGGGTATAGTTTATGTTCTATTATTGTTTTGATACTGAAAAAGCTCATTTTCTTGTACTTCTGTGTGAAATGGGAGTAACTGCAGTGGTACTGGGCATCCTACATAGTCACAAAGCTAGTGGGACCAGACTGCTGTGGAGAAGCAACCCCAAAGCCGTAACTCTTTGGAGCTTTATTTGTCACCTTTTACACCACTTGATACAGAAACATCTTTGGGGTCAACTTTAGGGTATTCTGCTGCTAACCTGTAGTACAAAGCACCAAGGCTCCCTCAGTGTACCTTATGATCCAGTAAGAAAGGCACTCAGACTTCATAAGCTATTGCAAAAAGTACCATTTTCTGGAGCTAACACAAGAAACAGAGAGAATATATGTCTTTTTACATCCCTTCAGATGGTGGGAGCCCTGAGCCATGCAGCATCTCACAGACCTCTACTGAGGGCATATGGTACAGATCCCATCCTACAGAAAGTTTCCCTAACATTTTGGTTTTGAGACCTCTTATAGAATTTTCATAGACAAAAAATAACATATTCATCATATCTGTTGTCAAACAGTCTCTGTATGTTCACATGAAAACTTGCTGCTCTTCTTTAAGATAATGCCAAGGCCACACAGGTGGTGTAATTGGAAACACATAGTGGGAGCTGCCTGTGGGCTCCTCTGTTACCATCACCCTGCTGAGTTTATCCCGAAGGACAAACTGTACGTGCAGGGCAGGGCAGCACAGCCTGCTCGGGTTGACATTCCTCATGGATCATTAACTCTGTGATGCACAATAGTCTTCTGGTTAGGACTGCTACAACCCCAAAGGGGAGAATCTTGCAGCTGTTCAAGGCTTTAGGCTTTGCTTCCCTGCTGCGGGCATCAGCTGGTGCTCCACATCACACTGGTAGGTTCCACTGCTCCCTGAAGTGAACTCTGCCTATTATCACACATGAGACAGAGTGGCAAAGGACTGTTTCTGGAGGGTCCCTGTATTATCTAGCATGAGGGCAATGGGATTTGCAGGCAGGCTGTGCTCCAAGCTTAGGCAACCTACTGGGATAATAAAGATGCAGTGTGCATCAGGTTTCTCACAGCATCAACCACACCATGTACAACACAGCTGCAAGCACAGAAGACAGAAGCAAGAGTCCAGATGTAGAGGGAACAAGATGCTTATGGCTCTGTCTGGGACATAGTTCAAATGCCCAGTACAAACAGTGCAAAGTGATCTATCACCCTGTGTGTGGAGAGTTGGTGGCTCAAGACTATGTCTTGGTCTTGTCTGTATGCCTTGGCCAACGACTCCTGAGCCCTGCACCTATGTCTTACTTCTTGACCATTTTTATGATTTTGGTGGTTCAGAAAAACACCAAAACTCAAAATACAGTCTATATATTCTTAAGCAATGTGAAATTAATTTCCCGGTAGGACAATTAGAACACACTGTAGCCAGGGGACTACTCACAATCTAAGGAATCATAGCCATGTGAAAGTAATGTTCCTTACTTCTTTGGTACTTTAAGACCATACAAAAAAGTTCTGATGCGACCTTGCAGGTCATTTCTCTTAATGTCAAGAAGAATTCATAATTCTTTTTAGAAACTTTCTGACTCTAAGACTGCTCCCACAGCACATTTTCCAGGGTGTTATGCAGCTGTGCATCAAATTTGCTGTTAAGTGGGATTTCCATTGTTGCTCTGCCATAAAGCTGAGCTCAGAAGAGTCTATGCCACACATGGACCTGCTGTGTGGTTGCTCAATGCATTGGTCTGGAAAGACTTGTCAAATATTCAATGTGACCTGGCCAAAGTCATTGTAACTGTGTCTAACCTGCCTGAATGGGTTTTCCTTTACAAGTGCCATGTTGTAATTCAATTGAGACTTAGAGGAGCAAGGCTGGGAAGTTGCAACAGTCTTCCATGAACTGCTTCTCATCTTATACTTGCAGTTAATTGTAAGACTATGACTGTTTTATTGTCACTGAAAATGCTACTCTCAGGCTGCAGGCCAATAACTATTTAGGCCAAGTCTGGGGATTAAAGCACGCTAGGGACCCAAAAATTCAAAGGGTGAAGAGAGAAGGGGACAGCTGACAGTGGTTTAATTTCTGGGCAGAGGGATCCATGCCCCAGATTGTGAACTGAATCCTGTGCAGAGCTTGCTGTGTAAAAACTGGGAATTAACAGCGATTTTCAGAGAAAAAGCTGGAACCAAGGCCTGTTCCCACAGCATGGAATAAGACCCTTTAGCTGAAAAAAAGCATTAAAGCTGGACAACATTTGAAACAAAAACTGCAAAAAGGAGAAAGATCTAAGGAACTAGGAAAGACAGACAAGACAAGAGACAAAGTGCTTTAACACTGTCTTTTCCAGAGCTACAGAGGAAGGAAGCTTCCCCGCCAAGTCAGGAATTGCTTTCACTTCTCTGTCTTCCTAGAAATCATCAGTAAGACAGTGATTACTGCAAGAAGCCCTAGGAGTCCACTCAGGAAGGCTTCAGCTTCCTCTCAAACACAAAGGGAAGCTGAGAAGCAAATGACTAATGGCCCAGAGCTTTATTTGATTTGCTGCTACAATTAAGTAGCGGCTGGCAAAGCTCACTGGCCTCCCTCAGGTACTAATCCATACTGGACTGTTTCAAAGAGTTCCTGAGAAACTGGAGCTTAGATAACCTCATTAAAAGCATTTGAGAGGCGTTTCAGCTACATTAATGCACGATTTGACTAGTGAGGATAGCCATATGCTGCTCATATATAAAAATATTAATAAGTCATCTGTTGGCTAGCTGAGGTTCCTAAATTATGTCTAAATGGCATAAAGATATGATGGGTACTTGGATATAAAGAATGTTTACAAACTGAAGATGAGTATGGTAATCCCATCAAAACAAAAGGGTAAGGAGCGTTTAAAGTTCAACTTAGGCTAATATTTGATTTCAAAGGCTGGCAACTAGACTAATTTCTTTTCAGAAATTAAAACCTGGCATTAAAATGTTTAAATAACTGCCCCGAGTGAAGTGTTCCTTGTGCAAACCTGGGGATTAGAAATTAAAGAAAGAGAAGAACATGGATATACAACATAATCTTCTGTTGCCCTGACTTGCCTTTGCCCACACCTGTAGCTATGACAGATCCACTACAGATGCTGTTGCTGCAAGGACATGGAGCCCCTCCCATCCAAAAGGAAAAATATTGTGTCATGAACAATGCATAAGGTAACATTTTTCACCTTCAGATATATCACTTGCTCCTTATGATAAAATCCTTTTGGGGGGTTCAGAGTGAGTTGGTTAAAAAATAAATATAAGAAGAGTGTGAAGAAAAAATACAGCCCTTTAATGCAGAAGAACTGCAAAAACCAATTCTGGCATAAGACCCTGCTCGATATATCTGAATTTTAGATCATAGCTTCTACATTTCAATCCCTGGAGAGCATCTCAAGAAGTATCATCAACGCACAGACAGTTTTGACAAAATTCTCTTTTATTTGGTCTTACAAACCTGCAACAAGCGAAATTCTGAAATTTCCCATGCTGTCTCTTCTGGGGCATTGCAAATCTGTCATCTAACCTAAATCTCATGCTGAGGTTTCAGCTGCTGTAGCTCTTATTCCTTTGTTTTCACTGCAGACTTTCAGAGGGCGCATGTGCCACACAGGCTATACTCCTTTTTGTTCCTGCTCGGACAGCTATGATTGATCCTTGTGAATCATGCTCAGGTTGAGGCTCACTGTAACCTCCTGATTCTTCTTCATGGAGCTGCTCCCTACCTGCCTGTTCCTCATCCTGCATTTCTGCATTCACTGGCTCTGACCTTGCACTTGTACTTCAGGAGCATCCTGATTTTCCCGAACATTTCTCCAGTTTGCCAAGATCGTTTCAGAAATCTAATCGTGTTCCCCAGCATGGCCACAGCCTTCCCACAAACTGAGCACACGTGCTCAATTTGCACGTATCATTACGCCCATCACTGGTGACTAACTTTGCTGGTTTGACTGAATGAACCGTGAGTTTCCGTGTTGGCAGCTGACCGCTGCTTAGCCGTGCAACAGCACAGCCAGGTTGTCACCTAGCTGTCCCTCGGCTTGGACTTATCACGGGAGTCCAACCCGCCCCTACACGAACTAAAAGCTCTTTTTCCTCGCGCGCCCTTTACAAAGAGAGACCAAACTTTATCAAAGTCCGAGCCCAGCTGTTCGCACAGAGCCGCTGCTGTGGCTTGCACACCCCATCCATGCGCACCGGCCGTGCGTTGGGAGCGCAGCCGGTGCGCGGCCGCGGCGGCTCCGGGCCCGGGCGCT
>JAYDZK010000001.1:49532542-49543693 GCA_034509185.1 Euphonia xanthogaster
CGCCGCCTGCAGCGGCCGCGCCTACGCAGGGCCGGCGGGCGGCCTGGGCGGCGCAGGGCGGCCGAACCCTTCCGTGGGCTGGTGGCGAGCGGAGCCGGGCAGCGCGGTGGGCCACCCGTCATCCTGCGGGGCGGTCGGGGGGAAGGGGTTGCCAGGGGCGCATTTGCGGTCGTTCGGAGGATTTTTTATCATTCTTTCCCCCCCGCGATTTCGTTTTATTTCTGTGGGTTTCTTCGCTCCTCCGAAAGGTACCGACGTCGGGACGATGCATCGCACTGGAGAGAAGAGCCGTGCGGGGCGGCGGGAGTCCTGCCCCGCCGCCCTCCGCAGCAGCGGCGGCCGGGCCGTGCTGGGGGTGCTGACGGAGAACGGGCAGCAGCAGCAGCGGCCCGGCGGCCAGGTGAGCCCCGCTGCCCGCAGCACTGCCGGCCCCCTGCCCGCAGAGCCCGGCTGAGCTCCGCGGCCCTGGGCTGGCAGCCGCCGGCATGAGCGGTGCACGCACCTGCCTCGAGGCTGCCGGCAAAGACCTGGCGTGGCGGGGTGAGAAGGTGACTCGGGCTCCAGTTCTTAAGCGTGAGTTTCCCGAGAAACCCTGCTAGTAACCGCACAGTCCTAACCTGCGGGTGTTTCCCCGTGGAAGTAGTCTGCGTAAATAATTCATCCTGGAGGGAAGGGATACTACTCGGCCGCTTACCCTCCACAGTGTAGGGGGTGGTTTAGGGAAGGGCTGTCCACTGACCCAAAGCTGTCATTGGTGTGTGGCTAGCCGTGCTCACTCCAGGGTGCCGGAGCCTTCAAGAAGTTCAAGTTAATGACATGTCGTTTTTCTGCCTTTCTGTCCCTTGAGCCCTCCTGGAGTCTGCTGGTGGGACAGGGATAATGTTATTGTCCTGACCTAAAATAGCGCTGGTGTGTGTACACAAACTCTTCTTGGTTTTGGCTGTGTAAAGCCCCTAACTCAGCTCGTGGCTTACTGGCAGTAGATGGTGTGAAGGATTGTAGCTTGGTCACACGTAGTCCTAGGGATTGCAATGCTTAAGCTCAAAAATTCAAACCTAAATTTTTAAGAGCCTGAAGGGCCTTCTTGCCAGTGCAGTCCTTCCGAAGTCTGTGGCAGTGCTTGGGCACTTTTGTTAAGTTGCTGCACTTGCAACTGCTCCTTGCCAGAACTGAATGTGTAGCAGACTGCACTTCCCAGTCCCATTGGAAATGAGCAGCACCCACGTTCTCCTTGGTGGGAGGCACTGAATATAATGCGGCTCCCCTGGTTTCCTGACTTTTACTACTCTTTAATTCTTTCTGTGAGGAGTCTGTCACAGCAAGACACCAACAAGTGGCACCAACTTCAGAGGCATCAAATATAGTTAGTTGGTGGCTTTTTGCATGAACTTCTGTTATTGGTGTCTGTTACACAAGGAAAGTGATTTTCTTTTTGAAAACAAGTGACACACTGTTTTCTTCCTGAGCTGCCCTCCCACAGCGTTACTGTGTGCTCTGCTTCAGGGTGCTGCTGTTATCAAGCGCTTCTCTGGCTTTGAAAACACCATCACTTCATCTAGAAAAGATGAAGTGCCCAACTGCATCATCAGTGCTGCATCAAAGCAAGCTTTTGCTATCTACATAGATGACTCAGAAGATAAAGAAAACTACAGCTGTCAAGTGTCTGAAGAGCTGGAATTAAGCCACTGTGAACTGGATACCAGTGCAATGACATCCAGTATTCACCGGCTGCTGGATCTGAGTTCAGGTAACTCCCGATACTGCTCAGATGGTGTCCATAGCACAACCACATGTAGGGTGGTTATGAGTTGTGAATTGTAGGCTAGTGAGTAGCTTATGTGACAATAAATAACACTGCAAGCTAACTTGGGTTGTGTCTACATGAGAGGCAGTACTTCTGAGCTAAAATTAGCAAGAGAAGGTCAAGAAATTAATTATACAAATGTCTTGCTGCTTCCTATTATCTGTTAGGCTCTCCTATGGTAGTGGACACATCCTTCCAATCCCAGCCAGAGGATCACATGGAAGATGTTGTAACTCTGGCTGTGGGAGAGTATGCAGAAGACATTCATCAGTACCTCCGAGAGGCGGAAGTAAGTTGCTGTGAGAAGCTTATAGGTATCTGTGGTAGGCTGCAATATTGCAGAGATCCAGGGCTGCCACTGAACTACAAAGGAGATAGAGTAAATAGTGAAAGTAATTTCTAAAGGCAGCATATAGTCAGTGATAAGTTCTTTCAGGATTAATGCATCCCTGTTAATTCCTATGATGGGAGCATCTCTTGACTTGTTTGGCATGAAGAATTCTTGCAAATGGGAGTAGAATGCTGGAAAAATGCTAAAGCAGTTTGATGTGATCTCACTGATAGCTCTCTGGCTATAGCAGTAGGTTTTCCTACCTTCTTGTGTCAGAGCAGTGAAGTGCAGTCTCCTGATGGGAAGGGGGAAATTCTGATTGGTTCATTTTCAGGTCCTTCTAAATGGCTCAATTGATGGCAAAGGCTGTCCATAGTCCAGGAAGTGTTTTACTATTCTCCCGCTAACACCGAAGCTTCAATCTGTCTCTTCAGTGTAGAAATACTACTTTCTAGAGATGCCACTAGCTGGGAATAATTACCACTAGCACAATAATTGTAGTTAGTACTTACAGTTATAGGGTGGGACAACCCCTGCTCTTTTTAGTGTAAGTATAAAGAATATTCATCAGCTCAGCCATCCATGGTTCTCTTCAGAGTGATCATCCTGATTCTTCAACTCTTTCCACACAGCTAAGATTTCGGCCCAAGCCCTACTACATGAAGAAGCAGCCAGATATCACAACAGGAATGCGTGCTATCCTGGTAGACTGGCTGGTGGAAGTAGGGGAAGAGTATAAACTTCGGACAGAGACTTTGTACTTGGCAGTGAACTTCCTGGACCGGTTTCTTTCCTGCATGTCTGTTCTCAGAGGGAAGTTACAGCTTGTAGGAACGGCGGCAATTCTTCTGGCTGCGTAAGTGTTTCATCTCCCGAAATCTTGGTTGATCCAAAGCCTATTTTTGGGCTTAGTGTTGTAATGTAATTTGAAGGAAGGAAGGTTGCATTAGTAGGTAGCTTTTCATGATGCCTCAAGATTAGCAATGTGGGCTGCTTTGGTGCTATTAAAATGAAACATTTAATGTTGAACGTGAAAAACTGTAGTGGGGAAACCTTGTCACCATAAACACAGTAGCAGAAGCAGTATAGTGTTAAACTGCTAGCCTGTAAGGCTGTAATGGACTCAGTTCCAATCTACAGTTGACCTTTAAGTGCTCTAACTAAACAGAGTATGCAACATAGCTTAGGGGTGCATGGGTGTTTGTCTGGAGTGTGCTATGTTACTGAGAGTTCCCCACTGAAAGCTTGCTATTAAGAGCTAACAATGTAAGTGTGTCTAGAATGATGACTCAGAGTTCCTCTGAGTATATTTGCACAAGTTTGAAACTAAGTTGTTAGCTAGCCTGGAGGAACAAGTAAAATTAGAGCTTTTCACAAGTTTTAGTAATGTCATGTTCTCATCCTGAATCGGGTACAGCACAAAGATTTCTTTTACTATAACTTCAAAGCTGACAAATGTGGCTTCTATATCCCTTTTTCAGGAAGTATGAAGAGATCTACCCACCAGATGTGGATGAATTTGTCTATATAACAGATGATACCTACACAAAGAAGCAGCTGCTAAGAATGGAACATTTGCTTCTCAAAGTGCTGGGTTTTGACCTAACAGCCCCAACCATCAACCAGTTCCTTCTTCAATATATTCAGAGGCGTGGAATCTGTATGAGGACAGAGAACTTTGCAAGGGTATGGACTGTCTGCCTTCTGGGACTGAGGGGGAAGAAGTGATCCTTAAAGGAGAACTACTTGCCTTTCATGAAGCTGTCTCTGCAACAGGCCTAAAACTGCATGTTTCATAGCAGTGGCTTGTGTGCTGAGACTGTTGGATAGATGCCTCATGGAAGTCCTAGGTTTGGTCTGTCTTGTCTGGTAAGGGATAGTTAACTGACCAGGCAACTGGGTGGCAAAAATCTGGTGTTTTTTTCAACAGTGCCTGTGTAGCAAGCCTGTCCTGGATTTGGTGCTACTGTGTATTTCTCCACAATGACACAGAATATACCTGCATAGCTGCATAGGAGTTGCCTGGAGTAGGCAACCGTGCTTAGAAACAACAAAATTACAGGAAAACATCTGACCAGCTGCTTCTCTGCAAAGGGTATAGGATTGTACAATGACTCTACTCCAACAGAGCCCTTATTGTGCCTCTTAGAGCTGTCCATTTATCCCTGATGTCCAAGTGTTTATCTATATAAACAAGAGCCTTAGCAGATAGGAAGAGTGTGTCTGTCAGTTTTATAAAACTTGACTTTTCTGAGTCTCTACCTGTAAAATCAAGTCAGATCTGATGATAGAACTAGAACTTCAGATTAGGTTAGAGTAGATGGGTTAGGCTTTGGCAAAATGTGGTCTTTCTGTCCCCCCTGAAACATGATAAAGGATCTTCTGTAAGATCAACAGGACGGCAGTGCTAATTTTTCTCACTAAATACATAGTTTATGCTTTTGTGCATCATACCGAGACCATTGACGAACTTTAAAACTTGCAGTATTGGACTGATTGTACCAACTAGGTTGATTCTTTTTGAAAAAACTTGGGTATTCTTGTTCAGTATCTTGCAGAGCTGAGTCTCCTTCAAGTTGATCCTCTTCTGAAGTACCTTCCTTCACAAATTGCTGCAGCAGCCTACTGTTTAGCAAACTATACAGTGAACAGATCTTTCTGGGTAAGAACAACATCTATGTGTTAATATATAGCTCAAGCCATTTGTTCTTGTTAGAACTGAGCTGAGAAGGAGGAGGAGTAGCTACAAAGTATATTGTTTTGAAGGCTGAAATCCTAGGATGAGTAGCTGTTCTTGAGTTAATGAGACTACCTGATAAATGACTGTTAAGTAAACCTGAAATATCATGCCTCTTCTCTGAAACTGAAGGGATTTTACTGTCTTGCTCACTTACATCAAGGCTGTACCAAAGGCCTCACAAATGTCCAAAACTACACCCCCAGATACAATTCAGGATCTTTCTGGGAGAAAGGGGAGAATTGATTCTGTCTACTTGAGTGATTACACTGCTGTGTAGTTGTGGCTGCTTTGCCACAAGCCTTGGTAGACCTTCCAGCTGTATGTTGGAGAAATAGCTTTAGTGCAGAGTAAGATCCAGAAGAGATGTAATAGATGCACGTGCTTTGAGCAGAAGGAGCTTGTCAGACTTCATGGCACCAAGGAAGACCTAGAGTGAAACTGATGGTACAATAAAATTGGATCTTTTTCATGCTTAAAGGGTCTAGAGTGAGCTCTGATGTAGTGAAAAGAGTTTCTGCTTCCGTGGGAAACCTATCTTCTAGATGGCTGCTGGCTACAATAGAGTAACACTGTTTTTTCTCATCTGACCAGCCAGAAACACTTGCGGCATTTACTGGATATTCCTTAAGTGAGATAGCGCCTTGCCTAACTGACCTGCACAAAGCATGCCTTGATGCATCCCATTGCCAGCTACAAGCTATTAAGCAGAAGTATAAGCACCCAAAGTAAGTAACCAGTATGCCAGTGTCTTGGATAGCTGTAAGCACAGGATGACTCTTTTTCCAGCTTGGGCTGTGGCTGTTGTAGCTCTCTCAAAGTTGTCAGCTTCTAGTTCTGAAACAGAAGCCTCCATCAGCCCCTGGAGGAGAAAACTTTTCTCACCAGAAAAGTGATTAATCCATAAGTATGCAGATGCATTGGATAACAACTTTGTCTGCAATGTTGCAGGATGATGCTGCTCTTCTCCAATGTATTGCTCAATCAGGTGATAGTTCAGTTGACAAATCTGAAGCCAATATCTGTAGTCACTTCATTTCTATTCCAGGTACCTGCAGGTGTCTCTTCTGGAGCTCCCAGCAGTTCTTCCACTACGCTAGACACTGTGGATCCTGGACTTGAAGATTGCTGTGTCCCAATCAGCAAAGCTGGTCTAACATTTCACAGAGCATTGCAGGTCATGTGTCTGTAACCACAGTGATCAGAATGGTTTTTAAGCTAATATTTTTTAATGAGATGCCTTTTTAAAAATTGGTATTAGACTATAGCTCTTAACATAACTGAAAGCACTTTTAATAAATGTCTTATTACACTCTACTTCTGTGAATCTTCTGACTTCAGTTAATACCTGCAGTAACAGTGGGTGGAATGAATTTTTGAATATTTTTGTTTTGTTTTGTTGTTTTGGGTTTTTTTGGGGGGTGGGATTTGTTTTTTACTAAATAGCTGTAAGCACTTATAAGCTGGCTGGAGTGGATAAAGCAGAGCTTGAACCACCACAACCTGACATCCCTGTAGGCACAGGTGATTTGCTGTAGTCCTGTTTGTTCTTTCTTCAATGAGATAAGATCCTATGGGCATGAACAGAAGCTATTTTCTGCGACTTGTTTACCGTATCAGACCAAGAACATCCACATGCAATTGGTCTTTGAACTCTGAACATGTTTGTAGAAGATCATCAGTGTTGAGGTAAAAGTCAGACTTCCCTTTATGGAAAAAAAAAAATAGGGGGATTGCCCTGCAGGGAGTTGGGAGATTGTGTCTGGCAGCGCATTAGGAGCTTTTCATACACTGGTGAACAGACTGCATTAGAGGGCAATGCTAAAAGCTATGAGGTACTATAGCAACAGAGTTGATCTGGATGGCTCCTGAGTAATTCTTGTAGTGTGGAGTGTTGTTATAACAAACCTGTCTGAGATGACCTCTCATGTCACTAGAGCACTGATGATCATGTGTGAAGGGAGGGCGATGGGACAGAGCTATTAGCTATCTTAGCCTGAGCTACTGCATGGTCTTGTGTCCACTGTCAGTTGTTAGGTAGCGCTTCAAAAAAACCCCGAACATCCAAACAGGACACCACCTTGTACTCTCAAACACAACCCCATCCAAAGTAGTTAAAAAATCAGTTGGTCATATTGGTCAACATGTAGAGAAGTATAATCCACTCATATAAATGGTAAGGTAACTCTGAGGTGTGCTTGTACTGCAAGAGTTTAAAACTTCCAGGGCTTACTGCTTCCTAAGAGAGCGATCTGTACAGTGCATTATGAGTTTCCAAGCAAGAGTAGGTTTAACACTTGACACCAGGATGCAATTCAGCAGACATATTAAGTAGCAGCTAACAAGCCTCTTATTTTAATTTTAAAACTTGATTATGCCAATATGTGTGTTATGAGGCTCTTAGCTTTGGCATTCCCTCAATGTATGTAAGACTTCCTTTCCCTTAATTCCTCCCTGTGCAGCCTGATGGATCTCTCTAGTGATGAAAATTCTTGTATTTCCCTGAAGTGGAGGTAGGGGTTGTGACTGCTTCACTTGTCTCAAAGTAAACATCCTTTAAGGGAGGAGAGTATTCCATTTCTGTCTAGCACAGTCTTGTGCTGTAGTTTTTCAGTCTAGTTCTTGGTCTCTTGCTTCAAACACTTTCTAATCAGTAGAGTGAATTTGTCTTGATATGTCTATGATAATGGACAGTGAAGTGACCAGATATCCCATGCTCATGTCTGTGGCATTCATTTTGTGGTGGGGGCCTCAATCTATAGATTTTGTTCATGCACTGAATTTCATGGCTTGTGGACATATGTCCTAAAGGTGGGCTATGAACTTCACTTCTGCCTGCAGTCAGCTTCTTTAAAGAGAGTGTCTCAGTGCAAAGCTGTGCCTAGCTACAACAGGCAACTCTTGGTTGCTTGTTTCACAAGGAAGTGGTGAGTGCCCTGAGCAAGTGTTGCTAAGTCTGCCCAGCTTATGAGTACCAGCTTGTTTGGTGTTTCAGGCTGAACATAAGATATTCTGAAACCCCATGTTGATAAGATTCTACCTGTAAGTAATTGTGCTCACTGAACTGCAGCTAACTGTAGTGTTGGGTATTTTCAAAGCAGAAATGAATGTCTCAAGTGCAGGAATGTTTTCCTTGTGATACAGGAGACTAAAGATTTGTGTGGTCATTCTTCAGCAGTAATGGGGAAGAGATGAGTTTTTGTTCTTATAAACAGTCTATAACCACAGTCATGCCTCATGTTCCTGGGCCAGTAGATTTGGTGCATCTAAGTAAGAGTCTGAATTTACTGAGTGTTTTAACATCTGGAGTCTTTCTAGAAGCCACACTTTTGTTCTGTTTTGCTTTCTTAAATTTAACTTGTAACTGCAAAGCTATTGCAGCAGTTTCATTTCACATTCTCGGAGCTTAAATTCTTTGGTATACAAATATGCTGGGGCTTTTTGGCTTTTTTTTAAGCTATAATATGTGAAGACTGTACTTCATCTGCTTTCTTGTTTTGTAATTATTTTTCAACTTAGCTTTTTACTTAAATATTGTTTCAGTCCAAGGCTAAAAAGGGTAAAAAAAAAAAAGTAGTTAAGATGCAGAATCACATAATGCTGCAGTCTGAATGCTAATAATGAGTTTGGGCAAGATGGATTAAATTTTAATTTGTGAGATACAAGAAACTCATCTTGAAGTGGTCTCATCTGAGATCTTTAATAATGTCCTTTTGAAAGTTCCTGCTCTAATCTCACTTCCTTTTGTTGAATTTGTCTTATTCAGAGCAAGGAAAAAAGACTTACTGCTTGTATAGGAGTGAGCCTTGACTCTTCCAAGGTGAAAACTGAGTGCTATCTCCCCTTTCCTTCAATGTGAATCATCACACTTAGCTCTGGCCTACCCCTTGTGGGCTGTTCTCTGCAGATGATACCTGAGATCAAGTGATAAAAGATGCTACAGTTGGGCATAAAGTGGTAATGAAGGTGAAATAATGCTGTTTTAATAGATGAAGTACTTGAATACAGATGCAAAAACACATAGAAGTACTAAAGGTTGTACTGAAAATCAGGTATACGGGAAGATGGGTTTATAAGGAGGGAGATGAAAGCAACCCAAAAGGAAGCTTTAAGTTTTCAATGATATAGTGCCTGTGCTGTGTGGAGAAACTAAGAGGTATAAAGCTCACAACCTTGTGTGATCCTTGAAACAGAACCAGACCTTTTGAAGACAGCCATATCATGGAAAAGAAATAAAAGGTAATGGGCATTAAAGCTTAAACTGAGACAGTCGCAATTCTTGACCATCGTCTTTAGTGGCTTGTAGACCATGGCCACAAATAAAACTTTTTTTGTTGTTGTTGTTGGTTGGTTTTTTGTTTTGCTTGTTTTTATTTTGTTGTTGTTGTTGGTTGGTTGGGTGGTTTTTTGGTGTTTTTTTTTTTGGTTTTTTTTTTTTTTTTTTTTTTTTTTTTTTTTTTTTTTTTTTGGTTTTTTTTTTTTTTGTTTTTGTTTTTTTGTTTGTTTGTTTGTTTGTTTTGTTTGGGGTTATTTTTGTTCAGGAAATACTTCAAATGTGGCAGTTTTGGAAATGCCAAGGATGATCATGTTCAGTTATCTCTGCTGAGAAGGTCAGTCTGTTGAATGTCAGCATGTGTATTTCAAAGGCTGAATATTGACTTCTATGCAGGTTGCAGTATCTTCCCCCAGTTAAAATTTACTGGGACAAAACCTACTGGTGAAACAGCAGGTTGAGCACATCCAAGCAGCTTTGAGGGATCACTCAATACTCCTAGTGGAGTAGGTTGGAACTGAGAGGTATTAAGGATTTTATCTTTGACCCATGATGTTCAGTTCAAAAGGTCTTTAACACTGATATTAGAACAAACATGAACATCCCTAATCTTATTCTAGCAATTTCCACATTATCATGCTGTGACTTTAAAGAGACTTGGCTGTATGATAGTGGTTTTCTGTGTTGTAGTTAAATTTTTAACCAATAATTTCTAACAATATTTTAGCCATCTCTGGTGTCTTGAGAAAGCTGTCCTTATAACTGGAGATGTATTGTGGATCCACCATTCCCCTAAGATTAACAGTGATAAGTGCAACTTGATACTTTATGAGAAGGTACTGGCTTAAAAACTATGGTCTGCCTTTGTTTTCCTTTTCTCTGGGGTGAGTTAAGGATGTCTGAAAGGCAATGAGGTATTTAGAGAGAATGCTTTGATTGTGTTCAGAACAGTTAAGCTGCAGAAGGTTGTCTGCCTTGCTGGGAAATCTGGCCGTGTGATTAGTCTGTGTGCATACCTGCTTGTCCTCAGTTCTACAAGTGACTCAAATTGGCTCTGATCACTGAGGTGGGTACTTATTTTAGCCAGTGGCCTTGAAGCAGCTTGTGGGGCTACTCTTAAGCATGAGAAACAAGCCAGCAGCATCAGTGACTGCTTCCTGGGTCTAAGCTTTTTATCTTGCAATTTTCTTCAGCACCTGCTTCCCCAGGGCAAGATCATCTTCCTATACTGAAGAGCTGTACAAACTGTGCTAAGCAGATGTGAACTGGAGGCAGTACAGACCCATCCCCTACTACTCAGATGTTCTACAGCTGTTAAGCTAACTCCTCTGAAGTTTCTTGGGTCCTTTAGTGTTTATAGTGGATGTACGTATTTTCCCATTACATAAGACAAGAAATGCACTGAATACTTATTTTAAGCTGTTATTTGTTTCATAATTCTATTGTATGGCAACTTCTGACTTTCTCTTGGATGCTTGTTTACATTGCATTTACTTAAAATGCAAAAAAGACAAAGCTTTGCATGATGAAATGTCCATAATGAACATCCCTGACAAAAGTTTATGGAGAATGTGCACTGCAGAGATGTAGAGAAACAGTGGATTAGGCATAAACCCATGTGATAAGTAATATAGCCAGTCACAGCTCTTCTTCCTTGTGGTTTGTCACTGTAGATGGCAGCCCTGCAAAGATTGAAGAGAAACTTCAGACAAACTTACAGGACAGCCTACAGACAGATACTGACCACATGATAGAGTTAATCCTAAACTACATGCCTACCTGCATCAAATTAACTTGTGTCTGGGCCAAGAAAGACCAGGCAGTCCTGGCCCTAATGCCTCTGAAGATGCTGAAATTATGCCTCTGTCTTGGAGTTTTGTACAGTGCTTGCCTGTAGGGTGATGGAATATAAGAAAATAAAGATAGTGCAGAAAGTAATCTTACCCCTAAGGAGTTGCAGCTGGGCCAATTATCAAAGATTAGGAACAGGCCTGACTTTAACAGGC
>JAYDZK010000001.1:49543793-49574510 GCA_034509185.1 Euphonia xanthogaster
AGCCGCAGGGGCGGAGCGGCGGGCGGAGCCCCGGCCTGAGGGCCCGGCGGTCGCCGCCTCCCCCTCCCGAGGCTCCGCCTGTCCGCGCTGTCCCCTTCGCCCTTCTGCGGGCCGGCAGACGCACGTAGGCTCGCAGCCCGCCGCGGCTCCGTCCCTTGCTTTTCTCCCTCCTTCTTAAAATGCCGGCGGGCAGGCGGGTCCTGGGAGCCGCCTCGGGTTAGCAGCGCACTTCGGAAGCGTCGCGTAAGTTGAGTGTCGGCCGAAAGCGCTGCTCGGAGAGGGGCTGATCTCCCCGGTTCTGAACAAAAGCGGTGATTCCGGCCCCGGGGTCTCGGGTCGGGGGTGATTCCGTGTTCTGCAGGTGCAGGAGGAAGCCGTGAGGAACGCTCGCACCGGGTTCTTTCGGGAGAGCCCCTCACAGGAAGGGGGCAGAAATACGCACCCTGGCTGGGCCGCTGATACTTGATTTATTTCTCCCCAGGTGAAACACTTCCGAGGGATCCTGATGTGTCTCTTTCAATCTACCGCTAGAAGGTTGGTTTCCCAAGTGCATTGTGGACTTAAGGCCTCGTCTTCAAAGAAACAGAAGTTTTGCTTGGAAATGGCCCGTCCCAGTTCAAGTAAGACGTGTATTTGTTTGCTTTAGCACCCCGGACAGGTTTTAAGGTGGAGTCGAAGTGCTAGAAGGTTTTGTGTGCTAGCTGAAATCCATGGCTTAATTAAAAATGTTGAAAACAGTGTGAGGTTGCTTTATTTGTCCTCCAGAATAGTAAAATTACTTTTCTGTGTCTGTATTCTGTAGAGTTCCAAAACCCTTGTAGTCAGCATGGTTACAACATAAACACATTTTTAATGTTTATAGTTTATGCACATAAGTATGCATCAGTTAATTGCATTTCCCTTTCATAATGCTAATGGGTAATAAAACTAATTCTTCATTTCTTTGTACAAGACTGGGCCTTGAGCATTTCTAACAGTTCAGGAGCTGGGTAACCCCAGGAGCCCTGTTCAGGCTAGCAGTTAAGGCTGACCTCTTTTCACTTGTTTGAGGGCATTTTTGTTTTGTTTTTCAATTTGAGAATGTGCCTTAACTTGAAAACTGTACAGGGGTACTATAGCAACTGCCTGATGTCGGGTAGCTGAGGCAAACTTGCCTTTTCTGCTGCCTTGAGCATCAGCATTTGGCTGCTGCCAGAGAGCTGGCTGCGAGGGCTTTTGGCCTGAGCTTTACACATTCAGGGCTCGTGAGGTTTGGTTTGCAGCAGCAGGTGGGGCATCAGAGTCACAACGTTCTCTGCCCAC
The DNA here is from genome assembly GCA_034509185.1 of Euphonia xanthogaster. Classification (NCBI taxonomy): domain Eukaryota; kingdom Metazoa; phylum Chordata; class Aves; order Passeriformes; family Fringillidae; genus Euphonia; species Euphonia xanthogaster. Next base: position 49,545,096 of record JAYDZK010000001.1, read on the forward strand.
TCCTGTGGGTCTATGCTGTGGGTCTTGGGACCTCTCCAGTGGCTCTTCTTCCCTACAGGAACTTACCTGCCTTTGGGTGGGCTTTTGTGTGTGTGTCGGTGGGGAGGGAGTAGTTTTGGTTTTTATTCGAAAGACCACTTGGTAAATTGTGAGGATTAGGGTTGTGGTGAGCAGCTCAAAGTTCACCTGGAGCCTTCTCACTCGTGGAGCCTGTACTGAGGCCAGTGTTGTTTAACACCTTCATTAGTGACCTGGACAATGGACCAGAGTGTATCCATGGCAAGTTTCCATATAATACAAAGCTGGGAAGAGTGGTTGATACTCCAGAGGGTCCTGCCCCTGGGAATAAATAGCCCCAGGTACTAGGACAGGCTGGGGTGACCAGCTGAGCAGGAGTGTCCCTGGGGATCTGGTGGGCACCACGTTGGCCTTAAGCCAGTGATGAGCTCTTGTGGCAATGAAGGCTCCAGGGCATCTTCTCAATGCATAAAAACACCCCATGGTGTTTGTCAGCTGCGAGGGTGGTCAAGCAATGGATTGAATTGTACAGGAAGGTTATGGAGTCTCTATCCATGGAGATATCAAAAGCCACCCCACAGGACACTGTCCAGGGCAGTCTGCTTTGACTGACCCTGCTTAAGCAGAGGGGGTTGAACAAGACAATCTCCAGAGGTCTGTTCCCACCTCAGCCATTTTGTGATTCTAACCTGTGTTGCTTTAAAAATCATATCTGAGGTAAACTGCTAGAGATTTTTTTTGTCTGTCTGTAGCTAACCTGTTCCTGTTTAATCTTGTCTTGATTCACATAAAAAGGCAAAGGAAATTTTCCATCTTTTTTCCAAACTACTATGCAGTGAAAAATGGTGGGTATAACACATTTAAAAATATAAAATACGAGTTGCAAACCTAGAAAACAGGAAAAATGCCTCAAAAGAAAGCGCATTTTCCCAAATTACCTTAATTTTGAAAGTGATACTTTGTGGAAAAAATCTCCAAACGGAAACAACAACAAAACAAACGTATTTTTTGTTATCTCAGGATCTTAAGTAACAATTAGGAAGCAAACTGTTCCTGGGTGGTGGTGCCAACAGTTGCTTTTGGGGTAGCATCCAGTGTGGGTTTTTAGCCTTTCCAGTATTTATTATAATCATGTTTAGCACATGTTGCCCTACTGAGCCTGCTCAGACACATATTTTGAGGATCTCCAGAAACTGCCCTTTAAATTCCAACATACAGAAGCTCAGGAGCCAGTAGGTGTTCTGAAGCTAAAGTCATGGGAGGTGTGTATGGAAGCCATTTCTGGAATACATAAGCGTGGCCTCTGAGGTCAGGGTGCCTGAACAGCTCCTTGTTTTCTGCCCTGGCACAGACATGGCTGATTTCCGAGAGGTGTTTGCCAAGGCCAAGCACATTGCCATCATCACCGGAGCCGGGGTCAGTGCCGAGAGCGGCGTCCCCACCTTCAGAGGGGCTGGAGGCTTCTGGAGAAAGTGGCAAGCCCAGGTAGGTACTGGTGGCCCGTGCCTGCGCAGCCGTGCCTCTCTGTCCGTCACACAGGTGAGCATGGAGCGTCAGGAACTGTTGGAGGAAGAGGGTGGAAGTTCTCCCGTGGCAGTGCAGCAGGGACAGAGCTCTCCCTACAGCTGCCTCTGCAGCTCTTCTCTGTGCCCTTGGGGATCTGCTTCTGTCCTTCAGTTTATCCGTTGCTTGGGAAAAACAACATTCTTGCAGGCAGCTCTGGGTCTTTCTACCATCCTTGTTTTCCTGCAGTTCAGCTGTTTGCTCATCTTTTGACACCCTCACTATTTTCCTGCTGTATGGGGCCTTTCCTGTTCTACACTCTTTAGTGTTTAAAACAAACCAAAATACCAAAGGAAGAACTGACGATAGAGACTGGTTGTTTTCTTTTCATCTTGGTGTCTCATAACACCCTTTAAAAATGCTTTAGGACTTGTTTTATTTTGGGGCAGAATCTTTAATTCTCCCACAGGCTGTTTCTCTTGCTGGAATGATCTTGCCAGCACTGGCAGCCACAGGGGTGGGAGAGGAGGTGGGAGCAGGCACTGGGAATACAGCTGAAAGCACCAACAATGTGAGCTCTATGGGGGCCTTATGAGTCTCATCCTGCTGGCGCTGCAGGTGTTTCAGCAGCTCTTCTGCTGTCACTACCTGCTACCCCAAATGCTGCAATCACACCTGCTTTCTTTGTGGTTTTTAATTACAGCATTCCTTAAAGATCTGATGAAGCTAAAAAAGCGTCAGAGACATGAATTTTTGAAACTGGTTTGAATCTAAAGATGAGTTTTTTGCTTTCATTGACCATCAATTTAAATAAAGCATGTGTGTGTATAAATGTTTGGTCCTGCTGCATCAGAAACTTGCATTCAGTTTCTGTGTCAGCAGAATTGTGCACTGAGGTGCTGGACTAACCTGCACCTCATTTTTGAGAAAGAGAAAGCAAAATTAAAGTTAGTGTGAAAAGCAGCTTCAATTTTACCTGCATACAAAATACAAGACATTAGACTTTGGTTTTGACAATGGGTGTAATTTGGTTTGTGTTACATTTAAAGCAGAAAAGAAATTTCTAGCAAAGGAAATACATTCACATGATGCTGAGTTTTATGGCTGCCGTGGAAAAGAGAGTTGTGGGTGCCGAAAAAAGGGTGTGCATTGGAGTATTTCATCTTGCTTTGTGCTAAGCTCCTAATAGTTTGGTAGGGCAGCACAGAGTACGGTTGGAGTGTAGTGTAAACCCATGTACGACACCATTTCTGTAAGTTATTTCCTCTTTTGATCTGACACTTTGACTTGTCACCCTTGTAAGGGTTGTGGAACAATATTCTTATCAACTGCATTTGGTTATAGATAATCTGCTTTTGATGACCTAGTGATGCAGGCAGTATAAATGCAGAGATATATAAATGGAGCAGTATAAATGCAGAGATGCAGCAGGCATCATCTGGGGAAGAGATTCTTTCGTTGCAGGATGACCTCTTACATCTTTTGCAGGAGCTGGCTACTCCAGGGGCTTTTGCGCGAAACCCTTCCCGTGTGTGGGAATTCTACCACTACCGGCGGGAAGTGATGCTGAGCAAACATCCCAATCCAGCCCACATTGCCATTGCAGAGTGCGAGAAACGTCTCAGCAAGCAAGGAAGGAGCGTTGTGGTCATCACTCAGAACATTGATGAGCTGCACAGGAAGGCAGGCACCAAGCACCTCTTAGAAATCCACGGTAAGAGTTGGCTCACATGTCTGCCATGGGCTAGGAAACCTGGGGTGGGGAGTGGGAAGAAGGGAAAGCGGGATAAGTATAGAGAGAAAAGATTTTTGTCTTTAAAATTACAATAATTTGCATAAAGTTATTTACAGTAACACCCTGTTCTCTTTTGGAAGTTGTTTCAGGTACTTTGTAGCCTCTCTTTATTCCTCACCTTTAGGATCACAGAATCTCATCTTTCTGTTTTTCATGGATTCTGACAGTACACAGGAAATGGTTCTCCTTTCTTGCTTGCACAGTTTTCCAGAGATCCACTTGAATTCATATGACTATCACACCTGGGTGATTTCACTTAGAAAGGGGGAAAAGAATCCTCAAGGATTCCATTGTGTGGTAGGAGTGGTGTCAGGCTGCCGCTAATAAAGGGTGTATATTGGCAAGCCTGGCCTCGACAGCCCTGGTACTTTCCCTCTGTCCTGTTCTCACTCGTGCACTTCTTGGCTACAGGAGGACAAAGGGACTGGAAACAATTGAGATTCCCTTACCTTTCTTTCCTGCAGCCAGTGGCCCTCCCCCTCTCTTCCCTGTAGTCAGTGGCATTCCTTACTCCCACAAAGTGCCAGAGGAGCACATGGCAGGTGCAGCACCCAGGGGGTGAGCAGGGGTTTGGGATCTGAGGAAATGTACAGGTGTGGAGAGAAAGAGGGTGTGGAAGCCCTTCTCCATCCCTGGAGGTGACCTCACTCATTTCTCCACTCCTCAGGCCCTGCCACAGGGTAGAAATCTCCCAGGACAAAGACCCATCCTGGTCCTCCAGCACTGTGATACTTTTTAACTCAAGTATCACTAAAGGTGTAAATGGGATTTCCCACCACCACTTTTGTCCTTTGGACACAGGAAACCTGAAACCTGCACTAGCTGTTATGCAGTTGTGGACCCAATGATGAAGCCTTGGCAACAGTTTAATTTTGGTTATTTGTATTCCTTACAAAATGGACAGAATTTTTAGCTCTTGGCTATATTGCACATCTCGACAGCATGTTAGTAATGCTACAGAAATTTTGGGGGTGGAGTTTTGCATCAAACAAAATGGTGTTGACCAGCATTTTTTTTAAAGAAAATATTTCTCATGTAAGAGGAAAATCAATAAACAGAAATCATCTCCCTCAGTGATATTTTAAATTATGATTTTCCTGCAAAATATGTTATGGGACTGTGTATTACTCATGTGCTGAGGCAGAACAAGGTGGCACAGCAGGACTGTCTTTGCTGTTGCATTCCTGTAGTAAGTTACCTGCAAGGTACAGCCTTCAGAGACTGTAAATAAAAGCTGCCCAGGATAAACACATCCACTTGCCTGCACAGCCACACCTCAGAGCCATTGCTTCATCCCTGATGTTTCCTCTTCATGTGTTCCAGGCAGTTTATTTAAAACTCGGTGCACCAGCTGTGGAAACGTAGCTGCAAATTACAAGAGCCCAATCTGCCCTGCATTGGCTGGGAAGGGGTAATTCATTCTTTCTTTCACCATTAAAAAAGGAAGTGAGCAGGGGGGTGGGCCAGGCATATACTCAAGAATTTTTTAGGATTTTTTTACCTTTACATTTCACCAGACCTTTAGATAGTTACATAAATAAGTTGTTGTGCCTTTGACAGTCTTAGCCAGCTTATTACAGTTGCTCAGCTTCAGGATAATTCTGGACAAATTCCTGCCTGCTTCATGTATGATATTTTAGGATTGTAGTAGGTGTTCAGGTTGGCTGAAGTTGCAGATTCTTTGATTGGAGGGTGTGCTTTAGAGAGTATGAAGGTTTTTAGAGAATGTTAACATTTTTATTAATATATAAAATACCTTTTTGTACAGCTGGACATGTATTTCCATTTTGTAACTACAGGGCTCCAGATCCTGACACAGAAGATGCTGCCATTCCAGTTGAAGACCTTCCTCAGTACGTATGGACCACTTTGTTGGGCTGTTACCGCTTCATGCTTTGTGCATCTGAAAGCTTCGTGTTACTGTTGATGTTGTTTTGGAAGGACATTCCACACGAGACAAAGAACTTTGTGTAGGGGGAAAGGATATAAGAAAATAAAGGTAGTGTAGAAAGTAATCTTACCCCTAAGGAGTTGCCGCTGGGCCAATTCTCAAAGATTAGGAACAGGCCTGACTTTAACAGGCCACAGCTGTAACCAATGAGAAGAAGAGTGCTATAAAAGAGTGGGTTGGGTGGTTATTGCTAACTGGGGTCAGTTGGTTACTTTGTGAAGAAGAAAGCGGCAGTGCTCTGAGGAGCTGCCCAGGAGAAACACCAAGAAGGTATGGAACTTTTGTGATAAGGAAACAACAGTGTGGAACCCCTGCAATAAGATGACAAAACTTGCCTAGTTAGGCTGTGCTGGTACTGAAAAATAATTGTGGACTGAGCAAGGACTGGTTCCTGGCCAAGTGTCTGTCTCCATTTGGCTTGTTTCCATGATTCTTAGGGCTGGCTAGCTTTTTAAGTAGATTTGTCTTGGAGAGTGCTTTTGGAGCAAGATAAAATACCCAGTGTGAGCTAAAAGGCTGTGCGGGTGTCTGTGCTCAGAGCTTGTGCTTGCAGTCTGCCCCTCTTTTGTCTTAGCAATGTGTCCAGAATGACCAAGTGTCCCTGCCATTGATACCAGTAAATACCTAGTTAAACCATAAGTGAGTCCTCAGTCCTTGTTTTTTGATCTTCTTTATTTGAACACAGAAGAGCATTACTGGAGCCAAGTGCTGAAAAACCAGGCTCATGATGAAGTATTGAGTTCTGGCAAGAAACAGTCTCCTCCTCCACCATCTGCAGCTAAGCTGCCTTTTCTGCTTGTTTACTGTTGTTTGTGTTTTGATGTGTAAATTACTTGGAAAAGTAAGAGAGGGCGCTAGACCCCACAGCATTCAACGGATGCCGTGAGCTCCTTACAGCAGAGTAATGTGAACTCATCCCTGTTTAGGCAGACACTGTAGCGACATGTATCTCAAAAGAGAACCACCCCTTTGCGGGTTTTTTTCCCCTCATAAAGAGGTTAGAAATTTCTGAGCATTAAAGAAATGGATGGGAAAACAGAGTGCAGACGAGCAGCAGCAGCAGTGCTGTTCCTGCATGTGACAATGGAGTGAGGCATTGAGGTGGCAGAAGCAGGCTCACTCTGGAGCACATCTGCATAGCACACGCTTTCCAGCAGCACACCTGTCCCCGTGTGTGGTGTACTGTCACCTCTGTTTACTGAAGAGGCACAGTTGGCTTCAGCCACGCAGGAAAAACCTTTGTTTCGTTGAACCAGAAAGATGCTGTATCCTGATGGTTTCCGAAGGCCAGGCCCAGAAGAGGGCACTAGCATCCTTGGTCTGGGGCTCGAAGGGAAAGCCAACCTCAGTGTTCCCCAAAAGGGTCACAGCCCAACAAAGTGTTTGGTCTTGGGTTCATTTTTACATGGTTTGCATGTAGACCAGCAACGTGCATGATCACTGCATCAACGCAGCTTTGTTCAATTAATTTTTTGTGAAATGTAATCAGGATTTAGCGAAGTTGCAATGTAAGGTTGTCAGCTGTGCTGCCTAGCTCTCACATGTGGTGATCCAAGGATACTTAGACAAAATAAATTATCTTTTCAGAACATCTCTACTCTTGTATGTGAGGCTTGACTCTTTGCAGTGGTTTATCAAAATTTTTCTCTAAGTTGGTTTTTTTTTTTTTTTTTCTTCCTTCCTGGCTATAAAAGGCTAACTGATGTTGACTTAAAGCTTGATTCAGAGAGGATAAAAATATGATGGAAAGTGCTCTGCTAATATTCATTACATAGGTCTTCTGTGGAAGCAAGTCTGATGTAGGAGTGGCTCCTTATATTGCAGGTTGGGCAGATGAAGTGCTTCTAATATTACAGATCTTGTATGGTTTGTGCAGGAAAGAGGGAAAAAATTAGCTATAATTTTCAAGTTTGAATGTGGTTTTTTGCTCCTTGAAAATTTGAATGCTGGTTTGTTTTGGTTTCTTTTTCAGTGTAACCTAGCTATATGGAGAGCGTTTATGTATGACAATTGTTGCCTAGTTTGGGTATTTAAGGTAATTTTTTCCATCTTGGTCATTTTGTCCTTGCCCTGTCCCAACTTGAACTGAGTTTTACTTTCACAACCTGCTCACCCATTCAAATTTATACTTGTCTTTTTCTACAGCTATTTCTAAAATGTATTTGCTCTCATTTTTAACCTGTTAAATAGGAGGCAGAAGCTGCACTGTCAGACTTAGTGGAAAACTTCTATCCAGGGCAGTCATCTGAGTGCTGCAGTGGTGCCTAACAGTTCAAAAAAAAAACTTCTCAGTGAAGCTTTTTAAGTCAAAGGGAAATGTTTTCTCCTTGGACAGTTATGTTGCTCAGCTATAACTGAGCCTGTGTTCCTTACTCTCTTTGAACTTTTGCAGGCATTTGTACAGATTTGTTTTAAGGAAGTTGCTGAACTACGTGTCATGTGCACAGAGGTGTGGGCTGCCTGAGACACTCCATGGAGGTTGGCTAGGGGGAAAAAAATGTTTTCTTCTGGCTAACAGTAGCAGCTTTCAGGAGGTGGTTTTGTCTCTGGATGAAAGAGGTACTAGGGAGAGCAGAGTGTGTTCACATCACACAGGCATGTCTTCAGTAGGCACTTGAGCACCCATGAACAAATGCAATTTTCCACACATGCCTGTGCACTGCTAGCTGGACATTGTACTCCTTCCTCTCTTTCTTTTCTTGTCATTTGGTGACTGCTCACAACTTTCAAATGAAGTGGAAGGATGATGTGGCCCTGCAGAGGCTCCTTTGCCAGCAGGATAACACTGTGCAGGTTCTTGGCCCAGAGCCAGCCAACTATCCCATGGGGCAGGACTGGCACACTAGTGTTGAGCAGAGAACACCCATTTTTTAAACTATCTCCCTGCCTTCAGTCTTAAACATGAAGCTGGCTCTTAATCTTCCATTGGCTACTTGTCCTGTATCACCTGGTGTAAAGACAAGCCCAACAGGGAGTAAACAGCCTGTGGCTGCCCTATTTTTTCTGCAAGGAATCAGCGCAGAAAGCTTTGCTGCAGTTTGCCAGATTTTACTTCACAAAACTTTCTGTAAATGGCTTCTTGTTTTAGTGCATGGACTTCAGGCCATCATGACACTCATAGTATAACAACTGCTCATGTTCCCACTGAGCTGGGCAGTAAGTAAGTGATGTATGGGTGGGTTCTGCTGTTGAATATCATTCTCTGTTTACTATATGGGAACTGCTGATCTCTGTAACTCCTACTTGTGTTAAAGCAAATGCTGACTGCACTTGACTGTGGAAAAATCCTTTATTGTATTTTCAGATGAAACCTCCAGAACCTTTCAAAGCTGAGTTTTAAAGAGAGAAGCAATTTTTTAAAGCTAAAGAAACAAACACAAAAAAAGGTGTAGAAAACCCAAGACACACTAAACTTAAATTCATTAATCAATGTATCATAAAGACTATGCAGTCAATATTGTATCAATACTGTACTGAATTATCTCTAGCACAACACAAGATTAATCAAAATTCCTCCATCTGGAGAAACTTGTGGATGCTTTGGGATGGGAAAAGCCTCCACAAGGTTGGTTGGTAAATGTCTGAAAAATAATAGAACATTTGCCAGTTTTCCTGGTATGATGTGATAGGAGTGATCATTCCTGTAAGGATGCTCAAGGAGGTTGTGGGAATTTCTTTGTGGTAACTCATCTTAAAGGTACTGAAAAATTCAAGAGTGACATTGAGTGTAATAGTTTAAAATTCAATGTAACATTAAAGCTAAAGAAGAAAAGCTCATTACAGTATTGAATGTAATGAATCCACCTGCCCTTGATCTATAAATGGATAGAGATTAAAGGCCATCACTAGATTTTTGTTTTCTAACCTTATTGACTGCCCCATCTTCAACTAGTGAAATCTTCATGGAATCTCACACAGCCATCAAGTGGGGCCTGCATTTCATGATCAGAGTTTAGGATTGGAACATATTTTACAAATATTTTTGCCATACTCTGCATCCAGGGATGATGATAATTTCTGCCTAGAACTCTCCATTTTTTGGTAAAGAGCTTAGGTCCTAATTTTTCCCAAGGAAAGATCTCTTGGCACTGTAGAAAGCCAAGGAAACACATGCAGCTTCCACTGCTCATCAGTAAATTCTTGGACTGAAATGAGTGGGTAGTCTCACTGTGGCTGATCCCATTGCGCAGGGGCTGAACAGGATCACGGCTTCTTGTTCAGAGAACATGATTACTCTTTTGCTTAATCCATTGTCTCATTTGTATTTGTTCTGTCTTTAATAAATGCTTTGTAGCATCCTGCTGAGCAGACTTCTTTAAATTTGTTTCACCAGTGAACCTTTTAAGTTACTTTGTATGAACAGTCTCGAATTGTCCTTCAGCTGTAGAAGAAACCTCTGTTTGTAATTTGAAATAAGCGTGTGTTAGGGTAGTTGTGGGTGATGGTTAATTAGAAGGCTTGTTGCAGCTCAGGCTTTGGCAACAAAAAGCGATGGGGTTTTTTTGCTCGATATTGAGTCAAAGTGTACAGAGGCTTAGCTGATGTTATCTGTATAGATGCATTGATTTTTAAGGTCAAAAGCAATTATCAGACTTTCTAATGCCTTTAACCATGTTTGGGTGCTGCTAAATCCCTGTTGATACTATTTCTAACATTCTATTTCTAACTTCTGTATATCTGACTCTAATTTCAAGTCCTTTAATTTTCTTTTCACCAGCTAGGCTAAAGAGCCCTTTACTAACTGCATTTCCTTCTCATGTCAAAATTTAACTACAGCAATTAAGTTATCCTATGGTTTTTCCTCTTGTAAAAAAAATGGACTGAGTTTTGTATGCTTGTGTTTGTTTGGGGTTCTTTTTATGGTAATAAATTATTTCTAGCTCTTGTGTCTTCACAGCAGTCCTTCCCAGTTACTGAACACCCTCTAAAAACATGGCCATCAGGGGGTAGGATGCAGCTCTCATCATGGTCTCATGAAGGCAGTAAGTGTAAGCTGCAGGTCTGCAAGGTCCACAGTCCTAGGGGAAATAATTTCCTAATGAGTACTGAGAGTAACTGCTGGCAGCTTCACACAGCTGAAGATACAGCTCTGGCTGAAGCCTGCTTTTAATGACAGCTGATTCACCAATTTTTTCCCAGTGTATACAAATCAGAGGCAATCTCTGCCTCCTGGCAAGCTACCCAAGCCATCAGTTAGGCAGGATTTGGCCAGATGTCTTCCATGCTGAGAAGCACTGCTAATGTATACTAACTGTAATTAATATGCTAGTATTAAGTATCACCTTCTGGTTTTTATATGAAATCAATGTCACTAAATGACTTCAAGCTCTTCCAGTATTTATTTAAATTTCAGATGTAATAGTATGGATTTTGATCCCTATTTTGTTTTTAGTAAACAAAATGATCCCTTTTTGATCCCTTCCTTGTTTTTATTTTTGTTGCTTGGCTGGTCGGGCACGGCTTGGACTTCTTAACTCTCCTTTTTTCAAAGTGTACCAGAAGCAGATAAATAAGGTAAAGGAGGATAAATAATTTATGAAGTTAAAACTCTGAAAGGAGCAGGCAACTTAGCAGTGAAGGACACAACAAAGCCTGAGGCGTGCAATGGTGTCTTCCCCCCAATCTTTCCTGGCAGCATCATGCTGATGCCTTCCATCTGCAGTGGAAGAGGATTGAGTTAGAGAACATCTAATTACATGGCTCTGCTGGGTGTCTGTAGTGAGGTGCTGGCAGTGGGGGGCTGCCCTGTGCAGGATACAGATGGTTCCAGTTGCCTCCGACCCATGCACCACAGGGCACAGCTGAACCCTGCAGCCAACATCTTGCTCCTCAGGGAACGTGTATGTAAGAAAGGAGGAAAATACCTGAGCGAAGACTGAGGCTGGAGACAAAGGATTCCTCTGCAGCACTGGGAAAGGGTCTCACACCGGAGCAGAGGGAAGCGTGGGGGAGGTAGAGTGTCACAGCTAAGCCATTACAGACTGACTGCACCCCCGTGCACTGCAGTCTGGAGGGAGGCCAGGCCTTGGGAACAAGGAAAGGAAACCGGTTTCAAAGTTTGCCTCATTCTTTCCCACTAATCAAATCAGAAGTTAAATATTTATTTTAATTGGCAATAAATTAAGTTCGTTTTCCCCAACTCAACTCGTTTGCCCACGACTGAGGAAGCAGGGCTTGTTTAGCCTGGGAAAGGATAGCTAAGAAAAATTGCTTTCAGCTGTTTAAAAGAAGGTTGATAAGCATGGGATTTCTCTGAGCACATAGCTGAGGCTGGGATGCAGCAGCTGCAATAGCAGCAAACTCTCTACACTTGAGGAAAAATACTTTATTATGAGACTGGTCTTAAGCAGAAATAGGGTGGGATTGGACAACTCCCTTGGAGGTGTCTAGTAGTCACTGGAACAAGCCTGGAACACCTATCGTGGCTATGGATTTAGCTCTGCGCTGGGCTGGGGTCTTCCAGAGGAGAGGTGTAACCTGGATTTTCCTGCCGTCCCACAGGATGCACAGATGGAATGGGCAAACTTAAGTGTAGAGGGGCTGGTTTTTCCCTGTGTTCAACAGCTGTGCTGAACAGCTAAATGTTAATTAAAATGACAGTGAAGGATGACAAACAACATTCTGTAAAAGCATGGGGTAGTCTCCTGAGGTACTGTGCGAGAGAGTGTCTGCCTTTTAGTATGTTCTGTGTGAGTTTGGGTTTTTCTTTGTATCTCTGTACATACATAAGTATATATGTACACATTGAGGAAAAATGGTGAGGAGTTGTGCCTGACCCGAACATGTGATCTCAAAGGCTGAAAAAATGCTGACAGTTTTGGTCACCTCTTTCTGACACCCAGACAAAGCTGGGGGTTGTCATCACTGAGAAGGAGTCCAGGGGAAAGTTAATCCCCAACAGTAAGCAATCTGCACAGTGTTGAACCTTGGGATGCATAACACAGCTTGGGAGATAGTCTTCAGAGCCCAGGCTGATACAGCAGTTGTGCTGCTGTAGCTTGGAACCACAGATATGATGCTTTGCTGCCATACATGCATGCCAGAAGTATATAGTTCTCATAACTGTGAATCATATCTGCCAGTATTATTCTGGTTTCATCAATGCCTATCAAAGTCAGGAGAATAAAAAGAAAAGGATAAGCAGACTCTTCCAAAAGCAGAAGGCAATATCTTCTTCAATCAACTTTATTTGACATACAGTCTGGTGCCTTCTCCAATTTGGTGGCTTGATCCTCAGAAGTTCAAAGTAAGAGGTAGGAAATTTAATGGTAAAATTCTCTACCATGTGTGTAGATATGGTGTGTAGAGGAGGTTTTCTATTTTTTTCTTCAAAGCATGTACATGCATACGTGCTTTGTATGTACCTGTGCACACAGCCTCTGACAGGTTTGAACTTGTTCTTGGTCACCTGTGTGCCAACACGCTCCATTAATTTTGACATGCTGCACAGAGCTCCAATGTTTGATCTGTCACCCGTGGCCTCCATTCTGCTACAACCATCTCTGTCATAACTGATGATGAAAATGTCACCACAGCAGTTCTCATAACATTTTCCTGCCAGTTTGATCCTTTGTGCCATCTGCTACCATGATTAACAGAAAAGTTGTTTGGTTGCTTTGATCTTTGTAACATAGAGGATTAAATGAAACCAACCCAATCCATGGCATCCTGTAACTTTATTAGAAACAATCATAGGCTAAAGCTGAACTTGATGTTGGCTGGGACAGCTTTCAGTTGACTGACCTAGGACCTGAGAAAGTTTTCAGGAGTGCCTGAACAACTAAGAAGCCTAGGACTCTGCAATTTTACAGACTTACACTCCAAAGTTATTTAGACACTTAAAAACTGTCAGAATCAGTGGCAATACTTGTCCAAGTTCCACTGAGCAGCTTGTTCTCATTTTGAAGTGCAGTATTAGAAGATGATTAATCAAGTCACTCATCTCTGATTTATTTTATCTGATTGCACTGCTAATATAGCAATGGGTTGTTGTAAATCATAGTAATGTTTCTTTGACGTTATTTAGGGAAAGCTTGTCAGTATTGCAGGAATTGAAGTGTTATAAGGTACCAAGAGCAGAGGTGTGGCTGTCTGGAACCTCAAGAAGGTTTTGGATTTTCGAAGTAGTGCTAGGCTCCACCTCTAACATATAAGGGAGACATATACTGCAAGTTTTTTGTCATCTGACACTTTGCTAAACATTGTACATTGATCTTGGTTATGGCAGTAACTTAATGTTTTTTGCATTTGAAATTACTATGTAAACACATTTGCGCAAACTTCCATAGGAACCAATGCTGCGAAAATGTCTCAGCAGTAATCCATTGAGAATCATGTATTCTGTTCACTCCAGGGCTGGTAATTCTGCATATTTACATATTGGCTCTGCATTAATAATTCTAGGCATAATTGATTTCCATTTCTGGAAAATACTGCATATTGCATTAGATGTGTTGAGTAGATCAGCAGCTGCAGCTTTATGCTTTTTTGCCCTCTCATATATTTTATGGGTAGTGGCTTAAAGTCCACATTGGTATTAGGTGCAGTAGCTTTATGCATTTTTATATTTCTCTTTTTTTTTTTATCTTTCCAGAGATTTTGCACAGTTGTTTTGCAAAATGCTGTGTTTATAACTTCCTAGAAACAGATGCAGTGTTTACTGACTAAAAGGAACCTGGGAGTTAGGTTTTGAGTTGATTTAAGGCAGAAATGTGGGGTAGACTTTTCAAAGGCACTCAGTGTTGAGCTAATCTATATTCCCATTGAAGTAGGTGGGAGTGTCAGAACTTCTAGGCCCGCTTGAAGGAATTATGTGAAGCATCATTTCCTTAGTTTCTCTGCCTGCAAAAATGAAGGTAATAGTAATCCCTCACAGCCATGTCAGTTGATGTTTAGTAAGAGGAACAAAAAAGCATGTTAAAGTGTCATATAGCAGGAAAGCTTGTGTGTTTGTGACTCAGAGTTTTCTGGTTTGGTGTTTGAGTGGCCTAATTTTGCCTCCCTTCTTCTGAAAAAAGAGAAAAGGGGAACAGAGTAACTAAGCAGGCATCTGGGACTGGTGGCATCTGTTCAGAGAAGGGATCTGGTCAAGACCAAAGACAGCTAGTACATGCAATAGATGTGGTGCAGGTTGGTTGTTTGGAGGTTGCCAAGAATGAGGGATTGTGAAGCTAGAAGGAGGGAACATGGGGAGGATGAGTCTGACTCTCATTAAATAATCTGTGTAATCTTCCCTTCTCCAGAAGCCTTTACTCGTGTGAGTTAGAGCATTCAAAACTTCTTACACAACCAGGAGAAGAATAAAGCAGTGAGGGTGGGGGAGGGAAAAAAGAAGGAAAAAAACAAAACCAAAACAAAAACCAAACCAAACTCAGAAATAAAGTAAAACCTTATAAGATTTTTAGGCTTGATGCCAGGCCTACCAGGAGTAAGGCTCCTCCAGAGGAAAAGAGGAGATTTAAAAGACTTTGTTTCTAGCCTGTCATACAGCACTATTTTGCCCTGGGGCATCTCTGAATAAAAGCTTTGGGTCAGAGATGTCTGCTGTTGATGGCTTACATGCTCAGGAGCTCCTGGCTTCAATTGTGTTCCTACTAGGGCAGGTTAAGCCTCTTCAGTTTTTCATGGTAATTGTGACAAATGGGAATCCAGGGGCTCAGCTCTTTTCGTCTGAAAATCAAGCTTTCTGTGTGGGTGGTTGATAAATAGAAGTCCTGAAGCTGAGAATGTTGCCTTCTGCTCTTCTGTGACTTTTTTTTTTTTTTTTTAACCTGTAAAGGTAAACCTATTTCAACACAGCTTTCTGAAGATATTCTGAACCTTTTCCCTGAACAATTAGCAGGTGTTAAAATGTATATGGTATAAGAAAACAATATGTTAGTTTTAAGAGTATGAACATGAAAATATTTCTATGGGTGCCCAAAAGAAAGAAAACCCAATTTTAGCCACCACTGGGGCTGGGAAGGCAGAAGTGTTAAATGTCTTTTAACACAAATGTCTTGTGGTTTTAGTTAAGTATTGTTAGTGACAACATGATGAGAAGTGATGAGAGCTATGATAGATATAATATTGAAAGAGTGAGTCATTAGCAATTGCCTTCCAGGACTGGAGGGGAAGTACGTTTAACAAAACTGTAAAAAGAAAATTTAGGTTTGTGAGGGTGTTTTGTTTTAATGCGTCATTTTGATTTTTTTTTTTTTAATTTTTTAAGTAAGGCTTTTGTCTATGATGACACCTAAGGGAAATATGAGTGTCTGTTGAGCAATACAGGTAAGGATTCTGCTGCCTCAGAAATGGGAAGGGCAGATAAGTGCATGAGAAGATGCAATAGTATGATTCTTATGAAGCCCTGTAGAACTGGTAGAGCAGAACTCATATGACATTGCTTGTTACACATTTTCCCAGGATGTGAGTAAAAATGTGGCTCTTTACCTACCACTTCTGCCTAATCAGGATATAGCTGGAGGGCTTGCTGACTATCCAATTGATTGTTTTTGCTCATGCTGGCGCTCATGAAAACATGGTTTGGAAATGCTGCTGATGCAAGAGAAGAGAATAAAAGCCAGCTCATGCTCTCATGGCTCTGTGGACTCAGCACTGTTCTGTCTATTCATACTGTCTTTGATGCAGCTGCAGATAGCCCTCAGCAACATAATAGCTAAAATGAATATTAGCCATAGGGACTTGTCCCAGCTGTACTCGTACATCAAATGCTCCATATTAAAATTATATTAATAATGAAATTGTGGTGGGTAAACACGGGCATCTGACAAAGGTTATGCCTTAATGCTTATGAAGATCTGTATCAAGTGGAAATTAAAATGCTGATATGAAATCACTGTTTAAAAGGGCAGGTGGTTTGTACTTTTTCGGGAAAGAATGTGATCTGTCCTTCAATAAACCTAACTGTGTCCCACCTGGTGCCTTGCTTTTCTGTGCTGGCAGCAGGGATAATGTATCTCCCAGGCTTTTGACAACTGAAAGGTCCAAAACCATCTAAGATGTGCTTTCTTGGAAGCATCAATAGAGTACAATATTTAAAATTACACATTCCTCTCACTTTATTTTTTTTTTTTTTTTGAAAAGAGGAAATGGCAGAAAAGGAGAATGTAACTCTAGGGCTTTTGACTTTCAAGACTGCTCAGTTGAAGCCTTTCCCATGTGGAGAAAGAATGCAGAAAAATAATTCTGAATTTCAATAGTAGAATAGAGATGACAGATTTCTCTGCCAGAGTAACTCAGAAGGTGTCCATTCCAACCTGTAGCATGAAGTGGTCAGCCATGAGGGCCCAGCTGTCTGCTCAGAACTTTATTCCACCTGTTCTTGAAAACCATTAAGGGCATAAATGGCACAATCTCTCTGGGCAACCTCTTCAACTGTTCACTATCCTCACAGTGCAAAAGTTTGTATAGCCAGCTTGAGTATCCTTTTTTCAACTGATGATTGTATCTTCTCCTCCCAAAATGCAGCATTGTGAAGAGCCCAGTTCTCTTTGATAAGCTCCTCATAGATATTGCACAGCTCTTTTTATCCCTCACTTCCATTAGTATTTTTTTTCAATTTTATCTCATATATTTGTCCTTGAGTGTCAGGAAATTATTAACACACCTGTTTTCACAGGTAGGCAACAAATCCTAGCCAAGTAAACTTCTTAGCTTATTTATATGTCCTGTTGATCTGACAGTAAGGTCTAACTCATCTCTAGATTTAGACCCATAAGTTTAGGTTTCCACATTGTGCATGCTGTCACTGGAAGTGTGAAAGATCCCATTGTACTCAGTGGAGCTGAAGTCAAAGCTGCCATCAGAGTGAAGAGGTCACATCTTGGTCTGCTTAGCTGTCTTGTTCTTGGGATTCTACTGGCTATAGGTGTCATGGCTCCCACACAGCCTCTTGTACTGCAGAGACCTGAATTCCACTAGGAGAAAATGGCTAAAAGTGATACAGGAAGTCAGCAGCAGAGCATCATTTTAACATCTCAAGTGCATATCAAGTGCATGCTGCACATCCTACACACTGGAAGAGATGTTCTGTTTTGGAGGAGCTGTGTGATTTTGTTCTGTGAATATCAGAGAGGCACAGTTTGTTGGGAGCATCTTAGAGAATGGTGAATATGTTTCTTTGTGTACAGAGCTTGGTTTGACAGCTCTGCAACACATTCTCTGTGGTTTCCATTTCAATGGCTTTGGGACTAAACACTGTGATTTATTATCTCAAGTAATTGAGATAACTTTGAATAAGTTTGAATAACAGCCTCCTTTTGGACTGGGATGTAGAAATGACAGTGAATTTAATATTGAGTAAAATTAATGCCTGTTACAGTGGTGAGTTCAATGCACCTGAAAGTAGAGTGACAGTTGTAATAATTTGACACTTCTAAGGAATGAGTAGTTGCTCTGATCATGAAAAGCCTTAGAAATTCTAATTCCTTTTGTGGTTACTGTGACGAGAGTGCACTATTAAATACATGAAATGAAAAAATACTGACAAAGGTGCAAAATATCCCTGCTGTTCAAAGGATTCTGCTTTGTGGCATTTATCTGTACATTGGTATCTCCCTGTTCTCTAGCTCCTCAGACTCTATCAGATTACATTCCCCAGGACCTGTATAATGTTTTGGGTAATATCCCAAGGAGCCTCTGTCTTTCAGGATAAGGATTTTTGTTTAACCAGGCCAGGAAAATGACAAATAATCAACTGGAAATGAGCACAGGATGACACTGGGCTTTCCTAGTGATCAGTGAAATGATTGCTGTTTGGAAAATCTCTGATTTTGGAGTTCAGATGGTTCTAAATTACTTTTAAAAGAATGTTATATGGGGTCAGTGAGTCTTCTATAAGTGTGGGGAGAGAAGACAAAATTTCATTTTACATATTTAGTGTTCCAGGAAGATAAGGATAGCAGAATTATGAAAAATTGAGAATGAGAAAATACTTAATATGAGAATACTTACTTAAAACTGTAAAATTTTAATAATCAAACCTAGTAATTCTATCATTTCTTCATTACTTCTAAAAGACCGATGCTTCCCGTTTTGTTTCTATTCCCGCTTCTTGTCCTAAATTTCAAATATTCTGAAATGGAAAAGACAAAAAATATTGCAATCTTAATATGTGTAAGGCTAGATATCTGCAATGTGCGTTGTGCTGCAGTGATTTCATCTATGTACAGTTCTGGTTGTTCACATTCAACAATCTACTGGATTGAAATCCAGTGAGCAAGAAAGGGTTAGTAGGATGGCCAATCCTTTCTGATGAATCTGTATTCCAAAAGGAAAGCAAACACAACTTTTCTAGTTTGTCCCAGACTGGTATTCTACTCTAGAGATACAATATTTGTTCTTGTATGATTACTAGGAGGGAAATATGCTTCTATAAGAAGATGAAAATTAGTAAGTTTGTACTGGTTCTAGTCATTGTGGACATGAAATTCTGAACCTGTGTTCCAGCAGGAAAAGACCTACATTTTTGGGGTATTCTTGTAAGTCCTCCAACCCGTCCAACAACAGGAAGAGTGTATTAGGTGGAGGTCTTGTATCTTATTCTGTTTCAGAAAATTGTATCTCTCTTTTACCCTTTTTTACTCTGGAGGGCAATGATTTTCCTACCCCTACATGTAAGCTCTTCTAAAGTATAACAAGCCCCTGGATTTCTCTGTGGCTCAGGCAAAGACAGAGCTGGAGGGCTAGTGGCCAGCTCATGGATAGTAGATGAGAATTGATAGACAAGGAACTATGGGAAAGCATCTTGAAACCTTGAATTTTCTCTTCTCCTCCCTCTTCATTAGTGCTAGACACAGCCCTTGTTGATGAATAACACTCATGGACCTATGTGGAAGCCCAGAGGCACTCTGCTCAGAGAGTGCAGGGTTTGCCATTAACATCAATAGGAGAGCAATTATAAGGCCTTCCCACAGGGAAAGGGCTCCATTAACCCCTGCATTTGGGAAGGGCATAGACTCACACTTAATTTATTGTCTGCCAAGGAGGTAAAACAACAGTGTAGCCTGAGTTTGGAATTTTTCTCAGAGCTTCTGTCTCTGAAACATAAGACAGTGAATTTCTGAAGTTCTTCCATTGTTCCACTGCTACTTTTCAGGATCAATTGTTACCATGGGCATGTGTAGCTGAGGAGGATGTGCTACTGAATTTCATTTTTGAGCAGCTTATATGCCACTAAGATTTATATAAGGTTGCGACATTTGTAGCTCTCTTTTTCAAAGGCTGAAGTTTGTTCTAGAATATTTCCAAGTTTTTCTTCCTTTTTAAACTACACTAAACCCAGTATTTTCTATTTACTAATTTCATCAAGCTCAGTTTTTGACTGAGAAATACAGAAACAGAAATAAAAGCAACTATCTTCTGCCCTCTTTTCTTTAAACAGACTAATAAGATATGTAATTTACCTAGCCCAGGCATCAAGTATCTGAAACAGAATGTTTTCATGATGTCAGGTAAAGTCAGAAAATAAGTTTATTAATTAAAAGTATGTGTAATGAATTAGTCTGCTCTAAATGTATATTGCTTTATCTAGGTTGCACAGGGAGAGTGGCCATCTCGTGGGTACCTCCTTTGGGATTGAAATAATGGTTGGGTTGTCTGATATTCTGGAAGGTCAGCGTGTGTCTCTTGTGATTTGTGTTTAGTACAGATCTAGAAATAGATTGGGTTCATTTTAACTATAAGATTTTAATGCTATCTTTAAATCTACTCCTGATTTCTCATGTATGTGTTTGAAATCTAAAGGTTTACAGCTCACAGTCCTTCTAAAGTGATTTATTCTTCCCTTCTCCTCACTCCTATTTTACATGAGGAAATTTTCCTTATTGAATGATACAGATTATTCTATTTAGGTGAAAATTGCTGCAGTAGAATAGTGTATTTTAAATTCATATATTTGTGTCTGAAATTCTGTTTTCCTTTATTTTGAAGTTGTAAGGATTTTAAGATGGTTAGAGGGGAAGTATTGTTTTCAAGCAAAAATAAAACAAAAGTCATGTCTAACTTTTGTATGCTAATACTCTTCCATCAGTCAGGATACTCAGTATACATTTATATGACAAGATCCTTCAGAATTATTTTATATTTACAGCAGAATTTATTTACAGATAAAAGTGCACCAATATGCTTTCTTTTTTAATAATCAAAAATTCTGATGTCTTTGTATTTTTTCTCTTGTCTTTGGGATATTTTTTTGTTTCTCCAAGTAATTCACCTTTTATAGACAGGCCAATGATTAATTTATTGACTTGGGGATTTTGCAGAAAAGCTCTTCTTGGATTTTAATCCTACTTGACCAGACAAGAAATATATACTTATCTGTACTCCCAGGTGGAGTGCAGTAGATAAGTCCCCTCCCTTGACATTTGATTACACTTAAACTCACTACTCCTGCTTTATTTTTTTATCAAATGACTTGGAGGGTTCTATACAAAAAAAACCCCAACAGTTTAAAGTTTGTGTTTATTATCTGCTAATATGAAAAGCACACCATTATCAATTTGTCTTATATTTCTTAAGTCAGTAATGTTATAATTTTTGTCAAGAGGAGTGAGCAGTCCTTATGAGGACCAAATCTCCGAGTCCAGAGGCTTATTTGCAGTGTGTGGTAGCCACACAAGCATGCAGGCTCAGTCCTGCCCTTACAGTAAGCAGCAGTTAATTTTGGTCTTGGAAAATTCACTGGAGAAACAGATCCTCTATGGCAAATCAGGTCTCCCTGAGAGGAAATGAAAATGAGCAGCATTGTATGATGAGCCAAACCATGCCTCTGCAGTAATATCCCACGCATCACTGACCCCTTCAGCAAGGTCATGACAAGCCTGTTTCCCAAGGGTAACTGGTAAATGTTTTTCTCAACCATGTTCAGTGATCTTTCTTCCTGGACCCTGCATATTTTTTCCCCACCGAGTGTGTCAGCAGGGCTTTGTCCCTGCTGAGATTTTTATATAGACCAAAGATCCTCCAAAATCTAAACTTCTGTACAAATATTCCTCTAATGCATAATAAATCTATATATAGGCACGGTATACAGAGCTTTTTTCATTACATTTTTTTTTCATTAGCTAGTAAATCTTTTGCAGTATTAAGGGATAATTAATTAATTGGATCTATAACTCAAATGTCTTGTCAAAACCAGCTGCCTGAGCTTGGACTCCCTACAGTCCACGGGGGGAGAAAGCTACCTTCTAAAGTTGTTATCCCCCGTGCCCCACACACCCACCTTAAGAGGAGATGAATGACTCTTCCAAGGAACCAATTTCTTTCTGTTGATGCTTAACTTCCACATCTAACCTTAATCATCCACAGTGATCCCAGAACCATTTTCCTTCACTTTCATTAGCATCATAGGTGGTATTGATGATGTAATTGCTGCAGAAAAAAATATGCAGAATAGGAAAGTGATAAAAGGGCATGGGGGAAAAAAAACAATGGGACAAATTTTCTGCAGACAATAACCAAAATGTGAAGTGAAACAGAGGATACAAATGTCAGTGGTTCGAAAAGGCATTAATTTTTTTTGCTGCTTGAGGTGGCAAGGCACAGAATAAATAGTAATATTTAGTCATTATTTTAGGGTACTTTCTATCCTTCAGCTCTTCTCATGTCTTCCATCAATATCCTTAGGACATATTGTGGTTTGCTCTCAAGACTGAAGAGCTCCACATTCTTAAGAATCTTTCCTCTTTGGTAACTTGGATGGCTCTTTTCTATCTTCCCTAGAATTATCTTTTATCTCCTTGCTGTCATCTCCAAAGACTGCATGTGATTCCCCAGTTGCTGTCTCTGATCTTCTCTTATTTTTGTAACTGTGCTTACTGAAAGTATTAAAAGCCACCTGCCACTGATTAAAGTGACCCTATTTCTCTTTACACTCGTAGTCCATCCTTGTTTTTGAGAAAATACATTTAATTATTCTGCTGGAAAGGAAGCCTCTGGAGTGCTCTAAGAGCTCTGTAAGGCATCAGGGTACCTCAGCTTCATACAACCTTTTCCAATTGATCATCCAGTGCAATGCACCCAGGGAACTGACATAGCCCGACTCAAAATAGGCCTTCACAGAGCCAGGCTGCTCTGTTCATGGTCACAGAGGGGAGAGCATGTGCTTTACTGACTGTTGTGTATCTCTGATGGAGGAGATAGAAAGTGAAAAGAATATTTCTCCCCTTAATTATTCAGTGTATTTCTAACCCCCAGCACAGCTGAGGGGAACTTGGCATTTTAGACCCTAGATTCTCATTAGTTTGGAAAATTATAATTGAACTGAAAAATTATACTTGAGCATGTTGTCCTGAGTCAGTGATGTTCTAAGAAGGAAAAAGCTTTTGTTCACAGGCTGTATCAGTACTTCAGCCATCTCCTGTGGTGCGTGGCGAAGCTGTCCCACACCTCCCACCACACTCATCAGCACTGCTGCCTGCCTTGGTGCAACCAGTGTTCTTCCTCCTACCTGCCCGAGACACTGATTTTTGCAGCTCTTCACACTTCAAAAAAAAAAAAACACTGTGCTAGCTCAAGGAAAGGTTTAATTACAGGTTTGGGTTGTTTCACTTTTTTTAAATCTTTATATTTTTAGGATCATTAATACACTTTAGTACTGAAGTCTTTGTTCTTTAGAACTGCTGGGCAGGCAGTGCAAGACTGCAGAAACAGTTTCTCTGCCTTCCTCATTTATGTGAAAAGAAAGAAATGCTCCTTTCCAGTGTGCCAGAGTGGGTTCCAGTAGAATATCCCAAACATCTCACCTGGCTTTGCAAGCTGCCTTTCTGGGCCTGCTTAGTCTCAGAAGATGTTATTCTTGAACAGATCTTGAATTGGTGACTATTATGTTAGCAGTGATAAGAGTTGCTCTTCCCTCTGACTCTCTGAATCCAAGAGGGTTCATGGAAACCACAAGTCACATCTAGAATGTGAGAAAAATATGACATTTATTGATACAAAAGAAGCAATTAAAAGATGTTAAGTTTCTTATGTAGCATTTTATGCCACTTCTGATGCTGAGAGTCCCAAAGTGATGGCATTTTATAGAAGGTATTTCCTCCCATAAGCATCTCTATGGATTTTTCTTCTGCAGATTTTCCCCTGCACGTTTTTGAATATTAGTCTCAATTCAGAAGCTTAGAACAACCACAACTAATAATCTAAAGGTAGGTCATTTTTTCATTTTACATTAGTTCTGACTCTAGATAATTTTGGTGAGTATGTGAGGGAGACAGAACAGAACTCAGGCTCGCTGGTATTTTAATACTGTGACCATCCTGAGGGGACACCTCATTACAGTCTACGGCTTCCTTATGAGGGGAAGAGGAGGGGCAGGCACTGATCTCTACTCTGTGGTGACCAGTGATAGGACCCCAGGGAATGGCCTGGAAGCTGTGTCAGGAAGTTTAGGTTGCATATTAGGTTCTTCACCCAGAGAGTGGTTGAGCACTGGAAGAGTTCCCCAGCAGAACTGATCACAACACCAGCCTGACAGAGTTCAAGAAGTGTTTGGACAATGCTTTTGGGCACATGGTGTGACTCCTGGGGTTGTCCTGTGCAGGAACAGGAGTTGAATTTGCTGGTCATTGAGCTTCCCTTCCAACTCAGGATATTCTATGGTTGTATGACCTTGGAATTGCTTTGGCTGTGTTTTTGTATTTTTTAATATGTAAGGCCTTAAAATTTAAACCTTAATGCTCAAGAAAATGATCTCTAGGTTAACATGGATTAGTATTAAGCAGTAAGATTCCTTGAAATTGCAGGTTGCACTGGGATAATGCAAACCTCAAAGGTCTTTCATGAACCAATTGTCAGTGACCTGACAGAAGTGTTATTTCACATGAACACAATCCTTGGGGTGTGCTGTTGCAACATTTAACTGACAACTAGAAAAACTATTGTGCACAGAACTATCTGCAGTTAGTCTTTTAAATAGCATAAATTAATTTTCTATTAAAATTGGTTTAACTGAAACTTTTAAATTTTGCTTCTGGGAAAAAAATGTACATATTTTAGACCAGGTTCTTAAAAGTAGTCAGTTACTAGAACAACAAGGAAAATCTGGCTCTCAGTCCATGTTTTTCTGTGGAAATGCAAAATGTGTAATTTATGTTCCGTTCATATCTGCATAATTACATATACCCCCAAGGAATGAGCTATAGTACATTCCAATTTTGCATATTAATTTCTTAGATAAAACATTTAATCATAAAGTTGAGAAAAGAGTAACATTTAATCGCCATTAAAGAAGTGGGAGCTTTAGAAAAGGGACACCAAGGTTTAGGGACACTGATCACTTGCAGAGCCATTCACCTTTGGTTCACCCTTTCCTGTCAAGGTCTCCTTGGGAACAACCAAGAATAGTTAGTCTCATGATATTTCCTTCCATACTTGAAATGAACTTGTATCTCAGGCCATCACCTTTTCTTCAGCTCTGACCTGGCAGCTTCAGAAGATAGAGAGAAGTGTGGCTGGCAGCAGAAATATCAGGGCTAGCTAGAGGAACTAGTATCTCCACCAGGGAGGGAAGCTTCACCTGTGTGAGGGTGGCTTGTCCCATAAAACTTCCCTTCCTCTGAAGGGCTGGAGTGCTCCAGTTCTCACCTTATACGAGCAGTCTTGCCACATCAGCTCTGCACTGGGATTTACTTTGTCTGAGATTCCGTGCTTATAGTCATAAAACCTCCAACAACTGCACTGTTATTTTTGCCCATAGCTGGTGGTATTGACAGGCAAATGCTGTTTGCACTTGTCTATATCTGCAGTACCATAATGGCCTGTCCCATAGCTGTACTTGTCAGAACCCTGCAGGCTTGTCAGTGTCACCCCTGGTATCCCAGAGTAATGAGGCTTTGTACAGTTTATGTGTGGAGGGGCAGCCTGTGCCTTTGCTTGAGCCTGACGCACATGCTTGAAGGCAGCTCTCTCACATACAGTACCCTCTAACAAGTCTTGCTAAAATTCTTGGCTGGGTAGAGGAGAGAAAGTGTACGTGCCCTGACTGTGAGAAAGGCTGCTATCAGCCCTCTGGTGGAATTGCTTCAGTGATGGGCCAGAGACACTGTTTGATATGTCTGTGCCTATTACACAAATCACACTCTGAGCTTGTTAAGATATAAGAACTTTGGTATTTTATGAATCATGCTACTTAAATGTATTAAATGCTATCAAACACTTCCCATAATCAAAGAAGCACAACAGTATCTTTTGATCTTCAAAAATAACAGATCCAAGGATAAGTAAAAGAAATGTATTTTCCTAATTGCTGAGCCAATTGAAGCACCCTTTAAAGGCTTTAGAGCTGCAAGTAGTAGTTGTATGAAATAGGAAAATTTTTGTTCTGTCATCTTGCAATGTGGGTATATCACATAAACTCAGATGAGGTCAGTGAAGTTGAGATGCAGTTAATGAATATGAGACAGATATCAGAGAATCACTTACACTGGAAAAAGTTCTTAATACCATCAATGTCATGCTGAAGGTTCTCCAGTCCTCAGAGTTGCATTTGATGCCTTTGCCTTAAATGAGGAAAAGTCAAAGTTTGAAAAATAAAGTTAGCTGAAGTATAAAAGTGGTTTTAAACCTGTGCCCTTTCTGCTGTACAACTGAAATGAGGTGGCATTTGTGTAATTTTAAAATCATTGCATTTTGATGTATGGGTGAAATGAGCTGAAACGTGCAAGTACATTTTCTTCTGTAGCACTCTGGAAAATAAGCTATTGCAGTCAGTTATTTTCTGGAGCATAAAAGAAATCTTACTATGTTGAGTTACTGGCTTGAGGCTGAATTAGTCTGCTTGGCAGAATTAATCAAACATTGATTCTTGGACTAATTTTCACTTTACTGTGTGAATATGTGACAGCAGAGAGAATAGTCTGTGCTGATGCAGTATGCGCACTGGCTTCCTCTCTCTGTCTTTGCCTTTGCAAATCTTGGAAAAGCTTTGAACTGAAGCTACAAGGGAGCTAGAAGGAATTAAGAGGCAAGTCCCATGATCAGAGGCAGCAGATAAAAGTCATGTGCAGTCCAGACATTTGTTATGTAAGTATTAAGACTGGGAAAAAGTCCTGTGGCTTATGTTCTTTTGTGATGTGGAAGCCCTTGGAGGAGCTCTGCTTGCTTATCAGCCGCAGCTTTTCCTCTTTACAGGAGGGAGGATAATTCTTCCTAAGAAACACAAATTCTTCAGATGGGATTGTTGCAGTGGCACTCTGAAGTCTGGACCCTGCTCTTGGACTAAAACTGGGCTTCTCTCCTTCCTTGATATTTCTGGAATTGGAAGATGTTAAAACATAACAGGGTTCTGTTATGTGGCTTCTAAGAGTAGGTTAAAAGAGACAAACTCACAATTGCTTTACTAAGATGTAAGCCTTGCTGAAATGTTCCCAAGTGTTTTATGACTTATGAAAGAGTTTGTTTTAGAATAAATACTTTCCTCCTTCAGTAAAGACAATATTTTCAGAACTCTTAAAAAAATAACTAATAATTGGGCATTGTCCAAGGAGAAGTGAATTGCAAAAATTAATGTTTAGACAAAAAGCAAAGATTAAATTTCTTCTCATTAAAAAAAAAAAAAAGTCAATTGTAAGATTAAAAGGATGTCTCCACCTGTAAAAGCAGATTGTCTTTTTAGATACAAACACTGAAATCAAGGCCATGTTCCTTCATTGTGAGAAAGATATGAATAAAGTACCTAGTACTCTCTTTCAGTGCCTGTGTTTCTGTAATGCTAATAATGGTAGGAATGTTCTTCCATTAGGGCATGAGGGATTTAAATCCATAAATAACTTTAGTGAACAGAATTAAGTTCTTATCCCTCAAATGACCAAACTGATTTTTGTACAAGGTACAAAGAGAGAAGGTGCCATTAATATTGAAGGGCAATATGTCTGAATGGTTCTCCTGTGATTTTCTTCAAGAAAAGGGAGCCTTTCTCTGAAGCTAGTGAATGTCTGCTGAACACTTCAAACACTTTACAGCCTTTATGTGCTAAGGTTAGTGGTAAGGGCAAAAGCAACAGTCAGTACACTTGCTAGGTTATATAAAATGCATTTATTTTTGTAAGAAAGTCAGAGTCTTACACTGCCCACATTTTAATGAAATATCACAGTTGCTTTAACAAAAGAACCCCAGTGATCTGTTCTGTAATATGAACTAGAAACTGATGAAACGAAGAATGAGGTGGAATGCCTTCAGCAAGTGTTTTCATAAGTTTAAATGTAAAACAGTGGGTTTACTCATCCATTTCTCTGCCTGTATACAAGCATGACAGATGACTGAAACCCAGGGAGCTGGGTTTCATGCCCCCTGTTCTGTTCCATATACACAGGCTGGTGGCAACCTTGAGATGCAGCTCTTGGAGGACAGTTTCAAGATTAATTTTTCCAATTCAGCTTCTCTAACTGGAGCCTTAGCTGATATTACTTGACTTTCAGAGTTTGTTATACAGGGTCTTGCCAGCCACTGCTTTGGTATGAAAGGAGCTTAAATGAAAGCTGAGAACTGTATTCTATTTTGAAGCCATCTCTGTGGATGGACAGGTAATTAATTCTGCATGCAAACTAAAAGGGATAACTTGAATCTGTTGGAGAAGTAAACAGACTTGCTCTGGCTGCTGCCTGGGCAGCACAGAGACCTCCTTCTCGAAGCACTGGGGACACCAGACCTCTCTGCAGCCTGCAAGACTCCCATCACCTGGAGGACTGGGCAGGACCAGTTCCTCCTTAGCACTTAGCAGCCTTGCCACGCCGCACAGCAGCCTCTGCTCTAAAATCAACTCTTTTGTTTCCCTGAATACAAAGTCCCAGTAACGAATAAGCAACTGTGAATAAATGCAACACAATGACACTGACTCAGCCTAAATTGCAGGTTGCCTCTCGCTAGTTTGTTTCTGTGGCTTATTTGAACTACTGTCATTTCCTATCAAAAACTGGCAATATCCAAACCTTTCCTTCCGGAAATGAAGTGCACAGCTAGACTACCTGACAAGAGATAACATCAGTGTTAACAAAGAGAAATCTTGCAATTTCAATGGGGATCAATCTGGCAAGCTTTCGTCAATATCCCTGAACTTCATGGAATACCATGCCTGTTGATGGCTTTCACTTCAGCGAAGATTATTTTTCTTTTTTTTCAGTATCCATTCCATGTCTATCAAATCCTCACCGGAATGTTGGGCTCACCTCCTTGATGTTTTCCCCTGGGTTTGAAAAATCTCTGAGGGTAGTCTTGATAGGTTTTGGTCCTTTGCACTGCACCTGAATTCCTCCCAGATCATTTTCCAGAGATGAAAAATTCTGAATTATCACGTGAATTTCATTTGATCCTATCTCCATTGCAGAGTGTTTGTAAGCCTCACATTCCTTCTATTATTTTCGGAAAACAATTCCAAAACACCAGAAAGTTGAGATGCATAGTAACTACCAGAAACTGGTCTAGGAAGAAATGAGGAAAGGGAAAATAGCAAAAACATGCCAAAAGAAAGCTGAAAGAAATAGAAAAATAAGAAAAAAAAAAAAAAAACAAAGAGGAAGACAAAACTTGGAGGGAAACTTATGAGAGACATGGCACGGGTACTGAAAAAAAAATTAACAAAAGAAATAATTGCCAAAGTGAAATCCACCAAAAGGCATGGCACGCCATCAGCTGCAGGGACAGGCATCAAAGTATGCACAATTGATCCCCATTGAAACCGCAATGAAATTTCCTTTCGGGAAGGGAAAGGAAATCTTGCGGAACAGCAAAGAAAGACTTCAAAACACTCTGGAAAGGAGATATGATGAAATGAAATGGAATTGAAAAAAAAGCCCCAAAACCCCAAAATTCTGGTGATATAGTGACTCCTAGAAAGTGGTCTGGGAGGAAATGAGGTGCAGTGCAAAGGACCAAATCAGGCCAAAATAAGGCCAGAGATGTTGCAAAAGCAGGGGAAAAATCAAGGAGGGAGACACAACTTGGCGGGAAAGATAGGAGGGACATTGCATGCACACATTAAAAATAAGAGAAATATAAAAAATAAACAGGAAAAAACTTCTCCTAAGTGAAATCCATCAAAAGGCATGGCATGCCATCAGCTGCAGGGACAGGCACCCAAACATGCCAAAATTGATCCCTCCTGAAGGCTGAAACAGAAAAGAAGGACTTAGGAATTCTATGGAATGGAGATATT
>JAYDZK010000001.1:49574610-49605299 GCA_034509185.1 Euphonia xanthogaster
AAAGGAAATGAAACTGGATGAAAAAAAAAAAAAATTGGGAAATTTCGGGACTAGGAGAAAATGGATGGGGATTACAGCGGGTGCAGTACAAAGGACCAAATCAGGCCAAAAGTAAGCCCAGAGATGTTGCAAAAGCAGGGGAAAAATCAGGGAGGGAGACACAACTTGGAGGAAAAGATAGGAGGGACATGGCATGCACTCATTAAAAATAAAAATAAAAAAACGGGAAAAATCTTCTCCTAAGTGAAATCCATCAAAAGTAATGGCATGCCATCACCTGCAGGGACATGCACCCAAACATGCCAAAATTGATCTCTCCTGAAGGCTGAAACACTAAAGAAGGAATTAGGAATTGTATGGAATGGAGATATTATCAAAGGAAATGAAATTGGATGAAAAAAAGAAAAATTGGGAATTTTCGGGACTACGAGAAAATGGATGGGGATTATAGCGGGTGCAGTACAAAGGACCAAATCAGGCCAAAATGAGGCCACAGATGTTTCAAAAGCAGGGGAAAAATCAAGGAGCGAGACACAAAAATTGGAAGGGAATATATGACCGAAATGTCTTCAATGCGAAAAAAACAAAATCTAAAAAAAGAAGAAATTGTTGCCGTAGTGAAATTAATCAAAATGCATCGGATCCTATCGTGTGCACGGACATGGACCAAAGATTGCCTAAGTTGTCTGCCTTGATATCGCAGGATTCCCTTTATCTTGCCAAAAGGAAGTGCCATGTGGTGGCAGGTTTGTTTTCCAGTTGGGACGTCTTTTGCAGACTGCGGTTTGCCTGGAGCTCTGGGCTCTGTGGTTTTTGAGATGCTAACCCTAGGCGTAATCCTAACCCTAACCCTAGGCAGTAAAAGCCGCCTTGGCCTCAGGTCCCAAGGAAAAATCTGTGGTGGCAACAATGTTGTGTTAATTTTGCATTCCCCTTGTGACACCTCTCGCAGCTGCGGTGTGCCTGGAGCTCTGGGCTCTGTGGTTTTTGAGATGCTAACCCTAGGCGTAATCCTAACCCTAACCCTAGGCAGGAAAAGCAGCCTTGGTTTCAGGCTGGTCCCTAGGAAAAAGCTGCGGAGGCCGCCATGTTGTGGCGGTTTTGCGTTCCCCTTGGGACACCTTTCGCAGCTGCGGTGTGTTTGGAGCTCTGGGCTCTGTGGTTTTTGAGATGCTAACCCTAGGCATAACCCTAACCCAACCCTAGCCAGTAAAAGCAGCCTTGGCCTCAGGCTGGTCTCGAGGAAAAATCTGTCGATACAGCCATGTCGGTGTAGTTTTGCGTTCCCCTTGAGATGCCTTTCGCAGCTGCAGTGTGCCTGGAGCTCTGGGCTCTGTGGTTTTTTGAGACGCTAACTCTAGGCGTAATCCTAACCCTAACCCTAGGCAGTAAAAGCAGCCTTGGCCTCAGGCTATTCCATAGGAAATTCCGTGGTGGCAGCCATGTGGTGGCAGTTTAGCATTCCCCTTGGGAAGCCTTTCACAGCTGCATTGTGCCTGGAGCTCTGGGCTCTGGATTTTTAGACGCTAACCATAGGCATAACCCTAACCTTAACCCTAGGCAGTAAAAGCAGCCTTTGCCTTAGACTGGTCCCAAAGAAAAAGCCGTGGAGTCAGCCATGTTGTGGAAGTTTTGTTTTAGTCACTAAATATCCAATTTTTTTTTTTCTTCTCTTATTTTTCTTTTGATTATTTCTCTATTACTGAGTATTTTTCATCTTTCTTTTCTGTTTCCAGGATTTCAATTGGTCTCAATTGGGCAAGCTTCTCTCCATGTCTCTACACTTGATGGCATCCCATGCATTTTTATTGCTTTCAGTTTGGCGATGATTTTTTTTTTTTTTTCAGTATTCATGCCTTATCTCTCATATCTTCTCCTCAAAGTTGTGTCTTCCTCTGTGATTTTTAGTCCTGCTTTTTCAGCCTCTGTGAGCCTAGATTTGGCAGGTTTTGGTTTTTTGCACTGCACCTCATTTCCTCCTAGACCATTTTCTGGTAGTCACTGAATGTCCCAATTTTCTGTTTTTTTCTAGTTTTTTTTTTCCATTGCATTTCATTTGGTCATATCTCCTTTCCAGAGTGTTCGTAAGCCTTTCTTTTCTTTTCTTTTCACCATTTCATTTCCTGACCCCTATTTTTTTAAATGAAATATGTTTGTACTCAGGAATTTCTTTTACATGGACCTGCATATAGGGTTGCACAGAGAGCCAGCCATGAGTTTACTACTATTAAATAACTTAAATGCCCTATGAAATATCAGTGGAGGTCCTGAAGTAATTATACCCAGTTATGCAGCTACTTTCCACCAGGGACAACAGGCCAGATTCTGTATCCACAGTAATTCCACACAGCACAGAACGATTTATGCTCCAGCAAGACATAGTAGAATTGATATTAATAGTTTCCTTTTACGGTAGCAGTTCACCAGAATCCTGAAAAATACTTGTCAAAATTATTTATATGGTAAACTGAGGTAAGATGAATAAAATTTTTTTTACAGGCTGAAACCTCTTAAGGGGCATTCACCAACAACTTGGATTTCTCCTACTGGACACAGGCATCACTACTGCAGCAGATTTGTTGGATTCTATCATGTTCTTTGCTGAACTGCAACCACTGCAGTTAGACATTTAAAAATCTGGGCCATGAGCTTTTTTTACTTACTGTCACAAGGAAGATGCAAAAACATAAAAGCTTCAGCCCTCACCTTTAGAGCATGTTCAGGGTGGCAGCACACAGTGTAGATCCATTGCATTTTATTTATGTACAGCACAATCCTTTAATTCCTGACCTCTCATTATAGCCAATACAGTTAATAAAATACATACATAACCAGATGAGACACATGGAGGAAAAATGAGAAGAAAAGCAAATTTAAACCCATACAAAAATTATACAAACTTTATAAAATCCATTTAATAGCACTCTACACAATGGAAGGTCTTCCCAAGACCTTAGAGAACAGAGAATTTTCACAGTTTTGCCAAGGTGGTTCATATTTACAAATAATTTTTTTATGCAAAGCTGAGTCATGAAGGACAGACTGGGAAGCTGAAGCTTCACAAGAGGATGATAATGTTGGGTGATTACAATTAATCCACAAACACTGGGTCTTCTACGGAGAGTATAAGACTTCTCTTAGCTACATGCAAAAATCACATCATTTATCCCGTTGAGATTTATGGAGATTAGGCTTTTTTAATTCCCTCTCTTGTGGCCTTTCAATATCCTTAAATCTATCTTTAGAGCTCTAATGCTATGGCCAGTTGTACCATAGCACAGATTCTACTGTGTTTTCTAATAAAGAATATTAAACATATAATAAAAATAAATATATAATAACATTTTAATAAAACAGAAATAAATAAACTGAAAGTAAAAGAAAAAAAAAAACATCTACTGTACCATCTTTTTATTTAAAGTTTGGGACAGATGCTAAAACTGAAGTCCTGGAGGGTCTACAGGCACAGCTGGCATCGTTTTCATGACACTGTATTGCCATGGCCTACACAGCTGTGAGTGTACATCTTAACCTGACACTAGTTAAAAGCTTTTCCCACTATTGTATAGCATGTTAAAAAAAATTATACTGATTTTTACTTTACAGTTCCACAGAGCTGTTGTGGTTACATACCTAGTAGTGATATGAAGGGTTTTGTGGCTATTACTAGTGTAAGGGATCAGCTCAGAGTTTATCTATAAGGTCTCTAGGAATATATATATCCAGGAGTGCTGCTGCATCAGGCCTAGTGATATATCACAGCCCTTGGCCTGCTATGCTTGCTCTCAATTACATTTCTGTAGCAGCACTGGAAGATTGTGTCCCTTCTTCAGCTGCCAACTGGGGGTTCACAGTGCTCTGGTGTCTCAGTGGAAGGTGCTCAAGTTTCTATCAGTTTGACATTTATGTTTTACATTAACAATTATAAATTTGGTTCAAGGTTCTCTTTTTTCCATGAGGAATCAATAACATTCATTGAGAGAATTATAATGTCCCACCTCTAAAATATTATAGCTGTTTTGCAGTAATTTCAGGTGTTTGGGTAAATACCTTTTGTCAACATTAACACCTACCACTTTAGGTCATTTTTTCCACACACCTTTCCTATTGCAGGGAACCTGCAAGATCATGCAGAAGACGTTATTCAATTTCTAAAATGCTCTTTTTTGTCCTATAGAAAATCAGATGAGAACTTATACTTTTCTTGCTTTCTCTCCAGATTCACCTGCTGTCAGAATCAGTGCACCTGGTACAATCACAGCACACTCATCCATGGCAAAAACTTTGGATGATCTTCATATGGTGGGGCAGGCCAGTGGCTGATCTCCAGTGATGTTAACATTGAACAGTCTGCAAGGCCTGGAAAAGGGATTTAATCTACTGTGACACCTATATTAAAATGCTAGTTACAGTGACAGAATAAAAATATTTAACGTGCAGGTTTATAAAACAGTGCTCTCCTATCTTTAGACAATAACTTTATTCAGAGTGACATTTGATTCTATGAAGCTGATAGTCTGCAGTTCTACAAATGAGTACTTAATATTTTCTGTTCCATCTTTCAGCATATATGTGCTTTACATTACAAGAATGACGTGATCTGGTTATTTTAGCCCATGAAGCCACTTGCTTCCAATTACTTCCTTTGAATTAGATATCCAAATTTGAATTGGATATCACCTTTGATATCCACTAATTACCTACTTCAAGTACTGATCTGAAGTCCTCAAGTCTCCTAGGGATGAGAAATGGCCACATAATGATGTGATTCCTGCAAAGAAACAACTGGAAAACGTGCCATACTGACACCTGTGTATAGGAAATGGCATCACCAGTGGCCTTACCTGCCTCCCTGCTGTGTCTGGATTATAAACAATATCCTCCAAACCTGAAATATATACCCTTCTCCAATGGCTGCTGGCTCTGGCTTTTGGATCATATCCCATTCAACAATTAGCAACCCTGCCTTTTCCCCTTCACAATTTTCAGAAAACTACACATGAGTAATCAGTACAAAACCCTGGATGTTTTTTCTTCCCTGTTATGTTTTCAGAAGAATTTCATTAATGGGATGGCATCACAATCTGCTTTCATTTGTATATGCATCCATGTAAATAAATCAGGGGGAAAGAGAAGTTCAATACTGAGGTGGCTAGCTGGGAGGACTGGAGAGGACCCCTGTCCTTCCAGATTGTCCGGCTAGCAACCAGCACCGCTGTCAACATGGGGCACTCTCCTGGGATTCGCGATCCCTGAACAGCACCTAAGGAGGTTGCCCGGAACTACATCAGACAGCAGCCTCCTTGCTAATGGACAAGACTCGCAGCGACAGCCAACAGAAGACAAGAGAGCGGACTCCAGCTGAGGGTACAACCTTGTTTATCTGGTCCAGGGGAACCGACAGCCGAAGACAGGGATTACAGGGTTAGAGCCCCTTATAAGGGGCACAGGAGACAGGGGAGTGGTCAACAGCTGAGTGAATGGGGTTCCAGAGGGGAGTGGGATATCAAAGACTGACATCCAAAACAGACCAGTGGGGGTAGATCAAGGGAGGGGCCCTGGTCTCTGATCCAATCACTCAATGTTCTGGGTAGAAGCTTCTAGAGGGAAAGGAGGGAGCGCCGAGTGACGGACAGAGCACCAGGGAGGGACTTAGGAAAAGATACAATGGTTACTGTGGGGATATGGGAGGAGTGAGGATGACAGGCATGGGGGAGGAGGGTGGAGAGAACCAGGACAAAACCATTACAAAAGTAGGGGGATACAGAACAATCCAACTTATAAACACAACACAGGCACTAGGTCCCACAGATGTCCAACTGAACCTTGCTAGGTTAGATTTCATTCTGGAAAGGAAAACCAACTAGCCTCAGGATTTCACAGCTGAACCACAAGCATGTACTTTTCATAAAACATATGTGTTTACTCTGTGCTTTACAACCTAATTGTCATCTTGGGCTTACGTGATTCACATGTTGCACTAAAGTCTGCATTTTTAAAGAACAACAACAAAAAAAGACAAAAAACCAATTCAGCAAGGGCTGCAGAATCAGAAAGGTTATCAAGAAAAAATTAGCACCAAAATTCTTCTGCATTTTTCCATGCATTATTGAATAGTAATAAAGGCTTTGGAGTGTCTCACTGCCTAATTATCTGCTTTGAAAATTAATTATTAGTGAAACAGAAATTTTTAGCTTGGCGACCTTTTTTTGTGAAGACCTCCATGTTAAGTTACCCAAGAAAGTATTTTTGCATGTAGTTCAAATGCAAGTACCTGCCTTTCCAATTTCATAATAATTTGTTTCTGCTGTATAGTCACCCCGGGTGCAGGCATTATCACAGGGTAGAGACAGTAAAAGGGAGCAAGAAAGCATCAGTGAAAGGAGAAAAACATTATTTTTATCTTATAGATAAGAAAAATAATGGGGCAAGCAAGTCCTTAGTTTCTCTAATATAACATTATAAGTGATTCCAAGTCACTGTCTGTGGGAAGCGATAATGCCATGTCAACAGCCTCACCACATCCTCCCAGAGGCTCACAGGCCAAGGTGTAAATAATTTCCTGCTGGGAATGATTCCCCATTTTGCCTTTGGGAAATGAATTGGGCAATTGGTAGCAAAGGATACCACCCGAACTGCTCTAGGGAGACATTATAGCAGCTTTCTGGTGTCTAAAGAAGGCAATGGTAAGACTGGAGAGGGACTTTTCAGGAAGGCATGCAGTAATTGAACAAAGGGAAATGGCTTTAGATTAGATATTAGGAAGAAATTATAAGGGTGGTGAGTTGCTGGAACAGATTGCTCAGAGATGTTGTGTACTCCCCATCCCTGAAAGTGTTCAAGATCCGGCTGGATTGGGATCCTGAGCAACTCAGGGTTTAGTGGAAGATTCCCTAATCATGGCAAAGTTCCATGTTGGAACTTTGTTCCAACAAAGATGGTCCCTTTCAACCCAAACTATTTGTGATTCTGTGATACTATGATTCTATCCTGTTGTGGAAAAATCAAGGTAAATGACTGGACCATGTAAGAAAAGAAAACAGACAAAATAGGAGAAAACAGATTTTAGGAAATTAATGTAAAACGAGAAAAGAAACAAGTGCCTATTTCCAAATGAATCACTTTAATTATGTTGAAAATACGAAGTCTTCCCAAAACAACTATCTCTGTGTGTGAGTATCTGCAGTAAGGGAATTGTGTGATAATTCTGTCTGCAGAGGATATTGTGCACAGAAAAGAAGTTGTAATGATAGAGCCACTGATCCTCTAACAATTGTGAAGGGAAACATCTAAATATTATCTCAGATTCTGCAATGTGAGGCTCCAGCCTTTCTGCTCTCATTACATCTAGAGGTAGCCCGTGTTGTAAACCTGCCTTGCCAGATGCCTTTAACAAGAGATATTTGTTATTAGTAACATGGAAATTTGCTAGACCAGCACCACCTGCATCACAGTAGCTGAGTACCTGCTAAAGGGTTTACTATCCACTAATGCTATGGCTCATAGCCTGTCTTCATATATTTTTCTGTGCTGAAAAACAGCACAACAGCACACAGGGGAAAAAAAAGACAAAAAAAAAAAAAAAGAAGGAAAGGGTTCTCATATTGACTTACACAAATATATCTAATTATATTCTGTGCCATTAACATTAAATGAATTGCTGTTTCTGCTGGGAGTTGAGAGCCAGCAAGTTTCAGAGCTGTAGCTTTGCCTACTCCATCAGGCAGGGGAAATTTGTGAGGAAAACAGCAGCTGTCTTTGATGAGGTTCATAACGTGTTTCTTGGTAACACAGCTCTTTATGATGCATGTACTGTTACATATTTTAATATAGGAAAATATTTTAGCCACCTTCACCATCAGCTGAAGGAACTCACAAGGGCTTCTGAGATCATCACATTAGTGTTGTGCCCTTTTGCTTCAGGTTGGTGTCCATGTTACTCATTAAATCTGCAACTTCTTGAGCACTTGGCTCTTAGTGCTGAATTAATGTGGATAAGAATTTAATTTATGCCAAAATTCTTCAACTAACTGAGGTATTTTGTTCCTGGTAGCATTGTTTAACATGATGTTCCAAAGCCTATGATACCAATTGGTCTTTTCAAAGCCTCTACAACTTGAATTTAGGTATGAATATTAAAATTTCTCCAGTTATTTAAAAAAGACAAAGATCTTGTATAATCTTATTTTAGTACTGCAGAAATAAGAATATTTCAGATTTTGGCAGTATACTCATCTATTTATTTATATGTCTAGGAGTTTCCTTGATTCTGTCCTATAATGAAAAATCAAATCTGCTTAAGCTTTTAGTCAACTTCTCATGTTTTATAAGAAAAAACAATGGAATTTTAAAACATTAGTACATTGTTACATTGACCAAATGCCTGGCATCGATCCTGTGAGTTAAAAAACAAGATCCCTGTCAGTCTTGGGTACATTTTCAGGTTGCCCCTTAGGCTTTGTTCCCAGGGAATGGAGGAGGTGTGACTGACTATAAGCAACCCCACATGGGTTTTCACCTACTGTGGACCATCATGTGGAGGCATGGGCCAAAATGTGATACCCCAGGGAAAAACTTTTGGTTCTACCAAACCCTGCAAGAACTGTGGAAATGGAGCACTTACAGTACCAGGCCATTTGGCAGCATTGTTGCTGAGCAGGTCCTCTTCTGTAGTTTGCAAGTCCCTGAATCCCTCCTCAGCTTCTACCAAAAGACTGACAGCTGTGATTCATGCTGAAGTGTTTCCTGCTGGAGCAGATTGTAAGCACTGAAAAAATGCAGGTGGCCTCTTCAGACAAAAAGGCTCCTTTTCCCCTTTTTTTTCTCTTCTCTCTCCACACTTCTGATATGTCCTTCCTGTAGTGGGCACAGTTAGTCTTATCTCTCCTTGTTCATTAAGCTTGTTGGAGATTTATTTCTAATTTAAGATGAAAATTCCTCTAATAAGGGTGAGTATCCCAAAAAAGGTATATTACCTACACTGCTGTTTGTAGAGAGCAAAGCATCACAAAGGTAAGAAATTATGGCTTTCTGGAAGGGTACTGTGCAGAACTCAGAGCCAGGATCACACAAAGGAAAAGTTAGGCACAGGGGTCTGGTGTAATCTTTCTGTAAAGCACCTGTGTTTGTAAGTAGGATTTAAGTCATCTGTACCAGGGATTTTCAATCCATTCCCCACCATTGCAAGTTACTGTTCATCTCTGCATTTATTGGACTAGAAAGTGAAACAAAATACCTGACTTTCTTCCAGGAGATAGCATCTTCATAAAAAGTTGTGATGTACTTTTTAGTACATAATAAGCAGTAAGGAAACAGAAATTCTGAAGTTGTCAATCAGCTTGATTTTAGATAAATATATTTTTGTTGAGTAGAAAGGAAAAAAATCACAGTCTCTAACTTACAAAGACTGAATGGAATTCTAGAGGCTATGCAAGGTTAAGGTTAACCTTCCTGTGCAGTAATAATGTACCAAAATTTTGCATAAATGAGTAACTTCCTCCACTCATTACATGTAAGAACTAGGAGCTTGACATCATCAGGTCTGACCATTTTCACGAGCTATTGCATATAATGCAGTCATCTAAAAATGCGGGTGTTAAAGTGGTAGGAGCTGCTGCCTGTCTCTTGTCTCCAGCAAGCCTCTCCTGTCGAAAAGCAAGCTGAGTTAACATTCACGCAATGCAGTCAAACTCCACTCAACACTCACTGCAGCTGGCTCAGAAGATAGAGGCAAGAAAGGCTCTTTTGCAAGGTTTTATTCCAGCAGAGTAACACCATCACCAAAGGACAAACCCAGGGAAAGAGGATGAACCACCTGGAGCAAGCAGCTTATAAAGGGGAAGGGGTGGGGGGCGGAGCTAAGGGCTGGGCAGAGGGACCTGGCCTCCAGGGGTAGGGGGGTGGCCACCAGAGGTACCAAGCCAGTGACAGGAGAAACCAGAGGAAGTTGTGGCACAAAGTCCATGGGGAAGACTGTTTTTCCCTTTGGGAGGCATGACTCTATGGTAAGTAGTTAATGTTTTCAGGGCTGAGGGCTTGGGGATTGACCAACGGGGGAGAATTCATGGGATGCTATAGTCATCCATGCATGAAGACAATTTGTTTGACTAAAGCACAGCTTTTAGAAGGATGAATATGGATGAGATTGAAAACCCCAAGAGGTGGACGATCTTGCTCCTCTCTTGGTTATCCATTTGAATGGGAAATTGTCCTTACATTTAAACATGTGTGTATAATTTTTCACTGTAATGTGCATAGCTTCAGCCTCCAAATATGTCTATATGTAGGAAAGACATTCTGTGCTGTCCTTGTGAGCTAGCAAGGGCTTCCTGAAGATAAGGAAGCCCCATATCTCTCCTGAAGGAAGACCAAAGTTGTTACCAAGGAGACAGGATGAAGGAGAGAAAGTTAAGAGATATGGATTCTGGCTGGCTCACAGAGTGACGTGGCTCCCTGGTCGCCTACTGGGAACTTTGTTTCTCTCTTATGACCAGTGGGCACTGAATGTGTATGTTGGATGGCTGTAAGTGTCTTGAAAAAGTATAAAAGCAACACTGCTGTAATAAAATCTCTCTCTTGCACCTTTTGATGGAGTCATGTATTTCTGTACTGTGTCGTACTCTATAATGACATCTATACACTCTTCCAAATATGTCTTTCTCCACTAGATTTAAAATTTCTTGTGTATCTAGGTTTTATTACCTTTTAAGGTACTTTGGCACAGGCATTGAGCCATCTACATGCTACTTGTGATACACCAAACAATTGGATCCTGTGAAGTTTCTCATTGCAAAACCTTTCTCCAATCCTCACAGGTCTTAGAAAAAAAGCCTACATTTAGTGTATATATATGTATTAAGCTCCATATGCCTAATTTCTCAGACAATCCCAATTTGTGCCTCTAAGGAGGTTGCAAGACATAACTCCATGCTGAAAAACGAGAGACAGACAACAGAGATTTTTCTTTGACACCTGTTAATGAACAGGGAGAAAAAAATGCTCTGGGCTTCTTGCAAACTCCCAACAACAAAGAGTTTTAAAAAGTGAGTAAAGTTTCTGTTGTATTTTATAAATAACGGGTCTCCTTTGCTTTTAATCATGCACATGAAAATGGTGGTTTGCTGTATATTTTTTAGCATTTGGGTAGTGATCTGCTGTTTCCCATTCCAGACGAAGAAGGTTCCTTAACAAAAAATGTAGTCTGAACAGGAAAGAAAGTCTTCCTCTCAATGTCTGTGGATGCTATTAAGAGATGGTGAAAAAATATTTAAAAAGTAAAATTTTCAGGAATTGACATTATCTAACTTTGTGATCTGTAATGCTGTATTTTTTAAATATTTAGACCTGAAGCCTTCCTTAGAGAGAACAAATTGTGGTTTGGTAACTTAGAATGACAGAATACTCCCTTTTGGTGATTAAAGAAAATTATTATAGCATTACCACCAAAACTTCAAATACTGCATAGTAAAAAAAAAATTCTTAGTAACAGTGAAGCATAAGCTCTCTCAAAGTATACCAGACAAAAAATACAACACTTTCCTTTGATGAAGATATAAGTTATCTTAAGACAGGAACAAGGGACTTCCTGGCTGGTTAAATGTCTGCAGTGTAGTCATCTACACCTAAATTTGACAGCTTTGGTTACCCTTGGGGCAGCAAGGAAAAAGTCACTTACAGGACATGTGTTGAGTAGTCTGGTTTAGATAGGTCCTTTAGGACAAATTAATTACACCCTGGATGTACCTAGATGACAAGTTCAGACATAAAGAGCCTCATTTTCACACATACATGTTTTCCTGCACCAATCCTGGTCTCTTTCTCCTCCACAATATGCATAGCTTGAACCATGCAATTCCCTTCCTCTTCCTCCAAATCCTCACTAAAGCAATCTTGCACACAATTTGTCCCTACAGGATAGTAGCTCTGGCTCGCAAAGATTTTTGACTCATTGATCTCTGTACCCTTGAATATATCACTAATGTGTAATTATTAAAGTAATTGTGTAATGTGTGTCCAGTGATTCAGCAGGAACAGAACAAGCTGCTTTCCTAAGCTGCTTTGGGTCCTAGGGAGTGAATTGCCTTACCACTGCAAAAATTCCTTTCTGCTTTATTTGTCAATCAAAATACTTTGGATTCAGCCCAGGGGATTCACATCACAAAGATCATCAACTTTTTTGCATGATAGCTTACATGCAATACTTGTCGCAAGAGAGAATTTTTAATGGTATCTGGCCTGAGTATCTTTCACCTCTTAGCATAAGAAAGTAGATTGGAATAACTGTGCTTCAGATATGGTACTTCATGTCCTTTTAGGGACCTGCGAAGAACATGTGAATTTCTGCAGTTTCAGAAAGTGATCTTGCAAAAGCTCCTGTGGTTGTCAAATTTGCAAAGACTCTGCTCTGTGAAAGAAAGAAGTGTTTCCTTTCCCTAAGCTTTTGCTTGCCTGCCTTGAAAAGAATTGGAAGTTGATCAATATCAATCCCCATGGCTACCTTACCTTATCAGTACTGCAGAACTTGTTCCCTCTGCTAAATCCAGGAGAACCTGCTAATTGTGGTTATTTCTGCAGGTACCAGAGTCCATGCAAATTGCATCTGCCTTCCTTTGAGATGGTGGCTGAAGCTTGATTTACTCACAGTGATTTTCAGTAGCTTGAAGCACACAACAGAAGCTGGCACATTGACCTTAAATGCAGGTTGGGGAGAAAGCCATGACTCATCCACAGCTAGTTCATCATCTTGCACTTGACAAGGACAAGGTTTTTAATGTCTATCTTTGGTGCAGTGTTGTACATATGTATGTCTGGACATCCATCACTTCACTACTTCTTGTCCTTACAAATGCTTTTTATTTTTGTCTGAAAATGTTTTTCTGTACATGATTTACACTTCTCAGGCACCTCCTGGAAGCTTCTTCTCTGATAGAGTAATTGCCCTGTTCTTTCTTGACAAAGTATTGATCACAAGTTAGTTCACTCTAAAGCTGTTGTGACATTTTGATGATCAGTAAGTGCTCTATCAGCTTCATTCAAGTTTCAGGAAATGCCAAGAACTGGAACACGCTGGCAAATCCAGGCAGCTCTCAGAATACTATCCCTTTAATAAACATCCTGGAGGGACAGCTGTGAGGCACTGGCTCTCCTGAAGCTGCTGAAATACCTGTTTCCTTTCCTTCTTTAGAAAAGTTTCCATTGGTTCATAATTCTTTAGTCCTTTATATTTACAATGAGAGATGCTGTTTATAATGAATTGCTCATTGTTCCCCCCCTAGATTCTCATCAGCATCTAAATAAACAAAATGAACAATAAATAGCAAAAAACAAACAGAATGAAAAATTGTCACTTAGTAGCAGCATTCCTACTAACAGAAAAATCAGCACTAGAAAAGCGACTCTATCAGCTGACACAGAGAAATACTTCTCTAAGATTTCACCAGGTATCAATTCTCCTCTGGTCTCAGGAATGGTATTAACCACCTCCTGAGAATAAAACCAGAATTAGGGTACATACCCCATGTCTATAAAATAAATAGTAGCACTTCAGCCACACTGTATTTGTTTTAGGAGAAAAAAAGTTTTTCCATTGCTGGTGCCACAATGAAAATACACTTAACAAATTTTTTCTGTATGCTAATGAAGGAACCATCCTATTTAGCAGTTCTAAACTTAATAGTGGTCATAAATCTTCTGACCAGCCTTCTAAAGTGTCAGGGAATGAGTGTTTTATTTGGTCATCTGTCTGTGGAATAGCAATATTTGTAATCTTCCTGTGGTGTGTAAGCCTATGTATCATTTCTTAATGAGGGAATATGAGAGTGTCATGCTGTGCTCAAATCATTCACGTCTTCCACTCTGCGGGTCAGGAGATTAATAATCTCTGACTTTCTTCTTCAGTCATTGCACCACAACTGAGCCTTAGTTTGTGTCTCACTGAAGCCTCTCAGGGAATTCTTTCATGGCCATTTTCTTTCCCTGAGGAATTGCCAAGCTTTTCTGAACTGTCCCCACAAGCACAAAGCAGAATGAGCTCAGTGAGCAGAATAAAGTCACTGCTTTACACAAGTGACTCTCCTCCTGGCAAACCTTTGTGCTTGCAGCTGCTCAGCACCAGCACTTCCCATCCTCTCACCTCCCCTGGATCCAGCCTCTGTCAATCTTTTTCTCTAACTTGAGTGTGTAAATTCAATCTAATTAAATATTTTTTATTAATTAATCTCCAAAAAAGATGTTTTGTTTTTGGCCGAGAT
The DNA here is from genome assembly GCA_034509185.1 of Euphonia xanthogaster. Lineage (NCBI taxonomy): Eukaryota > Metazoa > Chordata > Aves > Passeriformes > Fringillidae > Euphonia > Euphonia xanthogaster. Next base: position 49,588,860 of record JAYDZK010000001.1, read on the forward strand.
CATTGGTTCCATGGGTTTACATTGACACAAATTTAGGAGGGTTGATTTGTGTTAGGTTGGAACCAATAGGGATGGAGAGATGGGAAAAAGGTATTGCTTAGGTTCACCCTCCCCTGCCAAGACTACTAATGAAATTAGATGCTCTGAAGTGAGCTAACTATTTCCATTTATTCTGACTGGTTTTCTTTCCTTGTACTTTTGCTGCGAAGTTTATGCCCCACATGTCTATAAGATGATCAAAGTTAGTCAGAGTTGCACGGCTCCAAACGATAAAGGAAGCCTTATTGCCCTGAAGAAATGCTTTGATTTCAAAGCAGCTTCTATTGACCTCAGTGAAAAAAAAAATCCAATAAAATAACTTCTGCAGCAGAAAAATTTTGCTTTACAAAGACCTTTTAAATTCTTACAAAGGCAATTGTGAAAAATAATAAACAAGTCATTGGGTTAAATTTAGAAAATTACCTGATGATAAAGGATAAATTGCCCAAAGATTAAGCAAATTAAGTAAGTATAGTCTGTTCAAGACCTGTCTTTGAAAGTAATTTTGATCAAATCCACAAGGAAAATGAGTGTGTTAATTCTTTTGGCTTTCAAAAATCCGAACATTTCAATTAATATTCAATTAATATTCACTAAGGCAAAACAGAACATATACTTATGTCCTGTCCTCTATCTTGTTTATATGTACATTATATATATACACATATATATATATATATACATATATATACATATGTGTGCATGCATATAATATGCTTCTGTTTTTATTAATTGTGACTAAGCTCAATAAAATTCAGATTATGTTTTCAAAATAATTTGATTTCACTTATTTGGTAATTATTTAGTTTCACATGTTTACATTGGGATAAGGTAAACAATTTCTAACAAGGAACTTATGAATATTCTTTCTATTCAGTTCTCTGTGAACAAATCCTAATTCTTCCCAGTGTAATTGTCATTCATAATTATTTCCTTAATAATTCATGCAAAAAATTTGCAGCCTAATTCATTCTTAAGCAGGTTCATTGAGCCCATTTGAATTCTGAGCTATGGTGGTTAGAATGATCATTCTGTATGGTTTTTGTCCTTGATGGCAGAAGGAATTGAATCAAACTTTTCATTCAGCCTAAGCACTCTTCTAAATCAGGATGGATTTCTGTGTGTGATTTAGTACTGTTCAGTGATGAAAGTGAATTGACTACAACTCTCTTGATCAATTATCTGGTGCAACCCGAAACTTTTGATGACTAAGTTTTTGAATTCAACAGTCTGCAACAAATTGTGCCATTAATCATCCTGACTGTAAGTGTGTTGAAAGATTGTTAAAAGACAAACCAATGTTTTAAAAATCAAGGGCATCTTTTGAAAGGTTGTTTTAGTCTGCCCTTGATAGCATTGGAAGAGGGAGGGAGAGAGAGAGAGGGAGACCTTCCTCTGTTGATTTCAGTCTCAAGAATTTCAGTGCCCAAAAGTACTCTAATTGGACAGAATAAAAGAGGATTTTGAATTAATTTCTACTCAACAATTTAGGTACATTTTTTCAGAAAACAGGGGTTTGGGACTGTTTCGTATTAGTTTTCTCAATTTGGATTTTTTTCCTTAATGCTTCCAATTTGCCAAGCTCCAAGTTCTTACTAATACCCTTATGCAAATCTCTCTCACTTTGTTGGCAGATAAGATAATAAATAAACTGCTCTAACTCTGACATTGTTCAGCTGAGATTTGACCAAGTTAGAAGTGGTGTAACATGGAGGAACAAGTCCCAGTGGAGAGATGGAACTGCTTCTGCACAGTGGGGGCACTGGTACCAACATTGGAACATAAAGACACATTAGGATGACTGAACACAAACAGCTGCTGCAGAAGACTGCTAAATGATGGATGATTGTGACAGCTTCCTCTCCACTCCCACAAGGCAAGGTAATTCTTCAGGTTTTGCAATCTAACACATGAGAAAAAAATCTGGCAAGTGGTTGCTCACTGTTGTCATGCTGTTTTGAGCAATTTAGGAGCTAAACTTCAGAGGTTGAGACCTCTTTTAAATTTCAGGAGCCCCCTTCTTGGAGAACCTGCACCAAAACACAGGGAGAAGAGCAGCATCTGCACTGCTGACAAGGGAGAACACCAAAACCTTACCTGCCAAGTTACTGCAGTTCTGCCTGGCAGACCGAGGAGAGAATTTGTCACAGCCATGATCCTTCTTCTAGTGCCCAAAAAAGACATGAAGACATGACCAAGAAATCTTAAGAACATGTATGAGGGAAAAGAAAGGAAGAAAGAGAAAGGAAGGATAAGAGTAGGGAAACATATAATCACCAATGGATCTGTGACAAGGCTTGATTGCTGCAGTTTAAATGTCCCATGGTCATGGTCTTGATGTGTCAAGAGCTGGGGAAAGAGTTGTGTCCCTGTTTATTTCATTTTCATGTCCCAGTTTATATATTTTTTTTAAATAAATCTTTTCAAACTGCCTCTCATTTGCAGTAAATGTGCTAAATTTGACATTTTCGCTGCCTGAGTGCTTCTGTGGTCAGAGTTGTTCCACACTGACATGGCAGAGCTGATGGAATGTAAGTCCACAACTAGCAATTATTTTCTCATTCTGGTTCTTTGATTATTATTTTTTATCTTGTCAACAGTATAAAGCCTTGTTCAGTGGATACTTGCTATGAGAATGAACACAGAGTAAAAATTTAGAGAATCATCTTCAAAACTGAAGAGACAACTATGACAGGGAACACAAGCAGAGTAGAGCACGTGTAGCAGGTATCTATAGCATTTAATTCTCATTTTAGTAAAAACTTATGCCTGGAAGTTTCAGAGGAAGTTGAAGGATCCCAGCTGAGGTCTTTACTAAACAGAGGTGGATCTTGAACACCTACATTTCACCTAACACTGAAAACATGTTCTCCAGGGTTGGATTCACAGATCACACTCTTGGCTGCCTGGTAGCACCTGCATGTGGCTCTGGGATCCAACTGGATACATGAAGTTTCTGTTATTTTCTTTAACCATCTTAGGGCAAAATGTATGCTCCCAACCAATGCTGTATTGCCTCACTCCATCCTTACAGATCTGTCTGCTATTACGACTTCTGTTTCCAGCTGATCCAATTCAACAAAGTTCTGCTTCAAGAGCTAATCAGGCAGCATAAAAAGAATCTGTTCAACAATGTCAGACACCCCAAGTGAGCCTTTTTGTAGATTTTTGTTTGCACTTCTGACAGCAGCATCCTTAATAGAGGGCTGGATACAGCCTTTCATGTTGTCATGCAAAGAACATGTCCAGGAAAAGCAGAGATGAGCTAAACAAATACAGTGTCAGGGAAACACCTCTCTAGCCTCTACTGAGTCTCCTCCTCAACTCTGCTCTCACGAGACCCCATATGGAGAACTGCATCCAGCTATAGAAAAGACCTCAGCTTAGGAAATACATGGACATGTTGGAAGGGATCCAGAGGAGGGACACAAAAATGCATATCTAGGAAGCCAGGCTGAGAGAGTTGGGACTGTTCGTCCTGGAGAACAGACAACTCTGAGGTGAGTTTATTGCATCTTTCCAGGATGTAAAGAGGCTATGAGAAAGATGGGGACGGATATTTGAGTAGGGCCTGTTGTAACATGACAAGGGGTAAAGCTTTTAAACTAAAAGAGATTAGATTTAGACTAGATATAAATAATAAATTTTTTTCACAAGAAAGGTGGTAGAACACTTGAACAAGTTGCACACAAATGCTTGGGGAATGCTCCAAGGCCAGGATGGTTGGAGCTCTGAGCAATCTGATCTAGCTGAAGATGTCACTACTCATTGCAGGGGGTTTGGAATTATATGACCCTTAAAAGTCCCTTATAACCCAAACTATTCTATGATTTTACAACTGGCTCTGGCTACACAAACTTCAACTATGGTTGTCACCTTTCTTGTGGATCCAAGGGAAGGAACCAAACCAGTCACCAAATCAGGAGAGGTGGCCACATGCTTGATGTGTTAAATGGCACATGGCTATTTTATAAGGTATTTAAATACCTAATACTGCTGAAACACTGAAAATATTTTTAAGGGTTCACAGGACTCTGCCTTGGGCATTGCATTATTTGCAGATGCGCAGCTGTGCTATGGCAATTTGGTGGATTATGATCACCAAGTATGAAGGCATCCTCGAGCCAAGGCAAATGTCTGCCAGTGAGCTCCTAGGGACCCTGGGAATCCCATCAATGCCCACTTGAAGTGTATCAGCATTTTGTACAGACTATCAGATGGTCAATGCCTGGTAGAAGAACCTTGAACCCTTTCTATTTGGGATGAATTTCAACGTGCCATCTCCAGACTGTCTCACAGATTTCACTCTCTCTTCTGGCCATTTGCTTTCTTCTCCTCCTCTCTGCTGTTAAGACACAGAATGAAATTCATGGGTTTTGGCAGTGTATTGAACCAGAGGGAACATTTTCATTAAACTCAGAATTGAAAATTGTATTATAAGCATTGAGATGCTGAAAAGTCAAGTCTTCAAGTCCAGGAGATTTATAAGGTTTTAAGAGTCTTTCACTGACTCTTCATGCTCCTGGAGAAAAGCTTTTAAAATCAACCAGAGAGATATAATTTCTGTGCATATATGTGTGGTTTTGAGTTCTGCCCAAAGTCTCCAGCTATTCTCAGGAATGCTGGGTATAATCCAGCTTGGGTTTTTTTTCAGAACTTCCAATCAAACAGAATACAGAATAGCTGTGGCCTTAAGCTATTGTCTATTTGAACACTTGCAAAACTAGTACAGGACTTAAGGAAAATCTGTGTCTGATAGATTTTTCATGAGCTCTGAAGCATTTCTGTATCTCTTCTTCCCCTCTTTTTAGGAGTTACAGACTCAGAGTCCTTCTCTAATTGCTAAAAATTCATCTTCCTTCTCCCCACTTCTCTTGGTTCTGTGAGCTATCAATCAGCAAAGAGAAAATACAGCCATAAACATTAGAGCTGACAAAAGCCAGGGGATTCTTGCTTCTCAGAAACAAAAATTTGTTTTTCTAATAAGAGATATTTTGGATACTGCTTAATTGCTTCTGAAAAATAGATTGCTGTTGACACTGAATGCTTTGATTAAGACAAAATTACTCTGCTGCGTGCACTGCTGGTCTGGTTCACTGGCTGTATTGAAATGTGGTTCTTTACTACTCCTGAAACTCTGCTTTCTAGTTTTCTGTATTAATAATTCTCTGAACATTCTTATATACAGGCTTAAGTACTTCACAGAGAAACAGTCACTCACTGGGAACTGTTTTTTTCTTTTTTCTTTGGCATCTGGGGGGCACTAAACCTCAAATGAATGAATACTTGCTACCAAAAAGCAAAAGACCTCATGTTTACAAAAGAAAATATGTCACTCAAGAGCTTTGTTTTATTCTTTGTTTTGTCCATGAAGTGAACCTCTGGGCAACTTTCTGAGTCACATGCATCTGTTTCTGGGAGGTCTAAAAAGACAACATAAAATACCTCACTCAAAACAGATTCTTCAGTTATACTTTCTTGGTTTCTCATTCACTTTCATTTCAGAAAAAAAAATATAACATCTTTGAACTGAAAAATTAGTTTCTCATTTCTGTATTACATGAAAGCTGAATATCTTATGTGATATGACAGGAAGAACCAGGGCACTAAATTATTCAAGGCTTGCTGAGAAGATACGGGACTTATCATAATGAAGGTTAAATCCCTGAACAGGTTGGTATTTGCTGAAAATTGCTTCTATCTGTTTCAGCTGAGGTGAGATGTGCTGGTACTCTCAGTGCAGAGCCTTTGCCTCCAGTTCTCTCTCATATATGTCTTCTCTGTGCCACGCACACAGAGTTTTGTGGTACCTGCTGCAGTCTGAATTGAAGTTGTTTGAGCATCAGCAAGTGTTGGGCATGGGGGATGGATTCTTCCCAGGGCTTGCTGGCATAGCAATACTCTTCCCAGCACCTGAGTTGCCTCCAAAGGAGAAAGAAGGCTGCTCAGCCTTCGTACTTCAGTGTGATGTCCTTGCGTGTGGCTGGAAGAACAGAGGTGAGTGCTCAGCTGGAATTTGCACAGGGGGCTTGCACATGTGCCCAGAGGTGATTCCAGCAGCCAAGGCTGTTTGAATAGAGAGGCAGGTCTGCATTGCAGGTCCCCATGTTGTGCCTGTCCTCCATGCAATGGGTGTTATTCCCATGAAGCTGGTCAGACAAGGTTAAAAATACCATAAAGAGTTAAAAAGCAAAAATAAAATTTCTTGAAAAACAAAGAAAAAATTCTACCTTCCATTTTTTTGGCTTTACTTTTCTGGAGAGGTATGGATAGAAATGACATAGACAGCTTTCTGGGAATGAGGTTCAGTGATCTCCTGGAGGAAAGAGACTGCAAATGGAGGGGTTTTAAAGAACATGGTGTCTTCTCCGTAGGAACACTATTTCCTCACTGTCACCATAAACAAACCTTTAAAAAGAAGTGATGAACCTCCGTGTAATATTTGCTCCACAATTTCTGCATGTAATCCATTGTATTCTAACCCTGCTAACATAAGGTTGGTGAGGTGTTACCCACTGTAATCTTGTTATGGATATCTAAGAATTTCTTCTATAACAGAATTCTGCACTGGCATTTACTACAGAATGCCATTTTGGTGTCACAGGAAATAGAGTCTGGAAGTCTGGACTCTGGCTCACAAAGCTTCTTGGTTTCACATGAAAGGAAAATGGCTGATGTCATTTGCTACCTCTTCCAGCTTGTGAATTTAACTAAGGAAAGTTTTTATTTATTTCAGGTAGGCCCACAAATAGGAAAGTAGGACAATCCCTGCTATTTGGAGTACAGAGTCTTGTGAAAACTGGCCGGTGGGTGGAGCTGACATGATGGCTCCTTCGTGGCAGTTCTAGGTTTCACAATCTATGTCTACACTACCAAGTGGAAGACAGCCAGAGAGGAAGCACATGGTCTTGAGGTCAAGGAGCATCAGCTGGCTCTTGCCTACATGGCTTAGGGCTCACCACAGTGCAGGGCAGTGCAGGGCAGTGCAGAGCAGAGCAGAGCAGAGCAGAGCAGAGTTGGCTATATCTATAAGCCTTTGTCTCAAAGTGTTTCCTACATGTCTCATGGGTTTAATACCTGAGTACTTTTTTACATTTTTTTCAGTTCAAAGTACCTTATATGGTTGTTGTAGGTCACCAGAATGCTGTTTCTAAAACCTGAAACTGAGGACGTGTTGCATAGCTTTGCATAGGGCAGAAGGACAAACAAGAGTGTTTGAGGGAGTATAGGCAGCTGGGATGGCATCATAGGACTGTGTGGGGCACAGGGAGCCAAACCTGCTGGAGTCTCATCCATAATGGTTTTGGGCTCTTCCTGGAGCAAAGTATACCCCTATTTTGCCCAGGAGAAAACTGGGTGAAGTCATCCCAAGCCCAGCAGGAAATGAACTGTTACTTAAAACTGTGGCCAGCCAAGGTGGGCTGTTCAAGCTTTGTTCCTGATTTGTTCTCATTAGCAGTTTTAATGTAACTATTGTCTCTAGATTTGCAGGTCTCCTATGAGCTCCTGGTGGCCCACAGAGTTTATGGAATTATCTGTCCCTCATCCTGCAGGGAGGCAAATATCATCACGCAGGGAACCACAGCAGGAGATTTCCTTTTGCCCACTTCCTTCTGTGAGATTTACATCAGGAGATGCAAGACCCAGGGACCATGCAGCAGCCTTTTGCTCCCAAGTGTCTTCTTTTCTTGGCATTTAAAAATGTGGCATATGATGTCTCAAAACACAACAGCTCCTTCCACTTCTAGTGACAACCCTCCGGTGCTCCAGCCCATCATGGGGAGGATCAGCCTCCCCACATTTGATGAGAAAAGGAAGTCAGCATTTGTTTTAGTTCAGTCCTATTTGCCTTTAGGAGAATTGAAGTCTTAAGCTTAAAGCAGATTGTTAAACCCGTTCCGAGACATCAAAATCAGCATCCGCCCTGAAAATAAGGCCATGTTAATGCAGTGGTCTTCTTCTCAGCTTTCTGTGTTTGAAAAATCAAGCTGTAGCGTTGAACTTCATTCCGCATTTCATTTTGCAGTAATACTTAGTAATACTGGGACTTCAGAATCCCAACGAAAAGGGCCTGAGAGTGCTTTAGACTTCCCTAGAATAATTTTTCAGGTGCTTGCATCTTACAATCCACAACAGTCTTCTATAAATGCAACCTTCTTGAACTATAGATGCTCCAGGAAGACAGTTTTCTTCTGTGAGAGAAGATATGTGACTCCTCCATCATGGCAGACTCCTACCTTAAGGGAGCGCTGCACAGCCAAAAGCATTTAAAAGCACCTCAGATGCTTTTGTTACTTCTGTTTTAGCACCTTAGTCCAATTAATGAACTTCAACTAATTCTCTTATTTAACTGTCACAATCTATTTTTAAATGATGTATGGTGAAGGGGAGAAAATCAGGACATGTGACCTAAATTTCAACTCTGCTTGTGGTGGATGGGGTTGTCAGTCTTCCGATAAGTGCTGCCATTACAAGTAAAGGTAGCAGAACTGGGATGAAATTTGGAAGCATTTTAATCAAATGACTCCCTGCAGGCACAAACTTTGGAGAAAAAAAAATGCAGCTTTTGCCAGAGTTTCTGACCAAGCTTCTGTTCGTAGTTCTTTATTATTATACCAAGATTCACCTTCAATTGGGTTCCCAGAGTAAGGGTCAAGTAGTTGCTACAGCATGTACTTTTAGAGGCTTTTCTCTTAGCACCTCTCAAGGGAGAGAAAGTTTAAGGGAACAAACTGTGAGATGAGAATATCAATTTTAACCTTCAGAAATATTTGATATTTTGCATTCAGACCACTGCAGCAATAATCATTGCAGTTTAGTGGTAGAAATGGAAACTGAGAACCTGAAGACCTCAACTCTTCAGGATGAAAGCCAGTGTAGTACAAGTATTGATTGTGGGTTACTTTTCCTCAGCAGGAATTCAGCGAGGATGCAAACACCATTTCTAAACAATAGATTTAAGGTGGAACAGAATTCTGATGAAAATACATCTTCTTTTAATTGTTGCTGATGAGTATGATAAGAGAACTTGTAACAGAATTTAATAAAGGAAAGACAAAAAGAGTTGCGAATAAATATCTTGAAGATCTTTCAAGTCATATTTGTTGAGGTCCGTCATTACTCTTACTTTAGTTTAAATTTACTTTAAATCTGAAGTTCAGAAATTTTATTATTCATCAATTTACTGCATTGGGGTTTTTTTAAGAAGGATTATTTTTATAGGTATCTTGACTCAAACTGTAACAGCCATAGACAGCTTCATGATAAAAAGCCTACACTTTGCAGGTAGCAAAAGATCAGGTCCAGTAAACCCCTCTAGAGCAGGTGTTATGATCCAGTCATTAAAATTGTTAGAGAGGTGCCTCTGCCCAAGTTAAGGTGGAAACGAGACCATATGCTGAAGTCAATAGCATGGATTTTGTTTACCAGTAAATGTGAGGGAGGGAGAGAGAGAAAAAGAAATAGAGGGAGAGAAAGTGAGTGACAGGGAGACAGATTAAGTAGAAAATATCACCACTCTGGATTCTGATGGTATCCCATTGATCCTCTTCTTCTCATCTTCTTGGTGGTGAGGGTCCCCCAAAACGCAGAATCCAATGGTTTAATATATCTTTGGGCCAGGTGGGAATGCCCAGGTACCCCCCAGGGAGATGGCAAGTCTGACACAGTGTCTTGCAACAGACTCTGGATCTGTTGCATCACTTGGATCCTGTGCAGTTCTGTGGTGCAAGGCCTCAGGAATCAGTCTGGGGGGGCACTTCAGGGGTCTTTGATGAATGATAACACCCCTTCAGCTGCCCGTCACGTGAACGTCCTGTGGATGTGTCCTTCCCAGGGTAGCGGGTTTTACAGCTGAGCCAGTTTGTGTAAGGGAGGATGGATGTTCACTCTCTCTGACCAGCGGTTACACCACAGCCCCAAAACTCTCCTCCCCCCCTTGGTTTGGGGTGGATTGTGCAGAAACCTGGCCTCAGCAGATTGAGCTATGGCCTCACTCACCCCAAACCCAGCCAGAACCGATTTTCAGGACAGCTGCTGGGTTTGCCTTTCTTGTGGATACATGGTTCTCTCTCAGCCCTGTTTATGTCTTCCTGAGCCTGAGATAAAAGGACAAGGGTGTCACCTTTATTTTATCTCAAGTTCCCTTAGGCAGCTCAACTCAGTCCAAAGTGTCAGGAGGCATCTTCAGGGACGGTTAGGTGGTCACAACTTCTTTATACAATTTTCCTATAATGGGCAAAAATTCCTTCATGACAGTGTTTAAACCACTAACCATAATGTTTCAGTCTCCCACAGTAGGTTGGGAAAGCAAAGACTGAGTCTGTTATTCCGTCAGTTCTCAGCTGGGATACAAGCCAGCATTAATCGAAGTGCTACTGGAATAAGGAAGAAGTTTGTGTACCCTGTGTGCAATCTTGCTTAATATACTGGTTGCAATTCTACTTTGGTAAATATAATGCTATTATAAAATTCTATACTTAGAAATGAAAGTGCTTTCTGATTGCTGACAATATAAATTAATTTTGTTAGTAGTAATTTGCTGAATATCAGATGGAAAACAACCCATGTTTCTAAACTAAGGTGCCTGTTGTAACCTTACCAGGTCAATAGTACATATCTCACTGAACAATTCAAATTTGAAAGGATTTGAGTGCTCCTGAAGGGAAGAGAAGCAGTAGGAGCTCAGTTGTTTGCAATGCAGACTGCCTCTTCAGGGGTCTAACTTTTGACATCCATTTTTAAAGATCTTTGGCTTATGCAATGAATGCTCTGCAAAGTTGCCTCTCTTATAGGAAAGTCACACAGCGTAAATGTGAAAATATTGTAATATGGAAGAACAGCTTCTTGAATCTCTGGGTTTGTCTGCAGGGGAAGGGAGAGGGGGTAGAATTGTCTCCTTTCATATCACTGTAGCATAAATCTGCCTAACCCTCATCTTTGCTAACAGCTGCAGAAGTAAGGAAAAGCTGCAGGTATCTCATGTGCACTTGCAAGGAAATTTCAACTGGACGTAGTCTTTTAAACTTAACATTTGCCCAAGTGGTCCATTTAACCCTGTAGCTGCTCTCTCACAGAGCTGTGTACCAGGTGCTTCAGAGCTTGGTGGCACTGCTGGAATTTCTTCTACCCCATGGAAGCTTCTCCCTGATATCTATGAGTCAGTATCAAAGTTATAGAAAATATAACTGAGGATAATTTTGGGGAGGACTGTTTAGCTATAACTACAGATGTTCTTACAGTCCACATTGACAAGACCTTATCTTCTGTTTCAATTAATTCCACATGGTAATAATACTGTGTGCTAAAATTGGAAATACAAAAAATTATGTTGTATTTTTTTGGGAAAAGTTCTTCAAAGGCCTTTACTCAACTCTTCAGGCATACTCTGAGAAATGTATCCCAATGGGAAATGTCATGTCTTTTGAACTATCTGTTGGAAGTGAAAAAACCCCCACAAAACAACCAACAAAACAAAAACAACAAACACCCCCCCCCCCAACAAAATACAACCCAAACAAACCCACTGCAACAGAAATATAGGTTCCCATTGCATATGGGTTTGAATCCCAGCTGCAAAGCTGAATTGTGCAAACTCGATGAGACAGGCTGAAATCCAAATGCTAATCCAGTAATTTGTTAACCAGTAACTCAACTATAACAGTTATAACCAGTAACTCAACTCAAACTATAGTTTGGCTTCTGGATTGGGTGCACCAAGCCAGACGTACAGATCCTTGTCAAGGAAAGGCTGGTGAAGCCAGGTGGGAGTGATGGACTTCCTGAGGGGAGGGTTTGCAAGCTGAAGAGAGGGACAGGCACACAAGAGGTCTCAGCCCAGAACCTGGCTGTGTTCCAGAATTTCTGGGTTCTTGAAACCAAGCTTGCAAGTGTTCATTCTTTTTGAGAACAAAACTTGGACGCTCTTAATATGGTGAACTCTACAAAATTCTGTTCCTGGAGCATTGATACCTCTGCTTTAATTTCTGGTGTGCAGGTTTTCACATAGTGAAAACAGGGATTTTAGCACTGAACTTTCTTGTAATTTTCTTCAGCTAATTTTAGCAAAAAAGGGATTTGATAAACTTGTACCAAGAAATATTATGAAACAGGTTTTTTTTCTCCTACTCTTATGCTTCTTTTTCTCCCACACAATTTTATACTGCTGAATCTTTTGTTATCACAATTCTGGATCTAGTAAAAATCCCTAAAACCAGAAGTGAAAAACCAAAACCAAACCAAACCAACCAACCAAAACAAAACAAAACAAAACCAACAAAACTAACAAACAAAAAACCCAAACAAAAAGAAAAAAAAAACAAAAAAAACCACCAAAAACAAAAACCAAACCAGAACAAACAAACCCCACTCATTGGAAAAAGCAAAGTAAAAAATTTGATTTACAATCTGGTTCTACAGAAGGCCTCACTCCTCCTATATGTGAAATCAGTTATTCAAATAACTTGTTGACAATTGATATAATTATTTCTAATTATTCTTGATTAGAATTATGTGATTACATCTAAATATATGCATCATAAATGTAGGAGGTACAGCCTAGAGAAGGAGGAAATATAATTTTATTTTTCACTTAATTAATTTTTACTAGCTAAATGGACTCAGAAAGTTTCATTTTCATGATGCTAAATTGAGGCTCACTGAACTCATCCTTATTGCATTTCTTTTTGGTAAGTTAAGTAGCAGAACCTCTTCAGTTATGGAGGCAAAACTCACTGTGTTTTTTTAATATTTAGGAAGGCTAAAAAACCCTAAGAGTTGTGTGATTGACATGAAAGTAATGTGTGTGTGTATGTATTCTTTCAACAAAATCAAGTCTGTAGTGCTAAGATAAGTAGGTTATTCCTGGGAGATTACCACCATTGGAAAAGCAGCACTTAATTCAAAGTTAACTTCCTAATTCCTCTCATGATAGAAATTTAAACTTCATGTTTCCTTCTACTGCAAATTCAACTGTGTTCTTGAGATTGTTTGACATTTTACAATTACAATGGTACTTTGAAGGTTTTAATATGTATCAGATAGGCATCTGAATTTGATTTTTTTTTCTTTTTTACATCTTTATTGAAATCTGTGGCAAAGCTACTGGGTCATATTCTCCTACAGCAGAGAATAGTGTAGGCTAGGATTAATTGCTAAAGTCACATCCTTCTGCAAGCAAAGTACAAAATTTATTGTAAAATCTTTGGTTAAGACCATTTTTATTAAAACTGTGCATTGATTTTAAGGGTGTTGTGTCTAAGATTGTATCCTCTCATGTGAGAGAATGCTAAGGAAAAACAGAACAGATCCTGTCCACCAGCAGCTTTCACTATTGGATAAATTTCCACGTCAGCATGCAGAAACTCACTGCCAATTTAAGTCAAGATTAGAAGTATCTCACAACAAATTACTGTTGCAGAAAGATTCTACTGGCTAAATGAGCTTTAGTTAATAATTAAATGACAAATACATTACTGTTCATTAAATTTTTTTTGAGTTAATGAAGAAAATAATTCTGTGCATTTACAAACCTGTAATCACATTTTAATTTATATCTACTTTCATTGTATACATGTCAGGCTGTGCAAATTAATTCCCTTCAGGATAGAGGTGAAAATAGGTGAGACCTACTGAAATTCCTCATGCATTCTCCTTCCTCCAGAAGCCTTTCCAAGGTATTCAACTGGTCCACCACAGAAGCTCATCTGTCTAAACAGAACCCATTAAGTCAAACCATACCACTTGTTTGGAGATGGATACCAGTCTTACATGTGCTCTGGTGCTAGAGGATCAGAAAATGAACAGCTGGAACTTCAACATGCTAAAAAACAGTGGCATGACCTCTGGTGGCAGAGGAAAGTTCTCAATAGACTCTTAATGAAACCTCAGCTGAAAAGCACCCTCTGCAAAGAGGCTTCTTGCTAACTTATGCTAACCAAGAAGACAAAGCATCTCTTTCTGAAATCTCTGGTCCTCTTAAAATTACTGAAGAACCTTAGGCACAGATTTAAAAACCTGATCTGGAGATACCACACCATTGAACAGATAGTTGATGACACCTGGTCATCTAACACCTACTTCCTCAGTGGAGGAAGCCTGAAGGTTGGGTTGGCTTTTACTTAGGATCTGCAAGGCTGAGCCTTTCTTCTACAAGAGGAACAGTCTGGTTGCTGCCATGCCAAAGGTATCACCCAAGGTCCATGTTCTTCTTCTGTGTCTCTGAAATGGCTTGTCCCTCATGTCTGCCAGAGCAGATTGCAGGAACTGCAGTTGTACCTGGACACTTTCAGCAGACCTGAAAACAAGACCTTGCTCTCATTCTCTTCCTTGACAGCTGCACCCTGCACCTCATGGTCAACAGGCAGAGAGGCACACTCCTCTACATGAAGGGCGTGAAGATACTGAAAGGTACAGAAAGACTTGTGCACACCCTTCCACATTTCCAAGCTGTGAGCCAGCTCTAGGGATTCAATAACTCTGCAAAGGGTTATTCAGACAACCTGAAAAGAGGCCCTGTCTGTATCTCTTTATGCAGACAAGCTAGAACTGTCCGTGACCTTGCTCTTGATACATTAAACAAGCGCTTCCATCACAGTCACTCTGCTGCTTCCAATTCAATTCACTGCTCGAGCATAAATTTTTCAGGACTAATTACATCTAATCATGTGTGACTTAGACACGTGAGCGAACTAAAGGTTGAGCAGCGAGGCATGAGATGAATGAGAATTTGGTTGGCAAGGTGTCATGGCTTAACCCTGGCAGGCATCCAAATATTGCACAGCCACTTACTCACTCCCATCTCCAGTGGGATGGGGGAGTGAATGAGAAGGGTAAGAGTGTGAAAAATCTTACTTCAAGATAAAGATGGTATAATAGTCAAAAAACAAACAAATCAGCAAACCCATAGCACACAGCCACACCCCCCATCCCCATTCTCCCCCCAAAGAAATACCAGCAACTCAACAAAAAAATTAAAGGGACAAAACTAAACTAAACTAAGAAAAGTAAGTGATGCAACAAAAATCCCAGTTGCTCACCACCAACCAATGGCTGCTCAGCTAGACCCCAGGAAATGGAGACGTAACAGCTCTGAACAACCTCCTTCATGCCCCATTTTACTGCTGAGCATGACACCATAGGGTTTGGAATATCTCTTTGGTCATTTGGGGTCATCTGTTCCAGCTGTTTCTCCTCACAACCTCTTGTGCACCCCCAGCCCAGTCACTGGCAGAGCAGTGGGAGAAGAAGAAAAGACCATTACACTGTGCAAACACTGCTCAGCAATAACTAAAGCATCAGTATGTCTCTTTTCATCACAAATTCAAAACATAGTATCTACGAATAAAAACAATTCTATCCCAGTTAAAACCAGTATACAAGGACAAGAACCATGAGCTGCCAGCTAAGAAAAAATAAAATGTAACCAATCCCAAAAAGACTGAATAAAGCACAGACTGTTTCCACAAAAGAAGTAGAACATGCAGCACTTAGTCTAAATATGAAAGCTAGCTGTGGGAGGGGAGATCATCCTTGTTTTCAGCCAAGGAAAGAACAGGATGCAAGGGACCATAGCAGGATAAAACTGCCTCACTTCATGAGGGAGAGCAGCAAGATAAGATGGCCTTTGAGGAAGCAGATTTTGATAGACTCAGGCAACTGACAGTAAGAACTCATGGGAGGCAATTAAACTGAAAATGGAGTAGACGGCTGTTTCTGTAAGGAAATGCTCTTAAAAAACAAAACTGCCAACTGTCCCAGAGAGTAGGAGGTATGCAAGGTTTAGAAAGAGGTGAGTGTGTCTGGTTACTGAGTTCTTCGTTGACCCAGGATCACAGGGCACACAGACAAGAGAGAAAAGATTGCTGAGTGCAACTCTAAAACAGGGAAATAGGGAAAAGAAAGACATGATATGAGATGCCTCTGTCTCTGCCTCTGTCTCTCATAGAATTTCTTATTAGCTTCTGTAGGAACACCAGCAATAGAAGTGGACTGTGTTTAATGCCTTTTGCTTGCAACTGTTAAATGATTTTTTTTTGCTCCCCTTAGTAAAAAAGGTTAACTGCAATCAATTGACTAATCATTTCATACCCATGACACAGGGACAAGATGCACCTCAGGGTGTATTGCAGCTGCAGCGAGGGCAGAGCTCTGTGAAGCCATGAAATAGATGAGCTTCTGGGGGGCTGGGAAAGGCAGGAACACAGCTGAGCCTGTGTGAGAAGTCGGGGAAGAGCCAGGCAAATACCAGCCTTTGGGTCTCAGAAAGATCCAGTGTCGGAACTCAGGACATCCCTTTGGGAGTCCGGAGTTGCCGGGACCCCTGCCGGGGGGCTCAGAGACCCTGGCACGCAGCCCAGAACACCAGTGGGTTCGATTATGAACCGTGGAGCAAATTGCCAGCTT
>JAYDZK010000001.1:49605399-49634857 GCA_034509185.1 Euphonia xanthogaster
AATAATTGTAAACATGCTACACGTAGTTTTTAGTATATAAAGATAACACCGCCCCGGGGGCAGGCAGAATGCCTCTGACTGTCGTGCTGAGCGGACCTCGGCTGGGCAGAGAGAAAAATTTTACAGATAAGATACAATAAACAATTCTGAGACCAAAAACTGAAGAGCTTCGACTCATCCTTTGAAAGCATGGGCTGAAACAGAGACTTTCAACACATCTCAGGGTCGCAAAGGCCAGTGACTCCCAAGAATCCGGCAACAAAAGAAGCTTTCTGGAAGCACTTAGAAGAAAGCCAGATGTATCAGCTGTCATGGGTTTACTGAGATTACTTGGGAATAAATATCCCAAGACAGTTTGCTAGAAGACAGGTTGAGCTACAATTACCCCTGAATATGAGGCAGGAATTGCATGGTTTGGAAAAGCAAAGCAGACAAACATAAGCCCCCGGCAGGAAAATAGCCTACCAACGAGGAAAGGAGTAGCCTGCTTCTCTCAGGTGTGGGATGGCTAGTTCTGGATTTCTGTGACCAACTTTTGGTGGTGGAAAGAAAATTATTGGAGAAGTGGGAAAGATATGGATTTTGAGGAAAGATCAAATGAATTGGGGTTGTTTAGTCTGCATAGAGGAGGCTGGTGTCTAGGTATGAGACTGAAGAGAGGTGACTGCCAAAAGGAAAAGAAGCTGTTCTCTGCCTTGTGTGAGCTGGTGGGAAATCATGGGTTTGCACTGCTCCTAGGAAGCTGACAGCTGTCAGGACCCTTACAGGCTGGTAAGATCCTGTCCTCTGCCCTGTCCATCTTTCAGCTCTGTGTCCTCCAATTCTCTGCAAGAACTGCAGTCCAAAAGACCTTGCAGCCAAACAGCCCCATGGAAACAATATGGGTGGGTTTGGGTGGGCTGGATGAGAAAAAGATAGCATTTCACCTGCAATCCCTGATGGCATTGCAACCACTTGAGGATGAGCTGTGTTTAATAACTTCAGTGACAAGCTGAAAAGTCTTGCAGGGTTTTTTGGTACAGCTGCTTGGAAGCATTAGCAAACATCAATGTCATTGAGGCAATGCAACACAAACAACCAGCCCTGCATCTCTAGCCAAGAACCCTGTGCCCCCTGTGCCCCACAGCTCCTCTGCCTGGCAGAGGGGCTTGGAGCTGAGATATTGCTGAACTCCCCAGAGCTTTGCAGCTTTTTTTTTCAATCGCAGCAGTGACTCTGAGCAGCTTCCAAATAAAAACCACAACTGCATAAATCTCTCTAAAGACCTTGCCACTGCTTTTCTCATTTGTCATGAATATGGTGCTGAGGCTGAGACAGGAGATGGGAAAAGCAAATGCACATTTGCAATTTGTCAGAAATATCTATGCAGCTGAGTCAACTGCTACACAAGGGTCCCCATAGAAATAGGCCCTTTTTGTGATGTTCTACTGCCAAATTTTTGCTCTGATTATCAAATTTCAGCCTTGTCAAATCATCTCAGCCAGTGAAGCCACCTATTTAGCAGACAGCCAGATCAGTTCCCTGCATGAAAGGCTGGATCTCCACACTGTGGATGGATGGAGCAGCCACAGACTGAGGCCCCTTATGCAGCAGACATCAGTGCACAGAAAATGACATCCAGCTGCCATTCAAGTGGCTAAAGCCTCCAAAATGCTGAGAAAAATAAAATGGGAAAGGTTTTTTGGCCCAGCCAAAGGTAGCTCTAAGGAGTTATGGCTCAATGGAAGTCTGCAGCAGCAGCTATATGGGATGGATCCAGCTCAGGAGATAGGCATGAAAAAGATCTAAATTGAAAAGATAGCTCAGGTCCTGGTAAAAGGCCAGGTTACCATCCTGGCTCCAGTGTGGCTGGTTTCCAAAAATCCCATGTGCATTTTAGAGGAGTCATTGTCTTCTATACTGTCCCTACTTTAGCAAGCTCTGAAAGGATTTTACTTACATAAAATGCAGTTTCAGCATAGGTATGCTGTGAAGATAAGACCAGAATGCAGAGCAGGGTAATTGTCAATCAGGCATCATCTTTCCATGTGCCTTTGACACATGGCAGTACCTTTCCATTTCAATATGCAGAGTTCGATTTGGTCAAACTGCTGAGCTGCATAAAACACATACGCCATCCTCAAAGCTGAGAAGAAACATCGCCCATTTTACAAGTGGCTAAACTAAGCCTGGAGGACTCTGGCTTTGAGAGACAGGGACTAACCATCTTTAATAGGTCCCTTCCATCTCTGGCTTTTCTGAAGCTGTGAGTCTTTGAAGACTGTGACTGACAGGCTCATTAACACTGCACAGCCTCAAATGCACACTGAATAACTCAGAGAGCTAATTAGAGGAACACTGGGATAAAGACAGCGTGACAATAAAATATTTCTGACATTAATTAGTGGAAGGAAAAATGGGAGGCTGAACTTCCCAAAAGAAATGTGAATTGAAAATGACTGATCCTGCAGGATGCCAAGTACTCAGGGCAGCTTCAAGGCACACTTCCAGAAGCCATTGTAGCAGGGCACCAAATGGGGATGTTGGGGTCTGCACATGGCAGAGGGATGTGTCTCAAGCAGATATCTGGTGAAAGAATGGGAGAATGGCACATGGAAAAAAACTGTCTGAAAGAAGGAGTGATTCCTGTCTCCAACCTGATACGCAGGCTTTAAGTCATGCAGGCTTATGAGAAATGCAAAACAATGGGGAAGGAAGCAAATTTAGCCCCAGTATAAGCAAAACTTAGGCTAGGAATAAAGAAGTACTGGAATTAGAGAGCAGCTGTGGGGCCAAAGTGGTACTGACATGTGTTGCTGCGCATCTAAACCATTCTGCACATTGTTTAAAATGCACTAGTGTTTCTTTCCTCTCTCTGTCTCTCTCTAATTGTTTCCAGTTGGATATCTCCAGGACACACTTTTTCCCAGGTGTGCTTTACAGCTTCATACACTCATCTTCCTTTCTTGATAGCAGTGGCTGTGGGCCCTGCAAGGTTCAGGGTCAAGTGTGGCCCCCAGGGGGAAAGCATCAGTGTCTGGCTCCACCCCAGCCCTCATCCAGTCCAGACTGTCTGTGCTGATCTACTGCTCTGTCCACACACAGAGACAGCCACTTCAAATAGGAAAAATATTATCCGAAACTGCTAGCATCAGTCTGGGAGAAAGCAGCATAAGGTGATTGCTACTGCTAGGGTGTCCAAGAATCTCAGAGTGGTGGGAGCACAATCCCAACATCCCAGAGCGTGGAGATACTCCAAAGAGAAGTGCAAACATGCCTGCATATGTCTTTCCTTTTTTGTATGAAAGAGAAGGAGAGGTGCTAGTAGGATAAAGAGACTAATCCTATGGATAGAAACAGATGTTCAGTAGCAGATGCAATTGCCATAGAAAGGTGGTACAATTTCACCTCCCACACGTAACACAAAAGGGAAATTATGTGTTTTCCCAACTAGTGCTTTCTTCCTCATATCCACTATCTCATTTTACCTCAGCATGACATGTGTTTTCTTATATTGGGCTTACACTTAAGAACCTTTTCCTTTATGTAAAACTAATGTATGTATTTTCACTTATGGTGGTATTAATATCTTCTTTGTGGTGTCCTCATATTTGCTCAAAGAACAAAGAGTTGAATGTCACTCTTCTTTAGTGTGTAAAACATTCAATTTTTCTTAAAATTCGCAAAATTGCTATTCCCCATAACAACTGACTGAAGCATTTGTCATAATTTTTTTATGCTTATTTCTGATGAAATAGCTTGGAAGAAGCCAGAGAGAATGATTTGGATAGGGATTAGAGCAGTATACACAACAGATAAATCATCCCAAAATGTCACCAGGGAGATTGTGTTGGTTTTTTCCTAAAGGCTTTTATCACTATCACATCCAAACAGTGTTTTTATATTTAATGACCAAAAAAAAAAGTTTTCTCCTTCAAGGCGCAGTGTTGTATAAGACTTTCTGAAAGCACAGGAGATGGTCAGTCAGCCACCAAGGTTATATCAGGAAACCCTGTCCAAAGAAATATGGTCTGCATAAAGCTTAAAAGCTGGGGATGTGACAGCCTCCTGATGAGGGTGAATTTCAGCAGGAAAAAACCTGTCACCTCCCAGCTGCTGCAACGTGGTTCTTCCTTGCTGGGGTAGCCAGAACCCTCTTGGCAGCTCGAGTCTCTGCCATGGACAGTTCTTCCTTTCAGGGGTATAAGAAGTGACTGAAACTTTGCATTTTTGCTTCTGAAAACTAAAAAAAGTCAAGAGCTCAGATGGTGAGAAAAACTTGACTTGGGGAACTAGGAAAAGAGATTATAGTATTTTCATTCCTTTTTCTATATTACTTACCTGTTTTGCTTGCAAAGAAATGAGCTCTTGCTTTTAATTAGAATTAGGAGCGTGAAAGTTTTAGCACACTCCCTCCTGGGCTAGTCACTGCTTTGAAATTATAATAAAGAGAATGTTGCTTTTAACAGTGGGCAGAGGATAAAAGTCAGGAAAGAGTCGTGTGCAGGTGTAATTAGTGCCTATGAAATATCCTTTTGCTTCTTTGCTTTCATAGCTTCTCTGTGGGCAGTGCATAGGATGAAGAGCTGCATGAGGGTAGGTGCATGCTCAGACCCGGAAGGAGAATGAGAGCCCCAGCCACCAATAAAAGACTCCTAGGGCAAATTGTGCCAGGAAACAAAAATAAAAATTGAGCAGCTTCCAACACCGAGAGTGGCAGACACCAAGCATTTTTGTTTCTCTTAGTGGTGGAAAACAGCACCTGCAGGTCAGCAGAGCTGCCAAATGGCAAACTAGTTTGGTGTTCAACTGAGGAGGAACCAAAAGGGAAAAGTGATAAAAATCACTTG
The DNA here is from genome assembly GCA_034509185.1 of Euphonia xanthogaster. Lineage (NCBI taxonomy): Eukaryota > Metazoa > Chordata > Aves > Passeriformes > Fringillidae > Euphonia > Euphonia xanthogaster. The sequence goes on from JAYDZK010000001.1 coordinate 49,610,229, forward strand.
TTAAGAGAGAACCTAGTGAGGACACACTGCAGGATTTTCAAGCACAAACATCTCCTGACTCCTGCCCAACCCCAGAAGAAGGGATGCTTTTGAGAAGACAAACATGCTCAAGGAAGGCAGGCACGCCAATTACTCATTTCTCAGGAACAAGGAGGGCAGCAGCCACGCCACTGTGCACTGTGCAAAGACTCATTCCTGGGCCTGTTCATAAAGAATCAGTACCTTCCCCCAGCAAAACCCTGGCAGCACTGAGCACCCCAAATATCTACCTGCTTTGGCTTCTTCAGCTCCTGTTATTCCTTTTCTCTAGGAGTGGTTCATGTTTTCCTCCATTTTTTAGGAAGTTTCCCATCTGTTTTTTAACTACACTGAAATTTTTAAACATGTAAGGAGCTGTAAATACCTACTCCATTTCAAAATAATGGGAAAAAACCTGTATCTTCAAAAAGTGCTAGAAGCAAATATTAAAATATGAAATGCAGAAATATAAACACAGGTTACCATGTTTCCCTCCAAACATGAAAGCATGCTGTAAAAAAGGAAGACTAAAAGCTTTGGTGTGGGAGCTTTGAAACTCTTACCTAGTCTGGAATTTCATTCATTTAGAGAAAATAAACAAACTAATGAACAAACAAAAAAGGCAACAGTCTAAGTGCTTAAGCACATAGACTATTGACTGAAATTATTTGGGGTCACTAACATTTTTTCTGAAAGTCTCTACAAATCATTATTTTCTTTATGCCATAGAAGACTACTCTGTTTCTGGAAACCAGGAGAGCGGGACAGTAAAACAAAGAAAGCTATTTCAAGGGTTTTGACATCTGAACTGGAGAAATTTTGTTATAAATTTGTTTCCAGAGACTTCCTGCTAACAAGAGACAAAATGTTTTCAGGATAAAATACACACAGAAAAAGGTCTGAGAGAATGTATTGGAAAATTACAGTCCTTCTACACTTTTTTAAGTAAGTTATAAATACTTGCATGAGTCCTGTCCTGTTCAAGCCTACAAGTTCTGCTAGATCATGAAATGAATATTCAGGAAAGAAGATAAATCCCCTGTTCATGTTACTTAAAAAACATTGATGCATAAATACAAAATATTGATTTAACATCGTAATAATCTAACATTATAATAACCTAAGTCAATATCTACTGACTTCACCAGGCTTCTAGGATGGTTTCTGTAGTCTTTCTAAAATATGTCAAAATTTTGACCTCGTGTGTTTCACTCAAACCTTTCCATGTAAGAAACAATCTAGATAGGTGTATATTTAAGGTTTTCATTTTTTCCTGTTTTTCTTCTGAGTTATGGTAAGGACTTTGGAGTTCATCCACATGAGGAAGGAAGCTCTAAGGCTTTTTGGCTGTGCTAATTCAGCTGTCAGCAGGTTCAATATTGACTGAGTAATGCTTAATGGTTTTCTAGCTATGTACATGTAGGAGCAAAATTCTAGTTTTCAGCACATGTCAGATATATATAGATAAGGATAGGGAGAGTAGCAAATAGTTACGCAACCCTAAAAAAAAGAAAGAAAGCTATAGACATAAAATGGGATTTTTCTCAGCCACCTCGAGTTGTCAAAGGGTATCAGCAGGCTTCTTTCTTATTTAACTGAGCTTTCTAAGAGGTTATTTCTAGTCAAAGAAAACTGTCTGGGCTTTCTCAAGTTAGAGGAGACACTCAAGTGCCTCCAAAATCTGGTTTGTCTGTTTAGCCAGGGGTGGGAGGACCTGGTGAGCCTTTCTCCTGCTGTACCACTTTCTCACTCACAGTGCTGCACCAGCTCCTCTCTGTCCACATCTGCCCTGTTCTTCTCTGAAATGTATAATTTAATCTGAGAGTGCAAAAGGACATTTATTGTGGAAAGAAACAGCAGCATCTTGACCTTCTTCCACAAATAAATGCTGGTAGGTGAATGGCAACCACCCCTACATTCTCTAAATCTCTCCATCAATTTTTACATTGGCTAATTAGATAATTGGCAGCTGATTAAGTGCATTTATTGTACCACGCTCTTCCCACTCTTCCCACACAGCAGCCTTTGTCTTGCTCTAGACATTAAGAACTGTGTGATTCCTATAAAGATAAACATGATCTCTATTCATACTCAGAGACTTTTACAGGTATTTTATCTAAGAAAAAACCTGTGAAAGAGGTAGTAAAAAAACATGTTAGGATTTTAACTAAAGCCCAGACCACTTTGCCTGTCTGCTTCAGACCGGACTGAGATTATGGAAGCCAGTTATCACGTTTGTTTTGCAAGGTTTCAAGTTTTGGCCATACCACAAAACCCCAGGAGATAAAAGTAGCACTCTTGATCATTAACATTTGAAACAATTCTTTCATAAAGCAAACCTTAGGCAGCAGCTTGTCATCCCTTCCCAATCTGCAATTTTCTTGACCTAGCAGACCAATATATCCATCATATTTTAAAGGTATTGTATTTGGGGAATTGCCAAAGAATTGCTCCAGGCACTTAATCTTTTACAACCTAGATAATGTAACTTAAATATATATTTCTCTCCTGTCATGTATTCCACAGTGCATTTGGGGAACCTCATTTCTCTGATTAAACATGGACTTATTTAAATTTAGGCATTTCTACTATAAAAAGTTACTTGGGTCCTGGTGAACTCACAAGGATATAATGGACCACCCCAGCTCCCAAATAACCACACTGGTTCAGGTTAAGCACATCCTGTCCTAACAGTTATGATTTTATCACCCTCTCACCTCATTAGCACAGACAACTCAAGCAAAGGGAATTTTCTTCTCTGCTAAAAAAAGCCTTTCTCCTACTTCTGTTATGCAGTGTATTCCTAACCCACCCAGTGTTAGGGATCTGGGTCCTTTCTTCACACACTTTTACAGCTACCAACCAGCTGCCTAGGGACAGGAGCTAGCTCTCTTTATTCTTAGACATGTTACTATGCTGAACTAATTCATCTTTGCTCTTCAGTTACAGCTGTTGGTTCCCAACAATCTACAAATACCTGAGCATCTGTGATCTCTCATTTGTGTTGATAAAAGACATATTTAACTGTAGATATGGCTAGTTAAAAGAGAAACAAATTTAATGCAGTGCACTGGCCATGAAATTACCTATTTTTATGGTGAGCTCTTCCTATTACATTTTCCCTGAGTATCTTTTATATATATTCTATACATAACATTGGGTTGAACCTAAACAGCGTCGTTGCCTCTCCTTTAATCTCAAATGTCAACACCAGACAAAGGTCTGGATGAATATGTATACCCTAGTAATAGGAAGGAGAATGACAATTTACATGGTCTTGTGTATTTTGTGTTGGGATACAAGAATCATTCTCTGGCTGAGCAGCACCACCTGAGCCACAGTTCAGGAAATCACTCAAAATTACTTATTTTTTTTAATAATTGACTCATAGAATGGTTTGGGTTGGAACAGTCCTTAAAGATTGACTTGTTCCAGCTCCCCTGCCATGGGGGAGGGATGACACACACCATGCTGCTCAAAGCCCCTTCCAACCTGGCCTTGAACACACAGTTCTTATAGTTCATCACAGATTGGCTACTACCTGCCAGTGAGCTGTGTGTCTCCACAAAGCATAACATCAAGTGAATTTGTTCTGAATTCTCATTCACCAGTTCATCTCTCTGTCTTCCAATAACTATATGGTGAAGAAAGATAAGCTTCTACCCTGCCTTTCATGAGGTGCTTTCATTTCTCTACATTGATTGACATAAAAATGCTCCAGGTACATTGAGGACCATGCTCATCCTCTGACAACACCTGCCTTTGTCAGGGTAACTGGCCTGTTTTTAAACTAATTTCAAAAAATACCCTAATAGTTTACACAAAACTTGTATTATATGTTGGTATCTGAGCACACCTTATTGGCTAGAAACTTCATTTGGGGGAAAAAAATAAGAAGATTGTTCCTGATTATTAGGTTACAGATGACACCTGGAAAAACAGCTTTTGTTGACAATTTCTTTTTCCAGTACAACTCACATAAAAAGACTGTGCCCCAATGGATAAAAATCTAAAGCTGGCATAAAGTAGTGTGATTTTGTATCTCAAGGAAGGTGCTGCTTCTTTGTTAACACAGTAACTTTTATCACTGAATCTGAAACCAAATCGTGTATACCACAATCTTCTTGAACTGCAATGTATCACATATCAACCCATGAGTTCTTTAATTAGTGTAGCAGTTAACACCTCATGTGAGTCCTGTAGTGCACATCGGGATACCCTATGGTGTTAGCTATCCACAGTCTGGTTTACACTTACATCACACTGCTGTTATGGGCAGTAACGTCACCCCCGCTGACCTTTCAGTGAATGTCAGGAGAAACAACCAAACAACTCTTCTAACTGCCTTACCAGTTGCCACCAATTAAGCTGTTTCAGCACCTTAGTCTAAACATGTTCTGGCTTTAACACATCAGCACATCAGAGGGCTTGTTACTTTTTTACCCAATGAACAGAAAGAAGCTCATTTTGTTTTTATCCTGAAGGTAAAATTATTCATGTTCCAACCTCTTCTATTACAACTATTAAAATCCCACTTCAGAAATTAAGTCCTTATTAACTTACAGTACTAAAATAACTGGTATCTAAATGGAGAGGAAATAGATCCTGTATCTTAATGGATAATAGGGAAAAGACAAGGCAATTCATTCACCTTACATGTTTTCCTCCTCTTGTTAAAAATAGCAATAATACACAGAAACATTGCTTTTGGGGAGCAAGCAAAGACAGATTCCTTTAAATGCAGGTTTTGGTGTCTATTTCGGGACTTAGGATTTTAGTAGAATTATAGAAATGTCAAGCAGAAGGGCTATTATCCCATCACACTGAGAATCAGACATCCTTGGACTGTACTAGAGAAATGTTTGTTTAAATTTTTTTAAAGTGTGTCAAATAAGAACGATTTTCATCCATTCCTAGGCCATAGAAAGGATGGCAAGAGCAAGATTTGTTTAAATATTAGGTGGAGTCCATCTGACTTTAGGGATAGGTTTTAATATTGGACTGGATGATCTTACAGGTCTCTTCCAACCTAAACGATTCTAAGCATGGGCCAAATTTCATTTATCAGTCATCTCATACAAAACATGTACAGACTGCACAGTACACGGGGTAAGTTACCTAACCATGAACCTCCTCTCAGGATCATTTGTATTCATACAAGGTGGGGAAGGCAGCTAGCAGCTGACTACTGTAATTTCTGGGTTTGCATGTGATCGGGTACGAGACACATGTTCTGCTGCGGCTGATGAAGCAAAGCAGAGCTGCACCTATGCAAGGTACAGTCAGTATGATGGTCTTTGAAAGCTTGTCAGCAACTGACTTAAAACATCAAGTCAAGGCAGGCGTGGGAGAGATCTGCAGCAGGGAAATTAAATGTTTCAGGTGCCATAAACAAATGGCATATAAATAGGAGCAATTCTCTTGGAAAAAGTGAGGACGTGAGTGCTGCAAGCACAATTCCCTTTAGGTAATGTATGGAGATTTAATGTTTCTGTTGAATATTAATGAGTAATAATTGATTTGACTTAGTTATTTGAGAGATAAACCCACTCATTTTTGAGCTACAGGAGTTGGTAAACCAGCTAATATGATTATCACCTTTGAGAGCTCCTATCTACCACACTGCACAACAGGGATTGCAGCCTAACCCTAAAAGGTAGTGAGAAGACTCTTGCTGCAAGCCAGCCTACATCACATACCTAACATAATCTTGCTGCCATGGACACTGAACAGCTAGGGAAAAAATATTAGCTAGAACAAAATGCTTTGATAACTAATTGACTTAATATAGTTCTGTGTTAATGTATTGGTAAAATGCCACCCCAACACACCAAGAGCCAAGCTACAGGAACACAGAGAAAGGACATGTGCTGGCTCTTCATTTTCTAATGTGGTCACAGGACACCAGCAGTCAGAACTGGGCACAGTTAGCAAAAATAAGCCCTGGAAACCCATTTGGTCTCCCCAAACACTTCACTAAGCATGGCGAAATCAGAAACAAAAGAGAAGGTGGTGGCTGGCTCAGGGATGTCTTTTGTAACTCTTGGTATCCAAAGAACACAAATAAAGAACAGGGACATGGAAGTGGCATGGAAGTTTAAATGAAGAGAATAGGCAAACTATTAGATATGAATAATAGTAAAGATCAGTAAATGTAGCTCAGGTCCATACAAATCTTAGCACAAATATTGGGAAAATGAAAGAAAGGAAGAGGAATTTTCTCAAGCTACATAAACGAGGATGAATGCAAAAACCACAAAAACAGGACAAGGCAAACAAGGAGCACCTTACTAATATCCATGTGTAGGTAAAACTGAGCATGCAGTGTGAATACTCTCTCAGGCTAATCAAAGCAGGAGAAGGCAAGAGAGCTTCTTGTAAACAGAAGGCTTTTTATTCAAGTTTGGATAGGGAAAAACCTGTGAAAATAATGGAATGTATGAGCTAATTAATCCTACAAGCAGGAAAGTAGTGCTCTTTTTTGCATTTCATCAAACAACAGAACACAATCTGCTCTGCCAGTTGGCTTAAGAAAACTTCAAATCACTTGCAACCAAGCTTAGTTCTGGTTAAAGAAAATCCCTCATATGAGAAAACACACTCATAATTATTTGGATAAATTAAAGCAGTATATTATTTAGGCAAATGCACAGAATTTCAAAACACAATCCAAACCAAAGTTTTAGAATGAATTTCAGGAGGCTTATAGGATTCATCTGCACCTCACGGTTAACCACTGGAACAGACAGAGCTAACTTTGATGATAATAAGCTAAAATATGCCACATGTGATATCTTCCTTGCTGAAGTGAGAGAAAAGTCTGGACAGAGAAAACCTTACCTTCTGAAGACAGACTTGTTTTTTTCCCAGAAATCTAAGCCAGTGTTGTAAGTGTTGGTTGAAGTAGAATCATTTTTCTCTACAAAATCCAGTTGCCTCACATTTTTCATGTGATAAATAGGTTCAGGGGACTTGATCTATCGAAGTGAAATTGAACCAGAGAATACATTTTCCAGGAAAACTGAAAACAGCTAATCCATGAAATAGAACATGTTTAATATCTTTTTCTCTCCTCAATCATCACAGTAAGTAGAAAGGCTGATCTGCACCATCAGGTTTTTGTTGAAAAGATTTCTTATTGTGAATGTGAAGGACTGGAAATGTGCAAGTCCCTGAAGCCTTCTGAGAATCAGAGCCAGTGACTGTGACAAATAACACTTCCATCAAAGTGATAAGAGGGTGAAGAAACAAAAATTCTCCATCACCTGGGGGGAGGAAACCACCTGCTAAAGAGAAATACATGGAGGTTTTTATACAAAAAATGTGTGTGTATTTTGTGCAGAATAATTTAAAATAGGAGACCAGCTCTTCACTAGTGCTCTGCATTGGAAACCTAATTTCTGTAATAGAAAGGCTGAGTTCCTATTTTCTATTTTAGGCAAATTGCACTCGTTTTTTTGGTTTTTTTTTAGAAATAAGGGAATCAAAAGTAATAGTAACATTTAAAGATATGGAGAAGTATTTTTGTAATGTGAGACTGGAGCAGATTTCTCAGAGAAGTTGTGATGCCATGTCTCTGGAAATGTTGGAGGGCCAGGTAGGATGGGGCTTTGAGTAACCTGGTCTAGTGGAAGGTGTGCCTGCCTGTGGCAGGGGAGTTGGAATTTAATGATCTTTACATCCTCTTCCAACCCAGGCCAATCCGTGATCCTGTGACTGAAGCCATGAGTTGTTTGATGCTAAATGGAACTGTCAGCAAATACCTGATCAGGATATCCTCTTCATACAGCACTACCCACAATTAGTTTTTTGGGAACGGGATTTTTGATAATGGAAAGCAAGTTTCCACTGGTGGATGCAAGTTTCGCTAAACAGGAATAGATATTGGGATATGCATCTAAAAAATTGGCTAAATCAGCTCAAGATGATATAGAGAATTGCAACACAAAAATCTGCTTGGTGTTATAGAGAAAAAGAAAACGATGGTGTTAACAAATAAATAACTCATAAACAGGGAACTTTATCTAGAATTTATTCTTCAGCTCTGCAGGTATTAGAATTTTACTAAAGAAAAACTAGCTTAGTAGCTGTTATTTTAGAAGATACAGGTCTTCTATGTTAAAATATCCTTACTCCAGATTTAATTTTCACTCCTTATATATGAGTCAGTGTGGGATGAACTATAATTATGCCTTTTCCAATCTCTGAAGTGCAGCCATTATCAAAAAAGAACCCCACTGTGAGAATAAAGTTGACATGGTATATAAATAAGTAACCTTTTGACATAATATATGAACCCACTTGCCTTAAAACTTACAGTATTATTTTATTACAATGATGGTAAAATAGGCAATGCACAAAGGAGAAAAAAACCCCTCAAAATTATATTGCATGTGATGTTGATTTAGAAACATGTCTCTAAGATTTGCACAAAAATTAACTGTAGAGTTCTTCACACACCATAATACCCTGCACACCAAAACACTGAAGCTGCACCACCACAAGGACTAGTGAAAGTCTGTATTTCTGCACCATGGAGTAAGGGCAAGAATGTGTTATCCAGATATGCAACTGAACTTTACAACTCAAAGTCCTTAGGTGCTAGAGTAAATTTAGAATGAACAGCAAACTCAAGTAATGATATACACAGTTTATTGTGGTAACCCCAACAGAAGTTTTTATTTCTACTGAATCAAATAATTTATTCACTATTCACATTATTTATTTCTAGTGAATAAAAACAATGAGATGTTGCATTTAGTCCTTAAACAATGACATTCCACTTCTAATATCTATTTACTTGTATTTCTGCAATTAATCCCAGGTAAGATTCTACATAAACCATAGTGCAAAACCACAGCTATACTTCATTGATTCCTGTCTTTTATGCTAAGCATTACACTACTGAAACTAATCAATAGTTGAACTTTGTGATCTCAGTTCTTTGCACATAGAGGTCCAGCAGACACAAGATGCAGCTTCCTGTGAGGCCTTGGGAGGTAGGATTAGCACAAGGTCCTTTGAAAGTTTGCAAAAATCTGAGGTGTTAGGAACAAAAAAAGATGACAAAAACGTGGGTGAGATTTGTGAGACTGAAGAAATATCTGATGAAAACAAATAAACAGAACTCCTAGATTTAAGAAATGAATGAATTCATAATAATGTGTAAATTACCTGTTGGTAATATAGAGACCATTTTGCAGCTACTAAAAACCATTCAATGACAGTGACATCAATTTTCTGAGTTATCAAACCATTTTTGTTGCTGAACTGGAAATTCTTTGCATCAGACATTTCCTACCTGTATGTAGTTATAATCCTACTAGAAATTTAACAGGAATATAATCCTGTTCCAGCCAAAAAATGATTCTTTAATACACACGTTGAGAGTTATAGGAGCAATGTTTCTTGCAGTACAAGAAGGTAAATTTTACAGATTGCATGACTGATTTCCTATGGAAGTAGAGCTGACACAATCTTGTCTGTCTCACCTGCATATAATTTCCTGCCTCTTTAGATCTTTTCAATGTTGGCCAACGTCAGTGAAAAAAATCTCAAAATTACTAAATCCCACTAATTTAATGCAAACCAGCGATGTGGGGAAGGGACCAGCTTTGAATCAGTCAATGGATGGAGGGAAAGCCTGCTCACTGACCTCAGTCACAATATCAAACATTAGAGAATCCACAGGGCAGGAAACCACAGAGGTGAAGGTGATTGTTCCATTTTCTCATTCAAACCTGAACTGAAGCTTTAGGAAAGAGGCAGCCACTGGGCCAGTATCTGTCCTGTTGGGGCACAAAAATGCTGACACTTTAGACCCCAGACTGGCAAATAACTAGTATCAAGTTCTTATATGTTTCATGTAAGCTACACCTTTGTAACAAATGCAAGATGAGATTTAGCATTTACCCATATCAAGACTAGTCTTTTTATCATCAGTTATAATCATCTGTAAAATTAAAGAATACAAGCCATGCTGTTGATAAGGATTAGAGAAGGGAACAAAAAGTCCCTAAAGATAAAATAATCTGGAATTGCTGTATTCAAGAGGAAAGGGAAAATTATAAAAAGGTTGTGCTAAGAAGAGAGTTTCAGGTTAGAAGATTTGTCAGAGCATACACAAAAAAGCAAGTGGAACACTTGTTTGCTGCTCTGCACTGGGGCTAAAGGGAATTCAGAGAACAAAATTTGCTGAAGGTCTGGAGAAAATCTTACACTAGTTGAAATTTTTGGCACAATTTCCTCTGTCAACATTAGGAAGATGTACAAGATGCATTATGAAATTGTTCTGGATTTCAGCAAATGTAATGTCACTTTTCCGTATTCAGTTGAATGAAAACACAAGCAGAGGGTCCATCTTGATTGAAAACCAACCAAAAAACTCAAAAACTCTGATAGTCATCAGAAAATATGAAAGAATACGATTTTTTTACACATTAATAAAGATAAACATGAATCTGTTTCAGATAATTCAATATTAAGAATACTTCAGCATTTCACAAATCTTCACTTGCTTTGTGTATGCATGTACATACAAATGGAGCCATGCAAAAAAATTTCAGTTTGAAACCTCTTTTTCTAGTTGCAAAGAATTAATTTCTGGATTGAAAAAAAATAAAAACAACAAACCAAAAAACAGTACAATATGTTAGTACAGGCTGGAATGGTATACTCACTTATGCATATATATTCGTAATTCTCTATATAATGCTCTTTAAGCGCTACACATGTACAAACATCAATGTACCTGTGAGGCAAGTACACTGGAACCCAGAAATGCAAACATTTATACATTTATAAATCAGATGTTATTATACTATCACGGATCCTTTTTTTTTTTTTTTTTTTGGTGAAGACAGAACACCCCAGTGGTCCAAATACAGCAGGAAGAAGATGAAAGAGCTTTAAGTTCTTCTGAATGTCTGGTTAATATCTGACACATTTCTGACACCTTTGCAGGGCTGGGTTACCACACACCTTTGACATGCAATCTGCTGCTGCCTCAGTTTTATTTCTGGAGGGTGCTAATAGGGTTACCTGCAAGAGATGGTGAATATGTGGTGCCCACAAAAAGGTGATGAGACCATTAAGACTCTGGAAGAAGATGATATTGGATTAGCTGGCATTTGCATCCTTGCAGGATGGGCATAGACACACCTCTTCCCCCTTGCTTCCTTTCTCTGATCTGTGTTTATCAGATTTTTCAGACTCTATTTGACTGTGACTTGAAGCTTTTCTTAACTACAACCAGAGAATGGCACAAACCATCCTACCCCAAGAACACTACTACTTACAGACTGGTTTTTAGCCTAAGAGAAAACAAGAAAACCCACAAAACAGAGGGGGAAACAAGTGGCCCATGCACACACTGATTGTTTTTGCAACAGTTGTTCAAATGGAGCTGGAAACAGTGAAAACAGAGGGTCTTTCACCTCATTGGTACCCCGTGGTACCACCTGAAAACCTCAGCCTGATTCCCAGAGCTGAATGCTGAAAGGGAAAAGCTGAAGTATGGATCAGTCAGTATGCTATATAGCAGCAAGAATAGGAGCTAATGTATATCTCAGTGTGTTAATTAGTAGAACATTGGTTGCAAGCTCTGAGAAATGACTGAAGAAATAGTTTCTTTTTGAATTTAAAAGCATCGTAAACTTGCGCCTGAGGATTATTTCACAACAGATTTCCTTCTATCAGATAGGCAATAATTAAACACTTTTAAAAGCAGGAAAATTGCAAAATTTTAAACGTTAATATCTGATTTAACTGGGTTACTCTAAAGGTCCGTACATACCCTCCAATGAAAATACTTCAGTTTTCACAGCAGAAAAAAAGAACACCACTGGGAAGAAAGGGAAAGGTTCACTTTGGAATAGAAGAATCACTCTCTAGAAGGATTTAAAATTCAGTTCATCTACATCAGGTCCCAAACAATTGGAAGAAACATTTTCATATTTGTCCTCAATAGATTTTAGCTTGACTTTTAGTTGCCTGCAACTTGAGGATGCCAGCAATTCTGACTGACCCCAAGATGTGAAGCACAATGCTCAGTGCCTGAGAGATTCTCTCTGGTTTCTCTGGGCATTTCCTCATGTCTTGACACCACTCCAAGAACAATTTACCTAGAATGGCAACCCTCTGGCAGTGCTCTCTCTGCTCCAGGGGTGAAAGCTACTCTCCCTCTTCATGGTCAGCATGTATTTTTTCCTGGATGCCAAATATTCCTATACGGCTGATCTAATGGGGACCCCTCATGAAAATCAATGCCTGAAGAACTCTGCAGAAAAAAAAAATTATGGTTTCCATTCAGATTTGATTGTATTCTAAATAGGAACCTCAGACTCCTAAATAATTTTAGCCCCACCTCTTCCTACCAATACATCCTGAAAGGATTTATGGAAAACTCCACCTGCCCACACTTGGAACCTTACCTGCTCTTTCTCTCCTCTTGGAACAACTCCACCAATGGGGTATCCCGCTGCATCAATGCTTTGTGTTTCCTTCCTCAGTACATGGACTAAACTGCATAGGGAAAACACTAAAAATTAATGTAAAGAGCTGACACTTTCATCTTTAACTACTTAAATATTCATAGTGGTGGTGCTACTCTTCAGCCTCTTTTTCCAGCTCTTCCCCTTCTCCCTTCCCCTTGCTCTAATCTATCTCACTAAGGATCTCACTAAGGCTTTCAAAGAGCCACATATGTCTTGGGATAAAGAAGTAATAAATTAAGGAACAAATAGTATTACCCAAAGAAGCAAAAGCTCCCAGGAATGGACATCCATTATTTATTTCATACCATCAAACTAATAAGTGCTCCTAGTCTTTCATGATACTGCTTTAAAACTGTCTGCTACATGACTTTTATGAAAAAAATTAAGACATCCATTACACTAACAGCCCTTAGCACTTTCATAGTCTTTTCTCAAAATACTTTGTAAGCATTACATGATATAAATTATATGGTATATATTAAACTCCTTGCAACAAACAGATAAAACTATTGTTTTCTTCCAACTAGAATATGGCATATAGAATAGGGATAATATGAAGACAAGCACCACAAAGGAGTGGCTTCAAGGAAGGCCACAAAAATGACCAGAGGGCTGGAGCACCTCTTCTGTGAAGACAGGCTGAGAGAGTTGGGTCTGTCCAGCCTGGAGAAGAGAATGCTCCAGGAAGAGAATATAGCAGCTTTCAGTACCTGAAGGGGGCTTTCAAGAAAGTTGGAGAGGGACTTTTGACAAGGACATGTAGTGATAGTACAAGAGGGAATGTCTTCAAAGGGAAAGCGGTTGGGTTTAGATTAGATAATTAGGAAGAAATTCTTTACTCTGACAGTAATGAGGCATTGTAACAGGTTGCCCAGAGAAGTTGTAGGTGCCCCATTTCTGGAAGAGTTCCAGGCCAGGTTGGATGGGGCTTTGAGCAACCTGGTCTAGTGGAAGGTGCTCCTTTCCCATGGCAGGAGGGTTGGAACTGGGTGATTTTTAAGGTCTCTTACAATCCAAACCATTCTGTGGCTATGGTTCTAAGACTGTTAGAACTGCATCTCTTCTATTTTTAGTGTATATTCTGAACAAAATCTCTCAAAAGCCAACCTCAACTGTAGCCTCTTTGGCTTACCTGTTTCTCTCAAAGGTAGAATCAATGTGTGTGAGGCATCTGGACTTGGACATTTCTGCTCTTTAAAAAGTGCAGATCCATAAGGCATCTGGGGTTCACTTCCACATCCTTAGGTTCCACTGCCATCCTCCCAGTCCCTCCTACTCCATGCCATCATGGTGCTCACTTGGAAGAGAGGCCACAAATCCCAACCGGTGCTGCCACTTCTGTGTGTAGCAGATACCCAGGTCTTACATGGAGCGCTTTGATCTACCAAGCTATTAAATTATATTTGCCTGTACTTATGTATGCAAAACACTGGGTGCAATTCAGCTTGAAGAATATATTAATGCTAATTAGATTTCATAATATAAGAGATGAAATTCTGTCACCAGTTCATGTTTAACCACTGCTGTTCCCATTGTCATTGCTGCTGACTCTTCCCTTATTGGAATTTTTGAGGATCAGAAGTGACAATAACTCTGGTCCAAAAACCCAGAAGAAGGCAAAAAATCCAGTATGCTTTTGCAATAAATTTTTCACTGAAATGTGAAAGCTGGACCACTTGAGTAAAATTGAGTATCTTTCCTTTGATTTGCTTTGAATGGGTGGGGATTTATCCATTCAACTCCCTTTGAATTCATGGCAGAGTGACTGCCATATAACCAGTAATTTTACCATCAGCTACAATTCTGCTTAACTCTTAAGTAAAATAACACTGAGCGACCCTACAATCAGGCTTTTTATTGTCTCCAAACTTGGAAATACTCACAAAAGCCTACAGCCAATATAAGCTTTATTACTTTTTTGCATCCTATGTCCCTTTCTGCCTACAGAGTGACACCTGAGATTAAAAATGCTCTTAATTACTGTTCTCTGTACAGCTTTCAGAGACTACTCTAACTAAAAGGAGACAAAATGTAGCTCAGAGAGGAACAATGTTCATTATTATAGTAAAACTATCTGATTAACAGAAGAGGATCACATGAGACTGCTTTGACAACTTTCAATTCCAGACATAGCCTTGTTGTCCTGACACATACAGAGCAGCATTAAGTCACCCCATCTTGTTCCTCCTTGCAGCAAGTTTTGATCTCCAAGACCGTGGCAATAATTTTAGTTACTACAGTGATGAGTTTAGAAATAGTCTATGGCCTTTAAACCTGGTATAGGGGCATTTCCCTCTTCTGACTTCTATCTAGTAATTTAATTTTTCTACTTAGGTGTTCGTGCTGTGCTTTTGTTTTCAGAAAAGCTAATGAAATTAAGTGACCTGTTAGAAATGCTTCAGTGTCTTCCAGAATAAGATTAAATTAATGAAAGAATATTCTTAACATATAAAATAGGACAGCTAGGAGGGATAAATGAAAAGCTGAAGCATAGTCACACAAGACAGTTGACATCCTATAGAAGCAAATATATTTGTTCTCCAGGCTGGTGACTGTCTTAAATGAAGATGGGAGTTTAAAGTACTATAAATATTTCCCAAATTCAGAATAGTGATCTACTACAGAAACTGATATACCCTGTAAAGGTTTAAGGGATAAATTCTGGCCTTATAATCCTACCATGGGATATAATGTGCAAAAAAAATTCAGAGGATGGAAGCAGTTTTAATGCCTCTTGAGACCTGTGGCAATGTGCAGGCTGTCTCTGCTGCAGTTGCTCTGTGTCCACCTGTATCTCTGCAGCCCACAGAAGGGTGAGAAATAGAGGAAAATAAAACTGTTCCATAAGGCAGTAACAGAATTAATTTGAAATGTGTCTTTCACTAGCACAGCTAAATTTTTGTACCTGAATCTTATATTGCTTTTCCTGCTTTTAGACCTCTGTCCCTCCACCATGCACAAAGGTGATATTTCAGAGATATATCAATATACAGAATTATTAAGGCAAAGGAAAAAATATTACCCTCTATCAGCTTATAATTTAGTAGACCCCAATGAATAGGAAGGCAAGAGGCACAATGTCACAACTTGCATGATAGAAAACACGCACAATAGTTGGATAAAAATTTATTTTGGGGGAAAGTGTGATGCCTTTGTTTTAATTCAAGTGACAACTTTGACTTTTTGTGTCTCTAGTACTTGTACAAAGAACATATCAAAGCAATAAAACACAAGCATAGGCTCCAAGTCTCCATGGGGTTATTGCTAAAGCCTACAGAAAGTACACTGGTACAATTTAAAGCTATAATACACATTCAGTACTGTTCCCTTTGTCAGGTGATTTGACATGAAAAGAGCTGTGCTAATCCGTTCAGTTTGGCATGGGTGATGGTTTGAAACAATCAGTCCTCTTTCAGAGAGACTAGCAAATAAATAGAAAGGGGTAAAACTGAAGACTTTGGTCATTACTGACTTGGGTCTTAATGGAAGTAAATTACCCTGGGACAAAGGCTCGAATATATGCCTCACATTGAAAACTGGTGAATTTTTAAAACTAATTCTGATACTTTTTACTAGGTGGAAAAAAGGTAATAATCAAACTCCTTTATTCAACTTATTGTCTGGTAATTTATTACTGCTGCATAGTAATAACTCATTTCTTATTGTTAATTATTTTGTGTGTATTAAAAACAATTACTTCCGTTTAAGGGCAAAAGAAATAGTAAATCAAATCCTTCTTGCATTTGTGATGTTATTTGCTGAGGACTTTGCACCCATTACACTACGGCTCGTCCAAAACTTAAAAAGTTGACTAAATAGCACTCTTTGGTGTTTTCGTGCTTCCAAATGTCAAGTACTTCACAGTTCATGTGACCATAATCAGGGATGAGTTTACCTTTTTCTGACAATCAGGACTACAGACCAAGAAACCCAGCAATTTACTAAAATGCATTCATATATGTATGTGTAAATTATGAGGAAGCAACAATGGGTCCTATATGAAAAAGCTGGTGGAATTTTTCATTTCATTTCATGAAAAATCAGATTTTAAGCAGTGATGAATTTGTTGTAATGGCAGAGGGTGAAAAACTGGCACCAGCCAGTTTTAATTAATTATGAAGGACAACTTGTAACAGAGATTATAAATAAACCAAATCAAAAATTCATTTTATACAGCTCTTTTGCTAACAATCAGAAATAACTGCCAAACAGAATACTTTCATGGATTTCAATATTAGAAACCTGGCTCAAGAAATTTGTCTTCCATACTAAGCAATGGGAATAAATCAATCAGTTTGTGGCACACTTCTCCTTATAGGGCCTTCTTCTGCCACTCATGTGAATCACTGCTGCCCATGGAACTGCATATGCATAAAATTATATGAGAAGTGAATCATCCCCAGCACGCAGCTATTAGCCCACCATCCTGAAACTGCTAAACCATCTTGCTCAGTCATCCCTTGAGCTTTCAACAGTGATGCGTTTAGCCTTGCCCATTTCATTGGGTAATAATGTATCATTAGGAAATAAAATCTTTTAACAGCATCTTTCATTGAAAGAGCTCTTACATAGCCTACCACAAACGAAAGGACATTGGGAAATGCCATCAAGAAGGCTCATCAGACACACCAAGTCAGGTCCTATTCCTCACACACTGCCTGTCTCTCCCACTACAGAGCTGGCCCTTCATACACCTTGAGTGGTTTTTGAAAAGAAAAGTAAGGTTTTTCAACCTTACCTAGCAAAAACTGAAAATCAGGAAAAGGAAAAAATTAACATTAGAATTAATCAGACTGACAAAATACAGGACATTGTGTTCATGACACAACCTGCTTATGTCTAAGTGTTGCATTACCCTCCCTGGGCTGGCTGGTCCTGGGTAATTGTTTGTAGTCGATGTGAGCCTTGGCTGGAGATCACAGTGCAAAAAATCTAACATGATCTTGTTGATTTGCCTTTCACAAACAAACCCATCCCTCCAAATGGCTGGATCAGGCATCTTACCTTACTGCTCTGGTTTACACTTTAGCAAAGCTTTGAGCTTCTAAGCCTCAAAGGTACAGCACAGGAAGACCTTGTCTGCTAGGTTTCCTCTGGTCTGAAACACAGCCAAAAAGGAATAGCAAGAAAGAATTGTCTTTTTTTAGGTACACAGCTGCATAACATAGGAAATATTATGTGCGTGCTTTAGGGTGAGAGCGTAGAAAATTGCAAAGCTCTACTTTCAACAAGGAGATGAGCACATCCAGAGAAGATTTATTTGCCTCTCTATCACCGTTACGCTTTAGCATCCTTGACTGCAGTCAAGAGATTCCAAAGGCAAAGGATCTGATATCAGTGCCAAAAGAGGACTCTCCTCATATATTGCTAAGCACATGTTTAGTACTCTTCAGAATCAGATCCAACTTATTGAAACACTGTCTCAGTTGAAAAGCTTATGAAAATTGCACTAGCCATTAACATGGCTGAGTTTTGAGAAGAAAAAGAACTGAAGTCCCTTTTGTGTATCTTTGGCATTTCTGTCCACAGATAACCTGTGATTATTTGCCTTTGATATTATAAGACTCTAAAACAGCAGGGAACCCACTTATTTTTTCACTAGTGCTTCAAATGTGAATAGATCACAGAAAGAGGCAGGAACAGCTGCTATTTCTTCACTCTTGGTTGGTGACAGAACTTGCATTTTATTATAGGGTTGGGATGAAAAGCTAATCTTCTCAGTGTATATGTTCCTGGGCTGGTATGTGCAGACGCACTCAGGAGCTGATATGTTATCAAAATTATTCTATCTCAGTGCTGATATCACAGCTTTATGCTACCACTCCGGAAAATTACCTAAGGTTATCACACAGTTCATAGATTTTCTCTGACTTTGATGAAAAAGAGTCACTACAGAAAAAGGCAATATTACCTCAGGGACAAAGAAGCAGCAGCCACTGACCTTTGAGATGCTAAAATTATCAAAAAACCTCACATTTCTCAGAATTATAATGAACAACCCTTCCTTACACTGCTTTTTTTCCTCAGCTCAGAATTTATTACTGTATTAAAAAAAAAAAAAAAAAAAGATGCCTCCTAAAGAGAGAGAGGACTCATTTGGGAATATTTCATCCAACATAAATACATGAGCTGCAGTAGCTGTGCTTCATCCCCTGGGTAAAAGGCAGCCCCACGTGAGATCTGTCTTGCACTTTGGGTTTGTTTTCCCTTCTTGCTGTGGACTCTGCAGCTGGCTCTGTAGACTTCGAACAGGAGGCCCCTGAAGAGATTTTTCTCTACTGTTGTTGCTTCTGCTATTTTGTGGAGATGAGATTGTTCTTTTGGCGGGATCATTTATCTTTGTGATGGAGGTCCTGATTTTCAATTATACTTAGGCCACTTTGGAGCACTCTGTCAGTGTAATGGGTCTTTAGAATCATTTCAGATCAAATTTGTACCCCCTTTAAAGTAGTTCTGTTTTGACAGAATGGTACTAGATGATTGCTGAGTACATGGGCATCAGATTTGTAATGGTTTGATTAACTGACAGGTATGTAACTATCTTTTGAAAATGACATGAACATCGAGATGGCACAGGTAAGGATAGCAGGGTAGTTCAGCCTTGCTATATCCAGTATTTGTAAGCAGATCATCTAATACAGGTACAATAGCAGCCAAGAGTGTGCCTGTGAACAGATGAAATACAGAATTATTTCTCAAACAGCATATCACTGAAAACAGTGGTTGTACTGACTGATGCAGTGATGTGCTTTTGGGAGAGCTTGTGGGTTGCAGTGACGGCAAACGAACAGAACAACACTAGAATTTGGAAATCCTGGCTTGGCACCTAATGTTTTTCTGGCTCCACAGTGAGATCTATGTGAACAGAAAACCCTTTCCAGATGTCAGTCACTGCCCCCCTCCCCCCCCCCCCCAACTTTAGTAATAAATATAAAAATAAAATGTATCTATATATTTAAAAAATTTTTAAAAAAGAGTGGGAGTTGGCTGGTTGGATTTTCTTTAAAATACTTAATTATATGTGTACATTTGGAGATGAGTGCCCAAGATGCCAATACAGATACAGAAGAACTGGGGCTCAGCTCAGTGCCATTTGAGATGCCCTAAGGCATCCTGCCTGCATCCCAGTTACCAAGTAAGAAATCTGGATGCTTCCTACTCATATCTACCAGCACTCCACAATGTCTCTGGTACCCTATGACATCTAAAATGTCATGGATGGTAACTGTGGGCAAGATGCCCCTGTTTAATAGGTATAATCTGATGTTACCAACACATAAATAAACCAGAATCAATTTCATTGAAATAGGGTAATTAGACCTTATGAACTTAGGGCAAGAAACATCTTGGTCGTTCTCACAGAGAGAGAGACCTTCAGAAAAACTACATATACCTACATGCCACCTTATAACTGCTCTGCCTACCAAAACTTCAAGTGGAGTTTGTGTTTTTGAGAAGACAAGAAGTCATTAGCCACAAGACACAAATCTCCAAGAAAACTTCTGCAGTTGCAATACTTGCAGAACTGTTTATTCATCATAAGTTATGTATGAATTTCATTGCTTTTAAAAATCAAGTGCAACTTTCTCATCTGGCTCCATACAGGATTTGCCGTTGGCTGTTAATGAATCCTGATTCCCAGAAGAAGCAGCAGTCCCTGGACATGAGAAGACACCACCATTTGACCTTGGACATTATTCATGTACTTAATGTACCCCACTGAAGATATGTCCTAAACAAAGAGCCAGCTTATAAAAATTAAAAAGATTCTATGAAAAATGCTGACTGCTAAGACAGAGCTCATCCACGCCAAGGTTTTATATCACAGATAAGTAGTGTATGAGGGACTTGTCCTCTTATTAGAATGTGAATCTATTAATATGATCCAAGTGACATTTAGGGAAATGAGCCCATTATTGCATAGGGGTCTCATTAAAGATAGCCTCTTCTGAGATTGCTCGATGGCAAAGTTTGTAAGTGGATTAGTAGGAAGCATGGAGAGAATGAATGAACTTCAGTGACTGCTGCTTATAATGACTCCAGGTAATTAAAAAGACCAGAGGTATCTGGAGAATTCTAAGTCTAATAGTGGTCTAACAGTATTTTAAAAACATCTAATGATGGAGTTAATTGAGCTTTAGAATTCATTTACTGGGTCCTTGCATTAACAAGTAGCTTTTATGTGATGGAGGAATTAGAAGTTAAATATTGTCTCAATAAGACTTCAAAGATGTTTCTTATTTTCTGTGTTGGCCATTATTAAATAGTAATGTTTATGCAAATTATAGTGCCAAAGCCTTTTCAGTATTGGAAAATGTTACCCTCAAAACTCATTAACTTTCAGCCACCATGTTTGCAAAGAAGTACAAGACAAAACAGGTGCTCAAGGCAGCACTACAAGCTGAGTACAAATCCAGGCACTAAGAGGACATGGTCAGGTTCAGGAAGGCATTACTATTCGCTGCCTTCTCCTGGGACCTTGGTAAAGAATGACGGGAGAGACAGTATTCACTGGCTGTCCAAATAGCAGAAGGTTTTAGTTTTTACCTGGGTCTCAGTAGAACTGCATTCTCTATATGTAAATGTTTAAAGTGGAGAGCTCAGCTGAACAGATGAGGATCTGATTTACTTGGGTGAGATTTAGTTCATTTAACTGCTATGTTCCTGTATCTTGGGAGTGTAATGAAGAAGACCTCTCTGAGGAAGTTCCTAAGTTCCTTAGATAGTCAAAACGAGAAAGATAAATGGCTTTAAGGCCACCAGAGAAGGTCATGTACACCAAATTCCGGTACTCAAACTTGGATGAGTAAGAACTCCCTCTGGAAGTTTTTACAGTCAATGTTTGCTTATTCCACCACCGGATGACTCTGAAAAGGTACAGAAAATCATATCAAGAACCATCAAGTCAGTCATAATAACAAAAATAACATTTAATTTTCCATATTTTTCTGTATTCTAAGAAAAGCTATTAAAACCTATTCTCTACAGCCATGCTGTCTCATAGACAGGCTAGTAGCAACAGGAATGACACTGAGCTCTGGAAGTCCAATCACACTAAGCATCAGTCAAGCTACATCTCCTTGATGTGCTCTTTCCAGAACTTCAGAGGTAACCAGACCCTTCCAGACCCTCAACCTGTTGCTCTGATTCCAAGGAAAAGTCAGTACTTATCTGACTGCAACTGCATTAAAAAAAAAAATAAGGCTCTATTTGTAACTTTTTTTTTATTCTCACCATCTCAAGACTCCATGGATTTTTTTCTTTACTGTCATCTTTCTTTCAAACCTTCTCTGAAAATACCTGTCTTCCCATTTCTCTGTTTAATACTCTTTGCTTATTTTATAATTGCAAAACATTTTGAAACGCATTTTGCATGAAAGACACTGTCCTGAGGAAGGGCCAACTCACACTGTGCTGTTTGCACAGAGAGCTTGAAGGAGGAAGAGCAATAAAAGAGCAACTTAATTACTTTGGAGCCATGGTGCTTCCTGCTGCCACGGCCTCTGCATGAGGTCCCAATGCAGCCTCCAGCCTTGGTGAGAGTGGCCTGATCTTGCTGACAACTCCTCTGGTGCAGCTTTACCCAAAGTCACTGAGCAGCTCACAGCAAATGAACAAGCCACAAAAAGTGGCAGGACACCAGTGACATAGCCCAGGATAAAAAAAACTTACAGAAACAGCAGTAACCTCCAAAAAGCACAAAAGCCTTTCAGCCATGTTCCTCTTTCTGCCCTGTTATCTCTCCTCTGCTGAACAAATCATAACCTCTTCTAGCAGCGCTGTTCACCTCCCCTTGAGAGGTGCTTTATCCAGGAAAAGAATGAAAAAGCAGAGCACAGCTGCAAAAAATAATTCTCACTTGTGGCCTAAGTACTCGTATTTTTGTACCTGAACATGCTAGGATGATATGACCTAGCCTACATTGCATGTGTTGATATAGTGAGACACAGTAGATAGATCTGGATCTGGCTTCTCAGTTTCTTCCAAAGCCAAGGATTACTAGTGACTATGCCTGATGCTCTGGGGTAAGAACATTCATCAGTAGGGAGCACTTGAGAATTTTCTCATTCTCAGTGTATTAGGCTTTGAGCAAAAATCCACAAAAGTAATACAAGCCCAAGCAATCATAGTTTGTTTCCTTTAGAAAGCACTGTGTTTTTTTCTGGCCAGTCCTAGCAACAGCATGCCTGTCTTAGCAGCCACTTCAGCTCTGTTGCATTTGCCTTTCCTTTTATTCATCTTCCTACATGACCTTGGGAAAATTCTTTCTGCCTGTCCCAGGTTGCAATTCCACTGCTGAAATAATTGAGCTATAACAGAAACCCTTCCATTGACTTCTTTCTTATTTTCAAGATTCAAACATTTTGCTTTATCGCTTTTGGTTCTCTTATCTCCTTAGAATTTTGTACCTGGGAACTTATCTATATGCAAAATCAATGTTGAGAACTTCAATGCACCATCTGTCTCTGTTTATATCCAGTGACATCCCAGACAAAGGGCTTGTACCAGAAAGTCTCTACCTCTAGTCTGAGTATACAAATAAAAAATGATATAGCAAATTCTCTGCATTGTTTTAAATGGTTCCAGCAGGATTATCCATCTCTAATCTAAACTTGCCAGTATTGTAGTAGGTGTCTACAACATTTCTTTCCCCACAGTTTCAACAGGCTTTGTTTGCTATTTCCACAGAAGTTAATGTAATCAGCAAGTTCACTGTCAAATGTGCCCTTTTCTGCAGTGGCTGCAAGTTGAAGTGAGCCAGTGGTCTGCTTCCAGGTTAGGAATATCATAGCACTAACGGATACTGTATCCTTTTTTTTTGTTCATATGCCATGCATGTGACTTTCCACTCTGAAAATACAAAACTAAACAAAAAACCACCCCACAAAAACCCACAAAAGCCCACAAAAACATTGATTTCCTTTTTCATAGGTGAAATACGGAGCAATTTTGCCATTTGAAAGTCAAACCCATCTCCTATATGCCACTGCATTCACTGGTTATTATCAAGGAGAAATAAGTCTCATTTTTGAGAATTATTTTTCCTTTAAGTTTTGTCTTTTTCCTATCTATTCATATGTCTTGCTCGTCCAAGACTGACTGTTTTGATGACATTCCAAGTTACTCTTCTACTGAAACTGTGTAGACTGTATCAAAGAAAGCACATCTCACAGAAGTGCCTCCGCAGCACATTATGGACTGCACATCTCTCTAAGGGCAATTCAAAATGAAGAACAACCTTTTCCAACATCCTTTCAGAACTGCACATGGACATTAGCCAGACACAAGACTGAGCTGCAGAGGGTGCATCTGCTCTTCACAATGCTCATCATCATTGATATCTAACCCACAGTAAAGTCATTTGGCCAAAAAAAAAAAAGCGTGGATAAGACAAGCGTACCAGAAGCCAGATGAACCTTTCCTTCCTCAGTGTCCATGGAAGGAAATGTGTCTGATCCAGCCAACACGTTCTCAATATTTCATTCCAGAGTATGTGATATCTCTAGGTAAGTCATTCTCCTAATGAACTAGGGAAGCCAGGTTTTGTTCTCATTTACACTACCTTATTATCTCAGTTGATCTTAGCACAACTATTAATTCACTCCAGTGTACATGATGTCAAAGTATCCCTGAAGGTCTCAGCAGCCAGCCGAAAACCTGGCAGAATTTTCAAAAGTCATCTGCAAGTTTTCACTTCCCAGAAAACCTCTTTTCTAACCCACTGCTTTGCTAGGTCCAGTTCCCGTTATGCTGCCACGATCTGACCCTCTCTACAGACGCTCTGCTCCGAAGGATCTCGCATTTCCCACGGGCAGCTCTGCCCGGTGGAATACGGACTTAATATGGGATTTATTTTTTTTAAGGGACCAGCCCCGGCTCGTTTCAGGGATGTATGCTGTGCGACAGCCGCGGGACGGTAAGAGCCAGGTGTCGATGCGGATTTGTACGATGCCCGGTGCCTTCCATCCCCTAACGCCGGTGAGATGGAGGGGCTCGCCCCAATTCCAGCTGAACGCAGCGCCTCGCCCGGACTCTCGCACAGCCGGGGCACCCGGCCGGCCCCAGCCCCTGCCCCAGCACAGCCCGCCCCTTCCGGGCGCTGGGGCAGCGGCCGCC
>JAYDZK010000001.1:49635144-49657934 GCA_034509185.1 Euphonia xanthogaster
GGAGGTCGACACTCCGGGTGCGGGGTGTTTTTTCCTGCCTCTGCCCTCTCCCGGTGCGCGTTGTTCGTGCTCTCGCTGCCGGCGGAGCCTCGGCGAGCACGGCTGCCCTGCGGCCGAGCGCTGTTGCTCGCACGTTCTCGCAGCGCCGGGGCTGCTCGCTCCCGCTGTCCGGCGCCGAGCGGTGCCGCGCCGGCTGAGGAGGGTCCCGGCGGGTCCCCGGCGGGTTTGGGAAGCTGCTGTGCGCCCCGGAACAGCTCCCGCCGCGCCTCGCCCGTGCTGCTGCTCCGAGGGAGCATCTTTAGCGGTTTGCCTGTCCTGTGCTGTAACCAAGGGCATTTGATTTTCACAAGCGTTTAACGGAGGTATGTTTTGTGTAGGTGTTTTGTGGCCTGCGCTTGATCGTTCACAAACGTCTTTTGGAAAGAACCTGTATTTAGTCTAACTCACTTCGCGGGTTGGCGAGTGCTTGAATTGAACGAACGCTTCTTGTGTTTGGAGAAATTGCTTTCGGCGGAGGCAAAAAAGGGGAACGCTCTGTGGGAGCATGGTGACAGCACGGGGCTGAATAGCTTCTGGAAGGAGGGATGCAGAGAGAAGTGAGGCACGGGCTGGTTTCTTTTGCTGAAAGATGCTGCAGCCCAGGGGTGTGATAGCACAGACCATTGGGTCATCACTGTACAAGCAAATTCTTGGCTCAGCGGACATAAGCACAGGCTGCCACCCCTGTGCTCTTTCACGATGCTTGCAGAAAGATGACGGGGAAAGCACTGCTCCCTCTGCAAATAAATTGTAACATGCTTATCCAGTGTAGTGGGAGAAGAGCTGAGCTTAGACAGCACAGCATGGGAAAAAACACAGGATGGATGCACAAAATATGCCCTTTGCAAGCATTTTATGTCTGCCTGAAAGCTGCAGGCTGTTTCAACATCATCTTGCTAGATGCAATAAAGTTTGGAACAGAAATCAAGTGATGCAAACTCTTCATAGCCTTGCAAATGCTAAACGGTTGGAGGAAGATTGTGAAAATAGTGGTAAAGGGCTGAGAATTTGCCACGCTGATTAACATTTATATAAGCAAAGACAATTAGGAATGCATACTAGCTATTATTTAATTAATTCTCAGCTAATTATAGCAGAATGGGAGAAAGATGAATAGGAGAAATGTATAAAATCTGGACCATATAAGATGCATATAGTGCTGGCAGTTTTATTATGATAAGGGATCCAGCTGGAGTGTCGTGTCTGTTTCCTTGTGATTTTGCTTTTTACAGTCATTTTGAACCCACTCTAACTTTCCTGTGCCTGAACAGACTGGAACAAAAGGCAACCTGAAACCACCAGCTGCCTTCTCTCTGCTATTATGCCTAGAAGGGCTTGTTCCCCTTAGGGATGGTTGCCGGTTGTAGCTGTGTACTGGCTGCCTTCCTTTCCTACCTCTTCCTCAGACTGGGTCACCCCTATCACCCAAGGTGGGGAAAGAAAAAGCAGGCATGTCTCCCCTGCCTCCCTCATGTTTCCCTAGCTTTCCTGTGCTCTGCTACACAGGCTGGCCTGTCTGCAGGCTGCTACTTGCTATATCCAGTACCTGTGCTTTGCTGTCATCAGGATATATGCTGCAGGACCTGGAACTGCTGGAGAAGGGGTCTTGGGCTATTTCAGCATCCAGGTTTAATCTAGTACTATCACCATGTATGTACATATGTGAATTTATTTGGCATAGGAAGATGTTGTCGTGGGCATTTTGCTAACCTTTTCAGATGCATTAGGCTGAACTGGGATAACTCGCCTCTGCCAAGAGTCTTTGTTCATAATTGGGTTTTACTGGTGCAGTGCAAATTGTAAATTGTATTCTGTAAATTCCCCATCAGAGGCAGGAAGCAACAGAGCCTTTCCTTCTTGCACCCTATCTACACAGAAGCAGAAGAGGAATTATCTCAACAACAAGAGTACATTCAGAAGTTGCTGAAAACTCTGATGTTTCTTATAGGTCTGAGACCTGGAATCTAAATACTAAAAAGTCAGTAAATTTTCACCTCTACCTCCTGCACTCTTTTGCAAGCAGTCCTCCCCCTATGTCTTCATGACTGCGGTTGCCTCCTTTTCCTGGCTTGCACAGAGGAAATCCTGTTACGACAGAGTCGATCCATGGCGCTGCTGCAAAACCCACCTCTTAGCCTGCCACTTCGTCTGCATCTCCCCTCTTTGTCAGTCCTTCTGCTGCTCGCTCTTTCCCCCTGCATCTGACATGGAAGTCTGAGGCTTCAAGTGTCCTTGACAGTCGCCCTCTACATGAGGTACCAAGTCTCCTGTTTTCCCAGGATGTACCTCTGGGCTTTGATCAGCCTGTGCTCTCAGCATCTTTCTCCCTCAAGGCCTCATCTCTGCATTTCTCCCAGCTCCACCTTGTGCTTACTTGTAACTTCATATAGGCACTTTGTCCATCATTCCTTTAATTTCCTTGAAATGTCCCAGCACATTTGCTTTGGTTTGATGCCTTCAGCAGCTGTCTGGTGAGATGCTAAGACAAGCCCTTACCCGGTCTGTCAGCATCCCTGTCCTCTGAAGCTAGGACATCTGAGAGGCAGTTGTTGAACAGATCACTCTATCTAGCACCAGCAGAAACTCTCCTTCCATAGCCTACATTATCCTCACTTGCTCTTTTTTGGCATTTCAGGTGCAACCCTGCCCCCTTATGCTTGCACAGCACAGCATGGCTCGCTGCAGCTCCCTTTGCAATCGTGTTGACTCTTTGCCTGAGTCGTTGCAGGCTGTTTTGCAAACAGGGACTATATGTGAATATTAGGCACACAAATATGCCACGGTTTCTTCATCAGGGGAGGACATGCATGCAGCCTGTGTCGGTAAAATAAGGAATGGTGAGGATAGGGATCTTCTGTTACAGTGAGGGGAAACAGAGAATCGAAAGAGAAGGGTGTTTTCTTACTTTTCTTAGTAAAGCATAAGGTACCCATGTCAGGAAGCAGAGTTACAGTGAATGGAGTTACTGTGATAGCACATCTGTGACTAAAACTCCCTTGACATTTAAGTGTACAGACATTTAAGTGTAGTTGATACTGAATATGCACTTTTTTTGGAGAGAAAAAAAAAATCTGAAAATGATGCATTAACAGAAATTTCTGTTGCACCCAGTGTAAAATATTGTGTCCTAGCTTTATATTGTGATGAAGTTCCTAAGAAGGTTGAAATGAAATCTGCTTGACATTTTTGGGTGTGATATGGATTTATAAAATTTGTGATTTATAAAAATGTGTGATTCATACCTGTTGTTTTTAGAAAATATATTGAAATCAGTATATCGGCTGAATTTTGCAATAGAAAGGTGTTTTCCTATTATTCCGGACTCTACTTCCTGGGTCACATCTTTGCTAGTTAAGGACCAATAACCCCATTGACTGGCAAGGTTAAAGGGCACTTACTGTTCAGCAAAGCTCCTTGTTCCTTGCTGCAGTCTGCCCAGAATTCTCCCGAGACAGGAATGGATGTGCCCACATGGATTATGGGAGATGAGGGCTCTCAAGTACGCTCATGCGTGCAGCCACGGCATCGGCATCGGGCAGGAGGATGTGCTGCAGCACTAGCAGGGACAACAGAGAGCTTAAGTCCATTCAGTTCCAGATTTAGCCACACTTTGTCCTAAAACTGCATTCCTTGTAGATTAAGGTGATGGGTATGATACTTTTGAGGGGTTTTCCCCTTCTCCCTGGAGGCGAACCTGAGGGTCTAAGCACTGCAAGTTTTTAGTTTCACACATGAGTGTGACTGGAAAATGAAAGCAAGCTCAGATAACAAGGACTGCTTGCCCTGGAGCTTGTATTTTATCTGGTAAGATAAATTTGGTATGATATATCTGGTTTTGGTCTGAATAAACAATGGGCAGGAGCTGAAGCACTGCCCCATGAGAAGTGTGGTGGCTTCAGGAAGTGGAGTCCAGTGCTTGTCTGCCTGTGTCAAATAAAAGTGGTGGTTATTGGGAGCCCATGTAATGAGTCAGGCATGAAGTGGCAAAGCTTAATTAACTTTTGTTTGTTCTGAGATTAATTGCATCACCGCTATGCCACGCAGACGTGTGCCGGATGGAGTCTCCTGAGAGGCTTATCAGTTGGTGGGATGCTCCACACAGCCTTTGGAAAGAAGGGGTAGCAGGAATGGGAAACTCAACCACGGAAGAAGGCACCGAGGCAGAAGCAGTTGAAATACTTTCATATACTTGTCCCATAGAGAAAAATGGTTTTTAATGGAATTTCATTTCTCATTAAGCAGCCATTCCACACTACACTAAATTTTCTGTTCAAACAAAACTTCCAAATCAGATGTTCCAAGAAATCAAACAAGAAGTCATTACACAAAATGCAGAAGTTAAGGATTCCTGACACCTGCTGGTTTCTCCTCTTCCCTGGCTAACCTTGCCCTGGACCTCCTTTCCAGCTGGGATCTGTCACTTTGACACTGACACCTTAGTGGCTGTTTTTGACTGTAGAAGTCAATTACTAAGATTTAAAGCTGTTACGGGCAACCAAATGGCTGTGTGAACCTTCATGTCTTCCCTGCCTCACTGTCATTAAACTTCAGGGGCTCAAATCTGTTTGAGGTTTCTGTCTGGGTTGAATTTGGCTGAGAGTGGCAACAAAAGTTATTCAGAGGGGCAATAAGGGGAATAAATTTGGGACTGGACACCAAGAAATCAAATATGACCCATCACTATGGACAGCAAAGAGTAGGCTGTTGAGATTTGGGTGGGTATTTTCAGCAACCCGTATTTTTCCACAAGAAATTTTCAAAAGAGAAATAAATATTTTTTAACAAACCAGCACAGGAAGGAGACTGATTTCCTTGGTGATTGTATCCTTTGGGTGATGGTCTCATAGGATGCTAGACCAGTAAGGCCCCATTTCTCTATCTAAGTTCTCAGAGGCACAGCAGTGAGAGTCATTAGCCCTTTCCACATCCTGAGAGATACAGGGAACAGATAGATCCCTACTCCTTGCATATCTTACTGGCACAGTGAATGAATCCACTGTTTGGGCCAAATCCTTCTATAGGCTACTACTACAGCTGAAATAGTAAAAATAGCTGTGAGGGGCATTAGAGTGGTACAAGAGGATGAAGGACTGTGGGATACAACTGTGTATGGCCAGGGGTCTTCTGAAGATAAGCTTGTTGATGTTCTGGTTGAAGAATTTCTCTGTTCTTCAGAGATAATTAAAAGTTCTGCCCTCCCCGACTCACTGTGTGCACTTGCCATTTGAATATGAATGCCTGCACTTAGGAAGCCTCGAGGATGTCTTGTGTTTTTCACTTCGTGTTTAATCAGCCCAAGATTTGGTAGGCTCTGGTCCCCTTGCCTTGCTGGAGATTGTGGTGCTGTTGTATTGAATGAGGGGCTAAGTGGGCTAAAGCAGTGCTCTGTGTATCTGGGGGGAGATGGACTAACAAAGATTCTCCCAAGAAAAATCAGCAAAATACTTTGCATTTGCTTTGGTCGAAGATACAGCCCTGTTGCAGAGATCTATTCCACTATCCCCCAGGAAAGAAAGGGGAGGGAAAGGATCTCTGCTACAAGCAGACAAAACTGAGGGGCATAGGGTGGAGCTTTTGGCTGTGTGAGGCATATTTGCCAGAGAAAATGCATACAGGGGCTGCTGTACCACCTCTCCATCCTGTACCACACCTGCCTCAGCCTCAGAAGCAGTTCTGGGCAAGGTGACATGGGTGCACACCCTCACATCCAGTGCATGTGCTGGGTCCGTCTCTGGGGCAGCTGACTTCGGGGTTCTCCTACAGCCTCCTACCTCTCCTTCACAAAGAGATGGTCAGGAAGCTGTCTGACTGCCTTTGATGGAACATTAGTATAGTCAGTGTTACCAAAACATTTGGATTTCAACAATACTGTCTTTTAACAGCTGCACTAGACAATTTGCTTTATTGAACTTGGAGAGGCTTAAACCAGAAGTGATTCAGTGACTGAAGGGATAAAAGCAGCACAACAATGCATCAACATCCATCCCCAGAGATCTGCTTCTCTAACACAGTCAAACCAAATGTGCTGAAGGGGCAGAGCTCTAAGATGTGAAAGTGATTTCACAATGATTGTGAAAGTGTCTTTTGTCTCCCAGAGGGGAAAATCTGTTTGAGAGTGGCCCTCTTTTGCTTTAATCTGTATAATTTCTTCATACACAAGAAATTTAATTTACTTTATTGAAAACAATTCAGGGGCTATGTTTTAATTTTAGGTATTGAATGCATGTAGCACACAAAATTCTTCTAGCTATTCTTGTGCACATAACATATTCAGTTTGGATATTTCAAGTATATGAAAATTTAAACTGCAGATAGTCAGAAATAAAGAGGTTGAATAAATAATAGTGTATAATCCAAAATACCTGATTCCTGGCAGGAGTCTTCAGGGTATAATGTGAAATGAATTGGAGGGCAGATACAGTGCCCTAGTGCTTAAAAATGTGCCAGAGGACAACTGTTTGTCTTGGTCCTGAAGCACACTGCAGAACAGGAGTAAGGTGTTACGAAGCCTGTCTGTAAAGCAGAGTTCAGGATTATGGTTTTGATGCTGTACATGCAGTGCTGTAACTGGGCAGCAGATGGATGTTGTTGGCAGGGATAAAACACAAGCCAGGATTCCAGTTAATTGGGCTTCTTTCCCTGAAATTTCTGCCAGTAGAGTAGTCAAAATTCAGCGCTCGTCCTTCATTTATTTTATCATTATTATTATTGTAGTTATTACTAAACTCTTCCACTTGTATTTGCTTTTTTATAGGGGCTTTTTTCAGCATGCAGTCCCTTTAGATTTGGGCATGATCACCAGCCACATCCTCTGCATTGGACATTTAGCTTCTTTTTCCATATCTTCTTCCTGCTTGTAAGTATTTTATTCTTTCTCCTTGCTCATTTTTCTTTTACTTTTAAAGACCAGATTAAACTCACGGGTTCTGGGTCTGATCCCAGGTCACAATGTTTTTGATTTACATTGATATAAATGACTCCGCAGATCCATGGGAAATGTTAAGATAAAGAATCATTGGAGCCTATCGGAATTAATCTAAGTATCCTTATGGCTCAGAGGGTTTCCTTTTTACAGCCCCACACAAACCCCCAAACAAAATATAACTTGATTTTAGCCTGCAACCAAGCCATCTGGGAACTTGCCTTCTTAGATTTTCAAAGTCATAAATTTAAATAATATTAAATCATAATAAAAAATGCAATTAGATAATAAATTAAAAGGAAAACTTTGCTTGTGGCAGGAAATAGTTTTTCTTTTCCTTCTGTACTCTATTTTATTGAGTCAGTTGGCAATTGATCCTAGTTTTCCTAGTGGAAAAGGGATTCTCTGCTCCTGGAAGGTCCATCTGTAATGGAAAAAGGAACCATTCTACTTACTCGTGGTCTTTAATTGCCAAAGGCGTGTATTCGAGAAGAAGTATTAAGGATCATATTCTTGTTAAACTGCGAGCTAGAAGTCATTCTTTGCCTTTCCTACCTACATTTTCAATGGAATAAAATGTTGCTCACATCTTTTTTCCTGTCTAGAGCTACTGTCTTATTTAGTTGCATGATGTTAAACTGCTACACTTTTCCAGTCTAGAGCATATTGCCTTTCAAGGCTGAAGTGCTCCTGGTCTGTAAAATTCATTCAGCCCTTTAGTATGAGCGTGCAAACATATTTTTATTGCCATTAAATATTTTGTGTTACATGTTTGCTGGAAGGGAAATATGGAAGGAAATAAATGTAGAAAACAAGAGTGGGAAGATTAAAGAATTAAACCAGGAGCTCCCTGGCCTTCATACATATATCAGTCTAGTGAAGACTTGCTGCCAGCTTTTGGGACCAATCACTGTGATAGCAGAACCTGGGGAGGAGCAACACATCTTTAGGGATGAGTAAGTCTTAGAACTGGCATCACCATATCACCTGGGAACCTGCACAATCTTCCTCCTGCTCTTCCTGCCCTGTTACAGCATACTGAAGTCTGGCCAGATGAGGGACCTCTGTTGTAACTATGCTAAAGGCAAATTAAGATCTCATCTGTTAGGAGATGTTTACCATAAGGGCTTTCTAGGATATCTTCTACCTGTAAAGAAACAGTTCACAGGAGATTGTGACAAAAGTGTTAGTTTATGTAATATACAAACATTTATTTTCTTTGATGTCAATTTGTCTCTCTGCTTAAATGTTTTGAAGACACTGAACCAAGATATTTCTCAGCTTGTAGTCACAAAAATACAGGAAGAGCCAAGAAAATGAAGTGCTTTTCTGTGGCTGATAAACTCACAAGACATTGAGTCTGCCAGACCTATCTCTGCTGCCTGTTCCTCAGTTTTTAGGGTTTCAGTGTTGTGAGTGCAGGCCATTAAATTATATCTACTGAGCCTGGAGAAGTTGAGTTGTTGCATCAAGATATATGAAGAAATAGAATACAGGCAGTAAAGAAAATTTACAACATTGGAACTGTGAAAAAGCTCTGTTCATGCCATCCTGCAGTGTTGCAGTCTCATTTAATATTCACTTTGGTCTGAACTGGGAGATGGCTACTGTCTTAGCAATGCTAAAGATTAAATTACATATGTTACATATAATTTGGCACTCAGGGCGTATGCTAATTGTGATGCCTCTGCTCCTGACCACATTTGCATTTCCTTACAAAATGGATTTTCTAGCAGGTCCCATCAGATATGCAATAGTGGCTAGCTTTGGCATGGCTGCTCAGGCATGGAACTGCTGGTACCTGCACAGTGATACACAGTGATGCCTTGCCTGATCCCTCACCTGCTCAGTTTGCCCTTCTTCTGGTGAATGCCACCTTCCTCATCTCCTACTTACCACAGGATAAAAAGAAATATTAAAAACTCCAACTGAGCCTGCCTACAGGATCTGCCAAGTTGGCTTATCCCTGGAGTAAGAGTGATTGTCCTCACTTGTGAGAGGTATTTATACCAAGGACATGAATGAAGAAACAATGCACAGCTGGGAGAATAGCCGGGAGAATACATCTAAATAGTGGCTCTGGTTGAAAAGCCAGGATGAACAAATGACACCATATATCTAGGAGAGCCTTTCCTTTTGTGCCAATGCTCATAATTGAGGACCATAATTGAGTGGCAGAACAAGGTTTGGCTCTCTTGTACATCTAAAACCAGAGGAGTGTGGAGGTAGAGTCTGTGCCTTCTTGGACCTTATTGAATTGTGTGAATGTTCTAGGCAGATTGTCCATCAGAGCAGCAAGGCTGTGTATCAAAGGAGCAATAGCAGCAAGAAAACTCAGCCATAGTCAGAAAGGCAGAGTATGATCTGGGGCTTTCAGCAGTGAGGCTGCACTGGAGGACTCAGGGAGCCTCCTCAAGTCACAGAGCCCTGTCCTGGCATTGCAGAGGTGCCTCTGACAAAGGAATCCAGATCCAGCTACACCACAAAACCTGAGTCCCCCTGCAGACAGTTCTGCTGTCCCAGCAGTTTTCAAGAGTGCTTAATTGGAAAGACGCCTCCTGTCAGACAGAGTTCTCCATCTGCAGTCATTCAGGAACAATATTTGCAATTCATTCTTTGCCTTAAACCAACTCAACTTTCCAAAAACAGATGAGGGAAAGGCAGGGACCACTGCAGAATGTGAAAGCTTTGCCTCCATTGTTCATTTCCTGGGTCAGTTTACAGCTCTCAGAAAGACAACAGGTTTATTGCAGTTTACCAGCTTTGCCATTATGCTTTGATGTCAGTGGCAAAATTCCAAATCATTTCTGGGGACTAGATATGGGCTAAATCTTATGATGTTGTTGTATATAGCTTTCAGAATTGCAAAAAAAAAAACCAAAAAAACCCTAATTAGCTAATGAGAAAGTGAAGCTGCCATCTGACCCTCTGGGGGTTATTTCTTCAGGAGGATCAAGGCCAGAGAGATAGACGGACAGTTCATGGCACTTACCTTCTTCTCCCAGTAGAAACAGGAACCTGAGCTGAAGTGGTAGCTGTGGTGCAGTGAATAAAACTACTCATAGCTTCATTTGGAATCAGAGTTTACATCACTACAAAGTACTCATTTAAAAATAGCCTGGGTGATGTTGTAAGACCTATAAAAGCTCTGATTTAGCAAAACACATCTCTGCTTAACTGAGGTTCTGATTAGTCCTATTTAATACTCTAAATTTTCCACTATCTTCAAAAAAAGTCCCCAAAAAAGCCAAAGTTATTACTTGTACCAGGGTCAAGTGCTAGCAGTAAAAGCAGAATGTAGTAGATTTCAAATTTGTGAAAAATTTAAAGGCTTTCAACTTCTTCCATGTTAAAGAATTCATATGAAGTAATTCCTTAACTTATTATAGAGCAATTAAATTAATAATGTATCTAATTTTCATTATGACACGTAATTAAGAATAAACATCTTCTATATAAAAGCCTATCTTTTAAAAATGATAAATTAGCTTTAACACACTTAACTATTTCCAGAACATGAAATGAACACATATTGTTCCATTAGTTAATTTTATATCACCACATTAAAGACAGTTCAAAAGGAGTATAATCTCATAAGGATCTCTCTTTGCTCAGTCTGCTGTGACTTATTTCAGGAGGTACAACAAACACGGTTTCCTATGGGGCTAAATACTATTAGGGTGATAAAATGGTTTTAGTTTAGTATATTATGGTTTTAGTTTACTATATTTTTATAGTATATTTATAAATGGTTTTAGTTTAATATATTTTATATTTATTATATACCATATACAATGGTATATAACTTTTTATCTGGTATTTGCAGATGCAGTTTTGTACTCCTGCATGTCTTGCAGGCTGTTGGGATGCTTGATTAAGACTACCAAAAGCTCCACTATAAAACAGCAAACACAATAAATAAACAATAAAACAACATCTGGTATGTAACCTCTTGTCCATAGCCCTTAGATAGTCCTTTCATGCTTGCTAGGCTGGCAGGGCTGCCCAAAATTCCTTGGGATTTTGCTTGTTGGGGTCAGAAACTGCATCACTCCACTGAAACATGCCTGCCATTGAGATCTCCATGGCAGGATTACAGCAAAGTACATTTTGGTGTTCGAAACCATTTAAAACATTTCATAAATACAGCAAGAAAGCAAGTCTAGCAGATTTTTTAATTCTGGGTACCTCTGGCAAGACACTGTGGAGTAAGTAGCTAATGGATTCATTGTCAGCTGTGATGTTGAGTGGCTTTGCTCATCTAGGTTGAGGAGCTGAAGTCTTGAGAGGGAGTTTCATTACTTGACTAGATTTTTTATCACAAGATAAATTGGATTCCAGTACCTCTGTCCCATATAAATTATATTTTTGATTGTGCTGTTCTGCAATTAAACAGCTCATGGTTGGCAAGAGTCAATTCATTAGGATTCAGTAGGATTTCTCCTAATCCCTGCCTTTTGGAAAATTGAGATATAAAGATAATTGCTAGTTGATTCTTTAAGAATTGCATCTTCAAGCTAAGAAATGTAACTCTTAAGACCTAAATTATATCAGGTGCACATTATCTGCTCCTAGATTAACCTTGCTTCTTTTTTTTTTTTTCCCCTGCAGTTCTGAAGGATAAAATCTTAAATTGTCCTAGGCTTGAGCAGTAAAGGATACATTCATTCACTGGCTGACTTGTCTTCTCACTGCTGTGATGGAAAAATGTTCGCTTAAAATAATCCCTTTTTATGCCACTAAAACTGCCTTTGAATACAAGATCTGTTGTGATTTTTAAAACACAAACCCAGTAATGTCGGAACCCGACCCTTCATCTGGATTTGTGGGAAACATGGAAAATGGGACTTTTCTGGAGCTGTATCCCACATCCCTTTCAACTTCAGTGGATTCATCGCCTGGCCGTTTATCCAACGTCTATGTCTATGTTTCTATATTCCTTAGTCTCTTAGCTTTTCTCCTTTTGCTACTGATCATTGCACTTCAGAGGCTGAAAAACATAATTTCTTCCAGTTCCTCCTACCCTGAGTACAATAGTGATGCTGGAAGTTCGTTCACTAATTTAGAGGTTTGCAGTATTTCTTCCCAGCGCTCTGCTCTCTCAAACCTTTCTTCATGAAAACAAATGAAAGGAAACACACGGCGAATGGAAGAGCTTTGTCTGGCTTCTTGGGGAGGTAGTGCATGTAACATTTGCCTTAGAAGACTATTATCAAGAGGTGTTTTTAAAAGTTTCCTTATTTTTTTCCCCCCTCTCCTTTTCTACTTTTCATTTCCCCTTTAAATAATTTTAATTTTGGACAATGGATAATGAATGATATCTGATCATCATTTCTTGCCTGTAATAGTGTTGCTGTCTCTTTCTCACGCATAGACAGTGTTCATTAAGAGTATTCCTGCCAAATAGTAATACCCTTCTAACTGGATGTGTCATTTTTCTGCTTTAATTGTGACCCCTTCCCTGGTCTTGTGTCAGCAATACGCTGACTGTTTTTCTTTTCCTTTTTTAATTATATAAGGACTTCTGGATGAAATCCCTATTGCCAAAGTACAAAAAAACTGCTCAAATGATAAATACTGGGACAATTTAAAGTTGTTGATATTGTTTCCTTTTTTTCTTTTTAGTTTTCACATATTTTTCTGTGTTTATTGATGTTTATAGAACACAACTAATTCTTGAAGAATGTTGCTTTTGTTTATTTGTACTCCTAACTCGTTCTGTGTAAAGTCTGTATTTCAGTTTTTGAGTCTATTTGGTTAACTTAGTAAAGCGACTACAATAACAATGCTCATGGTTGAATGTGTGGAGGCATTTTTGGACCCCATTGCATCTCATTATCTTATTTGCCTAATGACATGTTCCTCCAGGGGGCAGCTTTTGCTGCTGAATCATAAATACCACACAACTCCTTTTCATTCTTCACCGATACTGCAGCTTATTCCTACTGGATACCAGGACAAAGTAGTGTTTTCTTGTGAAAGACCTGCGTTTACCAAATACAGGAAGCAAGTGAAGAGCTCCTGAAGTGTCCTTTAGAGACATGACTGTACT
This sequence comes from Euphonia xanthogaster, assembly GCA_034509185.1. Classification (NCBI taxonomy): domain Eukaryota; kingdom Metazoa; phylum Chordata; class Aves; order Passeriformes; family Fringillidae; genus Euphonia; species Euphonia xanthogaster. Next base: position 49,648,158 of record JAYDZK010000001.1, read on the forward strand.
CACGTGAGCAGGGCCAGCAGGGACAGAAATTGCTTGGACTTGTGATGACTTCCTGGGCCAGCCTTTGTCCTGTGATTTCAGAGATGTGCATGGGGTGGAGGGGGGCACACAGGGATCTGCACAATGGCCAGGAAGACCTGAGCTCTGACCTGCAGGAAGTGCAAGGTGTACCTAGAGAGGGTAGGAAGGGATGGGCGGGATAAATGGCAGTGGCTCTGCCACTTTTCCCCATCAGAATAAGGGAAGGCCAGCAAGAGGGGAAGAGAAATGGATTCACAATCTCAATCCTCTTTATTGTGTCATTTTCTGGGTTATCATTTCCCCTGCTTAAAGTGTAACATGCCACTGCATTTCTGCAGTAAAATAACGAGAAGCTTTGTGAACTGCATCCTGTGGTCAGCTGGGCTTTAAATCAAGCCAAACATTCAAATTTATGATTTGAAGTGCCAAGTGTGATTAGAACTACAACCCCACACTGGTGCAATGCCTTGTTGTCCTTACTGCACTGTGTGAGCAGAGCTCCGTCCTGCCACCCAAGCCCATGCAAATTTTGTTCTCATGGCTGGATCCAAGTCACTGGAGAGACCTAAGAAAGGTATGGCATTGTCACTGACATAACACAGGTGTAACTCTGGGAGATGGGATTATCTCAGCAGGACCAGCTGCCCTCCCCTCACATGGGACCACTGCCCATCAGGACGAGGGGTTAGGGAACACTTCCCAAACACATTTATACCTCTTGCCAAGCTGTCCATGCATTTGTAAAAAGACAGACCCTGCCATTAACTACACAGGTTTTAAAATACAAATTTGGAAAGTCTGGTGTAAATATAATCATTAGAAATGCAGCTGCTGTTGCCAAACAACACAGATGATGCTGGAGTTGGTGTTTTCAAATTTTAAAAGTAGACATGCAGTATGGTAAGTGGTAATGACTTATGGTGGTGATTAGTTCCTTACAGAGGCCAAAGAACTTGCTGACAAATAAAGAATGTAAGCCTGCAGATTCCCTGAGCCAAACTGGTTTGATGGATATATTTACAGCTTGGAATATTCTATTCATCTAGACAAAAGTTTTTTGTATGTCACTTTTCATTGTATTTGACAACTGGCCTTGGAAAAAGAGGTAGTTGTTTAAAAGGGATCAGGAAACATTACTTCTCTTCTGAAAGCTCTTTGAAATCCCAAACCTGTTACAGAATGTATTTGTATGTTCACTGGCAGATACAAATAAACAGGCTGTAAATCAAGACAGAGCAACTGTTTGACTATCTTCCCTTATTGAGAAAGTTGTAAATTTGTTGCTTCCTTTGCTGTAAATGAAGGAATTTAATCAAAACCAGAGATGAGACCACAGGTCAAGATGGGTGTTTGCTCCCAGCAGTGTGTTTATACTTGCAGATATAGAGACATTTAATATTAAAATACAAACTGCTGAAACCCCATCAGCTGTGTTCAGTGAGCTGTTGTCAAATTTCACCAGAACAGAAAGGATTTTTCCAACGACAGAAAACAGCAAAGATAACTGAAACCACACATTTTATTTTGCTCTGTAGTTTAATAGATGCTATTATTTTTTTTCCACTGTGCAGTGACATACAGGACTGTATAGTCATCATGATTTCATCTGAGTTGCACCTGTTCTCTTCAGGACAGATTTGATTAGAAACAAGTAGGTTCCAACAAAATACCATCAGGAGAAGCCACAGGCGAAAATAACAATGGCATTTTCGGGGATTGCTAAGTACCAGTTCTTCAAGAAAAAAAGAAATGAGGAAGAAGAAAAGAAATCCACCTGAGAATCTAAGTTAACCTGAGAACACTGGAACAGGCTTCCTGGAGAGGTGGTGGATACCCCAAGCCTGTCAGTGTTTAAAAAGCACTTGGACAATGCTGTTATCATTATGCTTTAGCTTTTGGTCAGCCCCAGGGTGGTCAGACAGTTATACAAGATGATCACTGTAGATACCTTCCAGCTGCAAATATTTTACTGTACTATTCCAACTAGATTTACAGGGATATGTTTTGCTGTGTCCAGTTCTGGGTTCCCAGTAGAAGAGACAGAGATGTGGAGATACCGCACTGAGCCCAGCTCAGGGCTGCTGAGATGATTAAGGGCTTGGAGCATCTCTCACGGGAGGAGAGGCTGAGAGAGCTGGGACTGAGTTTAGTCTATAGAAGATTTTAGTCTATAGAAGGCTCTGAAGGATCTCGTCAATGTATATAAGTACCTTATGGGAAGAAGGAAGAAGAGGGAGTCCGGGCCTTCCCAGTGGTGCCCACAACAGGACAAGAGGCCAAACTGAAACACATGAAATTCCACAAGAAAATAGATTATTGAGGGGGTAGTGAAACACAGGCACAGGTTGTCCAGAGAGGCTGCGGTGCTTTCTTGTGTTGACCCGCTTGCAGCTGACCCTACTTTGGGCAAGAGGACTGGATCCAACAATCCTCAGGCAGCCTCCTTCATGTCAGTGCAAAAACTCAGTCTTCTGGCTCGCTGCCTCCTCCTGGTGTGTTTTCTCATCCCTGGAGCTGAGTAAGCAGTATCTTTACTGGGAGGTAATTAGTTCAATAATTTGTTGCTGAAGAGCTGCTCAGCTCTCTCCTCCCTGCAGCCAAATACTTTTCCAGCTTCTCCACTGCCTTTTTGTGGTGTGGGTTCACATTTCACAGTCAGCTTTTTCCCTGAGCTGCTTTTGGTTGTTACTGAGCCCTCTAATTCAAACACTGCCATTAGATTTGTTAAGATATGACTCCAAGACTGCATGGCATCAGGTATTTGCAAAGTATACCTGGAAATCTATAGGAAAAAATATAAATAAAATGAGGATGAGGAAAGAGTTTCTGGAAAACACAGAAAAATTATTTTGCTTTCGTTCACAAATTATGGTCCATTCAAGCAAATTTAATCACAGTACCTGCTGAAAGCTGTAGCAGCCTCTATATCTAAGATTCTCTTGCACTGTTGGTCACCTTAGCCCTACTGTCAAGTTAACCCATTATATTTATCTGCCCTGAAGTTTACCACATTATTCCCATCCTGAAACAATGTCATGCTTTTCACTTAGCAATTTTTCAGTTCTCTGGAGAGTTTATTCCACTGAAATTATTTTCAGTGTTCAGCCCTTCTCTGCCAGCTCACCTGAATGGTTTGTCTCTGTAAGCTGAAAGTCTTGTCTGGATTTCCAAAAAAAGTCTTTTACCCTGGGAGCAAGTGTTACTTCTCTTCTGTGCAGCGTGTTTGCCTTCCTCTCACTGTCTAACCCCATGGTACTCCAGCAAGGCTGAATCCCCAAGGAACATCATGTCCCATTGTACATGAGCTTTTTCCCTTCAGCATCTTTTACTTTCTTTCGGTGAGAGCCCTAGCAAAGACACCTGTGTGGGAAGATTATTTACGAGCTCCATGTGCCTCCCATTCTTCTTGCTAGTCCTGTTTGCGCTGCATCTGCTTTGGCTGTCCAAGGAGACCTGGTGAGTTCCCGCCCGGCTGCTCCCGGCCCAGTGACCTTTCTGCCTCCCCTGCCCTCCGCAGGCTCCCAAAGACAAGGGCCCCACTCTGTGGCTACAGCAGACAATTACATGCCCCGAATGCAAGGCGCAAAAGTAGCCTGAAGGAGCCCTTTTTCGTTTTCTCTCCAAGAAAAGGGGGCTTGCTCTTGCCTGGAGCAGCGCTCCAGCTGCTTTACACCTCAGTGATGCCGGGCAGTTTGATGTGCGAGTGGGACACAGCCCTGTGCTCGCACCACTGCTCCACAAAGCTCCTGGCTCGCTCACACCACCCAAACTGTCCAAGAGGGGCTTGGCCAAGGTCACTTTCCTGATGCCAGATACAGGTGTTCTCCCAGCTCCTCCCAGCACTGTGCTTTGCAGATAAAAGCAGCATCAACCTCCTGTGAATCCCCTTCCAAGGGCAGGTAAGCCCATTAGTGTAATCATGATAATCACCATGCAGGTGACATCAAGGACCAGGAGAGTTGGGCTATTTTTCACTTCTGTTTTCTTTGGTTTAGATCAGTGGGAGCTGATCATCCTCTGAAAGTCTGAAAAGGGCTGGTGGCTAGTAGGATATCAATGTTTATAGAATCTCCAGGTGCCTTCTGAAAACTGGACTGGCTCCTTGGCATAGCTTCACATCGCCTTCTGTCCTTTATAGACAGCAGCAGAGTGACTGCACCAAAAGATGCAGTTTTAATACAACAAATATCTTTAAACAGCTTCAGTTAAAAAAAATCACAAGCACAAAATTAAACATTTTAAAAGTATAATCTAATGTATAGCTTTTTACAAACAAAGAATTTTTCCCTTGTAAATTTATATTTTTTGCCAAAATGTCTATTTCTAAAGAAAAAAAGCTATGTGATTGAATTGTTTAAAAACGAGCATTTTATGCCAGCTATGCTGACATATTTATTTTTGCCCACAGATTTTTCTAGGTAAGACATTCTACTATTTAAGGGGACAAAAAATTACTCTATCCTCAATAAACATGTCTAGGTGTCTGTCAGGGCATTTTTGCCACACATCTTTGTTATGAAGCTGTACTTCTAACACTGAATGCTGATCTGGTCATATAGACCTGGTCCCAGAGTACAGTTTACAGTTATATCTCTCTTTTTTGTTTTTGTTTTTGTTTTTGTTTGGTTTTTTGTTTGTTTTTGTTTTGGTTTTGTTTTGTTTTGTTTTGTTTTGTTTTGTTTTGTTTTTTTTGTTACAGAGTATTATTGATTAAATATAAGATGGAGACTAAGCTTCTAGTTAATGAATTGTGCGCTCACTGCTCCTTCAGCACAGGCATCAGTTTGTTGTTTGTTTTAGAATATTAGCCAAAACCCTTAAACCATTTGCATGGCTTTTTCTTGAGCTTGGGCTCAGCAGTTGCTGGCAGGTAAGAAATTGGTGTAAAGGACACATTTATGATGGAGATTCCCTGTGTAGTTCGTTCAGGGCAAATCCTGCTCCAGCTCCCTGGACGCTCTTCAAAAATTGTTCTTTACATGTCCAGAGAGGGCTTTTCAATGAGAAATGCCTCCATCCTCACATTTAGTTTTGCATGGTATTGTAACATTGCTGGGAAACCCATAGGAGTGTGCCCAGTTTCCACAGTAAGAAGTCTGAAGAACGAGTAATGCACGTTTTCAGTAGTTTCTTTAAAACAGAAGCTGCTTCATGGTTTTCAGTTTCCATTCATGCTTTAAGGTTGATTTTATTCAAAGTTAACTTCTGAGTGAACATGTCACTATATTTCTGCAGGAATAATTTTCCTTCACTAACTTTTCTATATTTGAGAACCTCGCAAATACTCTATTTCAGATTATGGTCCTATGTTATATTCTTGAAGAAATGTCTAAATTTGCCATTTCAGCCATCACTATGACAACAAGTGCCTGTAGGGGAAAAGGACAATGCTAATATCTGCTCCTAACAGTGAGTTAAAGGCTGAGTTAGATCTGCCAGACAATTCTGTTAGACCCAGGTGGTCCAGATTCCATGGTGTCTGTTGTAAGAGACTGTCAGTCCTGGTGATGCCAAGTGAGGGGCAAGTCTGAGCTTCACAGTGCATGAAGTGAGATCCTGTGGTCCCATCCTGCCCCAGAAAGGGTACTGAGTACACAGATTCCCTCCCACATTGCCACATTGTCCCTCTTCTTCTGCTCTTGCATGGGCTGGCGGTCCAGGGAGGATCTGGAAGGACCATGCCCAGATAAATGTGTACATTGAAAAGGGACCCTGCAGCCCTATGCTACACAAAGAAAAACCTCCAGGAAAAAAAAAACTCTTGATAAAAGTTTTAGAAATTTATTACAAAACATTGTACTTAATTTTGAAAGTAAAGAAGATTGGGCTGACAGATTTATAATTCCTTAGATCTACTGAAAATTCAGAACAAGGCATGCTGTTTGACCAAAGGCACTTTCTAGTGTCTAACTCATCAGTATTCATTCAGTGGAAACAGAGCGTGCTGTGATGAAAAAAAATATCAGATACTGTAACTTGAACTTTGGCAAGATCAAAAGCAATTAGTTGGGTACTAGAAATCAGAGTGCTTTCAGCTGAAGTGGAAGAGAATGCAGCAAAAAAAAAAAAAACCTGCATGATTTTGCATTACAGAAAATGATAATTTTAATGCTGGATTGTAACACTGTAATAAAAGGGTTGTTGCAGAGGGAAAAAGAAAAATCAGGAAGACAGACTGACCTTTGCTCAGCTTGGGTGCTCCTACCCTTTGTCATCTGGATTTGTTCAGTGGTTATCAAAAAGGCAGAGCTCTGCTCTTGCTCCCTCCTGTGCCCTAGTCCATCTGAGTAGCTGTCCTCTTAAAGTAATCCTGCTGGGATGGTCTTCTGGGATGCTCTTTGGTTTCCTTGCCCAAAGAGGGACCCCAGCAGAGGGAAACTTGAAGAGCAAAAACCAAGAAAGCTTTAATGACAATAGAAATTGATATATAAATAAATAGGTATACAAATAAATAAACAGAATAAGCAAAATGAGTTGAAAATTGTGTAGCTAGAACTGAATTGAATTTGGACCTCTTCTGTCTTTCTATCTTAGGGAAAAAAAGCTGGCAGAAAAACAAGAGGAAAAAAAATAGTTATGCTTTGAGGCAAACCGCCCACCAATTGCTTCCTATTTACAACTAGAAACCCGCCATGCAAAATAGATAAATGGAAGGGTAATTAGGAAAATAGATATGATTAAATGTTTGGGGAGCATGGTATCTTCTCTGTCCATGTGTGTTCAGCTGCTGCAGGAAATGCGCCAGAGAGGACAGAGAAACAGAGCCATCTCTGCAGACAAGGAATAATGGGTAGGTGGACTCTGCCTTTGGTGACACTGGGATCCATGAGCTCTGAGGGGAATTTGAGCAAGCAGGATCTGCTCCTCCTCTGTTTCCACATACACCCCCTTCAGACAGCCTCAGGGACTGTCCTGGCATCCTCACGTGCACAGGGCCAGTGGGTACCATCCACTGCCTTCCCTCTTCCCAGCAGCCAGGATGCTGTAGGAGCTGCTGGAGACAGTGTGACCCCTGTGAACATCTGCACAGTGACCAGCTATAAATACCTTAGGACAGCTTTGTGAGCACCTGAACTAGTTACCTAACCTTTCTCTTGCCTGGAAGGAATACAAAAACAGAGGTTTATACCACCCACTTGTATCTGAAGATGGTGACTTGTGTTAGACTGGAAATGTCTGCTGCTATGAGGGCTGTGGCAAAGAGAACAAAGAAACAGAAGGAGAATGAGAGTAAGGCAGAGTACAGAAGTGAGGGACTGACTTTGCCGTACATCATCCTTGAAGATCACAGGATTTACAGTGAAGAGACCCAGTTGTTCCCCCCAGTCCTTCCACTACTCCATTAAATCTAAAGATAACTTAAAATTTCTATGCTTAAGACAATGCAGCAGCTTGGAAACCAGGGTAGGAGGCATGGTTTTCAGCAGAAAAAATTAGATACCTGTCATGTTTCTGAAACAAATAATGTGCAGGCACTGGGAAGTGATCCTACTGGAATTAGCCTCCAAGCAGCCAAATCTGCAGCAGAGTCCTATGCAGATATTTCCTGTCTTCTCTGGTCACTGGAAAACACAGGTCACAGTTTATTGTCATGAGCTTGATGCTTGATTCTGTCTCATCTAATTATTTGAATTAAATAAACACCATTATTAGTTGAAATGTTTTATTACAACATTTTGGAAACAAGCACTGTTCTCAGATTGTTTTGCACTATATTTAAAGGTGACTCAGACATATCTATTTTAAAATGAAGTATTCAAAGCATGTCTCTAAAGATTAAATGAAACAGTCTTGGTTAACCTTTTAAAACAATCCTGTTTAAAAAGTAGATTTTAAATTCTTTTTTCAAAAACAGAATATTTTTTGTGAAGAAAATTTACTTCAAATAGACCTGTGATTAATTTTTTTCAATTATTTAATCAATCAAGAAAAAAGAAGTCATTTATTTATAAAACCTTAATCAAATTTTCCTTTATGACTAGATCCTAATATATGTTTGCACACAGACCTCCCGTTGACCTCCTTGGAAGTTACGCATCTAAAGGGAATGCAGAACCAGACTCAGCAGACAAAATTAGTGATTTTCTAATTGCTCTAATTGGTGTTTAATTTTTCCGCTGTTTAGAGACCAAGTTACTGACTTTTAAAGGGAAAAAGAAATATATGCTGGAATGAGAATGTAATCAGACAAGAAAAATAGCTAACATTATATTAGAGCTCCAGAAACAGAGCAGTTGGTAAATGTGAATGTTTTCATTTGAGTTACAAATACCAGCGATTGCCATTTCCGTTGCCACTTCTACTAATTTGTATTCAGAAAACCACATCTCTGAAAATGTGTAAAACATCTGCTTTGAGAAACTGAGAGTCAGTAGCTGAACTGTGTGCACTGCCATACAGAGACCCTCAGAGTGGTGCAGAAGAAGAGTAGATAGTTTCCATTATGGGATAGGTATTGGTGAGTTGTCCACAGGATGGATCTAATCACATTACACATTAATTCAGCCTCCATGAGGGGAAAGAAGGGACTCAAAAGCATCAGCAATGACCTAAAGTATGTTGGGTTTTATTCAGGTGAAACATGACAGTGACTTCAACTGCCTCCGCTTGTATGGAGGTACTTCAGGAAACCCCCCATTTTCCTATTTTCTTTGGATTATCCTAGTTCCTGTGTTTTTCCTGAAATTACTACCTGTCCTATGTACATGATATTTTATGCTAAGCCTAGAAAACCTCTGCAATAAAAACTGCAGTGGAACATTGGGTAATTTGACAGCAGTAATACATGGCCTATCCCCTCTCACGTTATCTCTACCCTTTACTGAGCAGTACTGACTTTCTTAGCAGGCAACACAGGCCTTCTGCTGATAATCTGTAACATCTGCTTTAGATCAAAAGGGGAGGGAAAAATATTCCTTGCAAGCAGACTCTGTTCATCTTGGTTGTCTGTAGCAAATTTCAAGCGGAGCTGGCGCATAACAAAAACCACAGTTGACAAGGGGTATTTTTAGCTACATATCTCTCATCTGGATATCAACGTACAGAAGCTCATTTGGATTTTGAATTTCTATCAGCAATTATTCTCCAAGCATCTCCTGAGTCCTGGAAAATTCAGTGAGCCTACCTGATGAGCATGCTATGGGAAAGTCTCTACAGTTAAATCAGGAAATGCTGTAAATACCATTTTGGGCAGTATGTTTGATTGGTTAGATCAATTAGTTACAACCTTTAAAGGTGGTGTTGCCACAGTTCTGACCATTTTTAACAAATTGCCCTTACCACTATTACATACTCTATTGCCATTCACTGGGACTATTTAATTTCTTCAATTTGGTATTAATTCATTTTAAAGATAAGAAGATAGATAGATAGATAGATAGATAGATAGATAGATAGATAGATAGATAGATAGATGATCAATAGATAGATAGATAGATAGAACTATAGATAGACATCCCAGGGTGGGTGCTGCAAATAAAACTACTCATTGCTGTGTATGCACAGTGAAGGAATTGTTAAGTGAACTTCTAGAAACCTAGGCTTTATGGGACGGGATCACCTCTGAAAGAATTCGTTCTCTCTCTTTCTTGCTTGTGTTACCCTAAAATATCCATTCTGAAAACATTATTTCAGATACATTTTATTTTCCAGATACATTTATTTTCTTTTCATTCCCCCTGCCCCCCCCCCACCTCCCCCATCTGAATAGTTAAACCTCTTCACCACTGAGATCGGAAGAGCACATATTGTCATGGC
>JAYDZK010000001.1:49691624-49744785 GCA_034509185.1 Euphonia xanthogaster
CGAGGTGAGGCGGGGAGCGGCGGGGCCTCGGCCGGGCCACCCTCGGGGGCCGCGTGGTCCCTCGGAGCTGGGGCTTCCTGGGGGTCTGTAGGGATCTGTCAGACGGCCAGAGGAGTTTAGGGCCGTCCTGCAGCTCGCTCTTCTTCCTGTTTGCCAGAGCAAACTCCCTTTGTTTTCTGTACTGACGTAAATTGTAGAAGCTTACAGCTATACCAGATTCCGAGAAAAGAAGTATCGCTAGAAGATGCTTCACTTGCAGCGTGGCTTTTTTTCCCGTGGTAGGAAGGTATAGATCTAAGAGAGATGTCAGACTTGTTTCTCAGCTGGTGCTAAAGTGTGGGATTTTAGAGTCACAAAGGCTGTTTGGTATCAGGTGTACAAAAATCAGTTGTGTAGGTTCTTCAGGATGCTTTTTGGTTGTTACTTTTATATTAAATGGTAGGTAAATGCTTCGACAAAGCTAGTTCATACTTAATCTGCATAAGCTTATATGTATTGTTTAGATGGGAAAAGTGATGGTAACGTTCAACTTTTTAAATACTCTTTTTCCTACAGTTTGTGACTCAGCTAGGACCACACACTTCTCTGATGGTCGCTTGTACAGTTAGCGTTTCAGATCTTGTATTTAGATGAGACAGAAAAAGGGAAATAGTTTTACACTTGAAGGCGCTGAGTGGTTTATGCTCAAAGGGGCAGGTGTAAAACAGCGATTGTCAGGAGAAAAAAAAAATCTTACCTGGAGCTCCTGCTGAAAGCATCCCTTTTATGTCATCGCAGCTGTGTCTGGAGTTGTGTGGCTGGGAACTGATCTAACTGCAAACTGACCACCAAAATCTATTCCTGTTTCCATTTTTCTTCATGTAAATATAATAGTAACTACACTGGGTGTCGCACGAAAGAATCTTCTGTCTGAGGGTAAATGCCATGAGGCAGGTGCTTTACAAAAGGGAAGTGTACATGATGCTGCTAGAGAATATTCTCTCACCTTCTCTTTCAGTTCAAAGGACATGCTGAGGTTTTCCTGATGTATTCTGTAACTATAATTGATAAGTGTTCCATATAGTATTTTGGATTATTGTTGAACCCTTGTAAGTTCTGAGCCTCTGTTACATTCTGGTGGCTTTTTCAGGTCTGCTGCCTGGTGTGAATACTCACCTTGTTTTTGAATCTTGTTGGTGTCAACCTAGTTTGCCAGGTAGTGTTTACATTAGAACAGTTCCTCTTGTGTTTTTTTCCTTCTCACATTGAAAAGGCATAGCATGCTTGTTTCCAGTGAAAAAGTTACACACTATTATCATCTATGCTGTTTTGTAAGCCTCTTCTAATTCCAGTAGCTACTTCTCATTTCAGTGAGATAAGAGAAGCTGCACACATTATTCAAGAGGAGAAGGAATTCGAGATTTATATACCAGCATTACTTTCCCTCTTCTCTCTTTCTTCCCTGATAGTTCATCTTGCTCAGTTCACGATGTGTCTACACAAATACTTGTGCTAGTTTAGGAAAGGGAACAGTATGGGAGAAGGGTAAAAATGCTGCATTTCATGTAGTCATGGATTAAAACTTTTTGATCTGTAGCATGAAATAGTGATTATTGCATGGTGGAAGAGAGTGGGTTTTCTTTTCTCAGTTTATGCAAGTGGAGATTGCTTTGAATGTAAGGAAATTAGGGCCTGAACTTGCAGGAAGAAGCAGGGTATTTAGTGCTAAACTTACTTTTTTTACAGTGATATTTTATTGAGGCCATTTTCAGTAAAAGTTCCTAATAGAAGTTTCATTTTTCACTTCTGTGGAGAAGATAGAAGTGAAATGTACTGGGATAGTTTTTTGTTGTTCCTGCTTTTGAACCCTTTCAGGTAGATGGAAGTGTCAGTAAGTTTTGAATGTAGTACACATAGTATTCAGCATTGGTTGAGATTTTCCAAACCTTTCATATTTTCTTTAGAGCAGATTGTAGAGCCACGTTGTATTAGTATGTCTAATTCAGATGACTGGTGATTGTACAGACAATAGAATAAACTTGGAGGGGGAAAAAAAAGCCTGTGGCTATGGCAAGTTCATCATAGTGTTCTGAAGTATGTTTTGGTACTACAAGGATTATTGTTATTCCTGCCCAATTACAAATGGTAAATTTCATTCATTTCCGCAAGCTGGAGGCTGACCTGTTGTGAATTACTTCATTTTTAAGAAATGCAGTAAAATAAATTGAAGCCACTAGCTAGCCCTAGTAACCTGTTCAGTTTTGCAGTATAGAAGACTAACTCAGCTGCATTGCTTCACTCTTGCTGGTGAAATAGTGAAAGGAGGTAGAAAGAAGAGGCCAGGTCTTGAACAGGGAGATTTCCATTCCTGTGCTGTTACGTTGCTCTGCAGATTAAGGAGGCAAATGTTCTTTACTCTTGGGATTTTCTGTGTAGGACTGTATCAGAGTTCATAGTGTTCATAGTTTGACCTACCCTTTTTTTGTTTTTGTTTGTTTGTTTGTTTTTTGTTTTTTGTTTTTGTTTGTTTGGTTTTTTGTTTTTGTTTTTGTTTTTTTTTCTTTCTGTCATGTGCAGGATAGTGTTGAAGGTTCAGTGTCTGTCACAAAACAGAGAACAGGATCCATTGGAGATCGCCCAGCAAGACCTACTCTTTTAGAACAAGTATTGAATAAAAAGAGGCTGGTAAGTCTTGTTTTTGAGAGGTTAAGAATTCAAATAAGTAAAGGCAATGTAACAGTGTTTACCTGTCACCATTGCAAAAAAAGAAAATCAGTTTAATAAGTATGCACTGCAAGTGCATAATTTCAGATTTGAAACATGCTTCAGAGGTGTGCGCTTCAGTCTCTCTGTGAAGAATACTAAGATAACTGAATTTAATGATCTGAAGTTTTGGTAGTAACAGATGCAGTGGTTTCTTTAGGGTAAGTAGTGCCTACAGTATAACTGAGATGGTTTTAGCTCGTTCAACCAAAGCCTTAGGTAGGACAATGAATGGACTTTAGGTCTGGTGTAAGCTTTACTATGGTGTGTTTTAGAAGTTGTAGATGTATCGTATCAAACTTAAAATTGTGTATATGTATCTTGATAAAGCAAACTCTAAGCAAACAGTATGATTTATAAAATTTGCAGACTGCATAAATGGCGTGTTTCTCCTTTGACAAGTGAAGCCCAGTGCAGGGAAATCATTCAGTACCTACAGTTTGTTCAGCTTCTTCACTACAGCGTTTTTTTGTTGTATGTTTTTGCAGTCCCTATTCTTCAAAACTATTGGGACTGTTTGTCTTCCTCTGTTACCTGTGCAATTAATGCAATTTAACAATCCTCATTATAGTGCTGTAGTGCTTGTTCAGAAATTTGGAAAGCCTTAAAAGAAACATCATGTCAGTCTTAGGTATACAACTACCTAGATGTATTTCTTGATAATTCTTTCTCAATGATTGCACTCTTTTAGTGATTGTGTCTAAAATTCAGAGGAGTATTCATAGCTTTTCAGTTATTATGAAAAAAACAAGTAATGAACTACAAAGTAGTTTTCATATTATCTCTTGTTCTTCATGCCCCACTTACTGGCTTGCTGTCCCCTTTCCTGGCTGTTTCTATTGACGTGGCTTTTAATTAAATTTGAAAGGTATCTTATGAATGAAACATTTTTTTAATAGAAGTACAGCAACCAGAAGCTCCTTTAATAGATTTTCAGAGCTTTTGCACTAATTATGTCAAGGCTCTTTAAGAACTCAGGATTCATTCCAATATTCCTGAAATTCAGATTCTTCTTGATATAGTTCTTGCTTCTCTCTTTCTCCTCTGACTTGCAGTACCTCTTTGGTTATATCCCTGAAGTAACCATGGATAATGAGCAAGCATCTAGGGAATTCCTTCAGCTGAAAATAACCCTTTTCCTGTATTAATTTTTGGAAGGAATCAATTCCCAGCCTGATTTGCCATTTTACCTTACAATCACTTGTGCTGCTACCATGCAGGAATGAGAGTGAACAACCAGAGTTGGATTACAGATTGCAACTACTCAAGCCAGGAGCCAAATGCAAATACTTTTACATACTTTTGTCTTTTGATTGAATGCAGAGGAGTTTTTTAAGTCATTCCCTGTGGATGGACTGCTGTTTTGAAATGTTGGGAAATTCTGGACAGTCAGTGAAAACCATAGAGTATCTTGACCTGAAAAGGACCCACAAGAATCTTTGAGTCCAACTCCCTGCTCCTCACAGGACTGCCTAAAACTAAAACATGTGCTATGGGCATAGTCCTGATGCTTGAACTTTGACAGGCACATGAGCTTTGCTGCAGGATTACAATATTTTATTCATTTGTTAAACTGATTTTGAGCAATCTGCAGTGAGAAATATAGAATTTAGCTCAATTGAAGCACAGCTGTAGAACTGAAGCACAACTGAAAGATGTTTTGCTTCCAGTATGTCAATAAATTACTCCTGTCTGCTATACTTACAGGGTTTTTATGATATTAAGCAACAGCAGTGGGTAATGTGCAAATTCATGTAATGGAAAAATAATACTATGGTAGCTATTTAACATATGTGACTTTTGTAAAGTAAAATTCACTTTCTCTCTCTTTCAGTCCCTACTCAGAAGCCCAGAAGTAGTGCAGTTTCTACAGAAACAACAGCAACTGTTAAGTCAACAAGCTTTGGAACAAAGGCAGCAACAGTTTCAAGGAGCACCTGGTTAGAGAGGAAAGATCAATGATCTGCAGATGAGTTTGGTGCTGAAGGAGGGACAGGATCTGTATTTTGTATAAATACAAAGAACCTCAGTGTTTAAACAAAAATGGAAGTTGCTGTTGTTACGTATTTGTTTCCTGTTTGCACTTTTGAAGTTTTGAGCTGCTTGGGAGTCTGCAGACTTGTGAGCAAATCATAGAATGGCCTGGGTTGTGTTATGGAAACTTCCCAGTATGACCATTCACAGGACTCTCTGACAGTCACTCTCCCAGTACCAGAGACTTCAACTTCTGGGACCAAAGCTCCTTCACTCTGGGTAGCCCCAGTGATCTGACAGGTGCCCCACTTGACTTCCTGCACACCTGGCTTGCAGTCAGACCAGGTGTCCTTACTGGTTTGACCCCAGGTTTTTATGGACCCTTGTTCCATAAAGCAATTTATTAACAGTGTAATAACACAGAAACAGCCTGGGCTGGTGCCTCCGAGGAGGGATCTCAGACAGAGGAACTCCTGGGCTTTTATACTATCACAATCTAAGGCTCTTTCTCCTGAGTGTTCCCTTCTGAGTCTTCCATTCCTGCCACATCCCTGTGTCCATTCACCTGGCTAGCCATTCACCTTCATGCCTTTCGCTATACAAAGAGTTTGCAGTTCACTGCCTCCTGTCTGTGATCCCACCCAGAGCTCAATTTCCATCTCAATCTGCATCTCTAACTGTAGCTTACAAATCAACTACCTGCACCAGATGTATTCCTCAACAGTTGGAAGGGTCCTTGAAAGATCATCAAGTTCCAACTCCCCTGCTGTAAACAGGGACACCTTTCATAAGACCAGGTTACTCAGAGCTCTGTCCACCCTGGCCTTGAACACTTCCCAGGGAGGTCATACACATAGCCAACTTCTCTGAGCAGACTGTTCCAGTGCCTGATGACCCTCACAGTAAAGAATTTCTTTCTAACATCTAATCTAAATCTACTCTCAGTGTGAACCCATTTCCCCTTACTCTGTCCCTACATGCCCTTGTAAAAAATCCCTCTCCCATCTTTCCTGTAGGCTCCCTTCAAGTAATGGAAGGCTCTAATTAGGTCGCCATGAAGCCACCGCTCTTCCAGGTTGGACAATCCCAGTTCTCTCAGCCTTTCCTCATAGAAGAGGTCTTCCATCCCTCTAATCAGCTTGTGACCCATCTGGATTTGCTGTGACAGGTGGATGTCCTTCCTATGTTGTGGGTTCCAGAGCTGGATGCAGTCCACCAGATGGGGTTTTCACCAGAGCAGAGGGGCTATGATGTGTTGACTTTGGCTGGACATACAGATTTGTAAATTTTCATTAACTGCTATCCCCTGTCCTTTCGCAGATAGGTATTACTTTCCCATCTCAAGAGCATCCTCTACCCCTTCAGATGTCCAAAATCAGGTCATGACTTGGGTTAGATTCCATCAAGATGGGTGCTCAGGACAGGAGAAGCAGCACGCTTAATTACTGGACGCCAGCACTGGCCCTGTGCCTTCCACTCTCCTTATTCCTCACAAAATTCATGCTTCATCAGTTCATGTCATTTTTGCTCCTTTACTTTTGCGACATACGACTTACACCACAAATTATTTTCCCCCCACAGCTAAATCTCCTTGGAGCACACACTAGGTCTCCCCATCCTTCTGCATTACCCACGAAGTACACCCAGGTATTTGAACAAAGACAATCCTATAAACAGGTTTGGCTTTTCTTACAGGGAGAGAAATCCACCCTGATTTTCCCAGCCACTTCCCATGTATAGTAGAGGGACCTTATCTTCCCCCCCCAGTGTGTAGGGGTTTTGTTTGGGCAGGACCAGGGAGATCTGGTGTTAACCAGCCAAGTGGCTTCTGTTAAATTTACATCCCAATCCCAATCCTTCCATGCCCCATTACCAAACACTTAACACAGTCTTCAGCAGTCTGTTATACCACACAATCTTTCCAGAGGCTTATGGGTGATAAGGGATGTGATGTCTACTCAATGCCATGTATTTTTTTCCCAAGAGTTTATTAGGTTGTATTGAAAAGTAGTCCCATTGTCTGATTCAGTTCTCTCTGGGGTAGCATGCTGCCACAAAATGTGTCTCTCAAGACCTGAGATGGTGTCTTGAGTGGCAATGGTTTACAGGGTATGTTGCCAGCCAGCCAGTTGTTACCTCTACCACGGTATGTACCACGTATTTGGTGTGTTCATGGCAGTGGTCCAGTTTGCCAGACCTCACCATACTGGAAATCCAGCTGCTACCCTCTATTCCAGGGAAAGTTTACTTCAGTGACTTAGTTGATTGCAGCACATGCTTCTCATTTATGAATGATCTGTGCAATGGCCTCCATGGTCAGGTCAGTCCCTCGTTGATGAGAACATTTCTTTGTTGCAGCTGATGTTTCATGGCCCCATCAGGTTATAAATAGCTCACCCTTCCACTCCCAGTCCAAGTGTACCTAAGTTAATTCAGTTTTGGCAGCCTTATCTACCTGTTCTTCAGTGGAGTGGGTTTTGGGCACATGAACATCTCCCTGATGTACCTTTCCACTCATGTTTCTGACCTGTGCACTGATGTCCTGCCCCAGTGCAGGTGCAGTCCAGCCCAGATGGGTTTATCCTTGCATTGCCAATTGGTCTTCCATTTTTGCAGCCACCTCCATAGGTGTCAGGATAGAGATAGAGGCAGGTCACTTTTCTCATTCAGCAATCTCTCAGGCTAGTTCAGATGGCTTTCACCTCTGCAAACTGGCTTGGCTTGCCTTCTTCTTCAGCAGCCTCAATGACTTGTCCACCTCTGATGGTTTCCTGCCACACAACAGGATCCATCACTAAATAGCGCATAGCCTTTTTCATCTTCTGGTAACTCATGTGGGGGTACTTCTTGTGCACTAGTCTCCTTCTCTGGCAATGCTCCAAAATCTTTGCCTTCTGGCCAGTCCATGATTTTTTCCTGAATTCCCAACTGAGCTCATGTAATCAATGCTGCCCTCTTCCTCGATGTAGCACTGGCTGCGTGATCTATTACGGGGATGTTTCCTTTGAAATCTGGAGAAGTCCTTTCCAATTATTTTTAAACCTTAATTTTAATATTTAATTTGTTAATAAAAGCTTGTTTATGGTAGCAGTGTTTAGCTGTACATCCTTTTCTACCAAAATTGGAATAGATTAACATTTTTCTATATAAACATATACAGTTAAAGTCAGTCTTTGATGACAATCATTGATGGAACTCAGTTACTTTCTGTGGACATTGTGAAACAGTTCTGGGGTTGAGTCAGTCCAGTGGCATTAGCTAACAGCAGTTGCTCAGGGATATGAGGAAGTAATGTCCTGTAGAATCTTGCACTAAAGGCAAGGGCAACATGCCATCAAGAAGTCAATCCAGCAGTTCAGAAAAGTACAAGTAGGTGATCTCTATTTCCTGCAAGTTGAGTAGGTTTGAAATGCTTCATTGTGCATAGTATATAAAAGAATTTGCACTTCAAAGTTCCTAAAGTGATAAATGGCAAAAAGCTTTAAAAGGTATCAGGTGAAAGGTATGAAACTGAGAGGTGGACCTTGTTACATGGAGTTATTTGAAATTACTTAGATGTTAAATATAACTTAATTACAGATTAGAATTTTAAGTGACTAAGTTAAATTATAAAGATTTTAACTCATAATAGTAAATAATTCAAAATCTAGTCTTTTTCTTCTCAAAATGGGATAGTTAATTTTTTTTTATTAAGACAACAGATCTCTACTCAGCTGCAGTGCTTAACTTCACAGGTTTTCAGCCAATTAAAATGAACTTGCAACTGATTGGTGTTGTCATCTTATTGCAAACCTCCCATACCTTCTCTGTGATTTCTCATGGGCAGCTCCCTGCAGCACTGACTCCTTCTTCTTCACAGCACAGCCAACAAACTGCAACTCTCTTCTCAACCAGCTAACCCACTCTTTTGTAGTGCTCATCTTCTTATTGGACACTGCTGTGGCCTATTAAGGGCAGGCCTGTTCCTAATCTTTGGTGATTAGTACAGCTGCAGCAACTCCTCAGGTGTGAGACTACCTTCTGCACTATCTTTATATTCTTACATTCTGTCCCTCCACAGATTGGGTTAAGAATCCAAACACTATATTATGTAAATGTTAAATCCCATGTTTTATTTATAAAAACCGTTTTGTTTTAAGCCACATTTCTGAATAGAGGTTATCCAAATGTGTTAGGTGCTTATTATCAAGTACTACTTTTATATTGCAGCAGCTTGATCCACTAAATAATATCTCCTCAGCAGTATTTGTTAGTCTTATGGATTTTTACATGCTCTGCTTTTTGTATTTATACAACTTGTTCTGTGGGGATTTATTGTGTTTAGCATTGTGCAAGTTGTTCTTTAAAAAAGAACTTGAAAAACTTTGTATAAACAGTTCCAGACCAATAAATGAGTAAAATCTTTGGTTTTTCTTTAAAAAAAAGTCTGTTCTTTTTTGTTTTGTTAAATTTGTATGCATTTTTCTTCCTGTGCTAAAAAAGCCAGTTCTGACTAGAAGGAAATTTTGTGTTTCAAGGTCTTGTTATAGAAAGTTATTTTAGATTTAAGCAAAATTAGGTTACTTTTCAGTGAATAAGAATATACCTGAAAACATAATTGGCAAAAATTGTAGAATAATGTATTTGATTTTGGTTTAAATTATCAACTTTTAAAAGGCAAGCAGATCATTTGGGTGGACAGATCTGATTAATCTTTTTTAAAACCCAAACCCTCACAACAGAAAATTGGCACGGGGAGTGTTTGTTAAGACAGTGCTGAAAAAGTTGTCTAAGTCAAAGGAAATGTCAGTTGCTGAAGCTGAGCGTAGAGATGTTTAGTAGAGTGCAGCTCACCTATCCTGTATTTTTGGTAGTCTGTGATAGCAGCACCATCAGGCTGGTGCAGACACTGGGACGTGCTGGTAGCAGTGCTCTCCTGTTTGGGCAGAAGATTGGGTGGGATTCCCAAGCCAGCACTGTCTGCGTAGCTCTGAGGCCCATTATGTTTTCTACTCCCTTCTGTTATCACAGAACAAAATCTGAATTTTAGGAAGATGGAAACACAACACTTCTCCAAGAGTACATTCTTACTATATCTCTCTTTGTCCTTGAGCAGTTCAAGAACTGCGCAGCTGCAAGTCTCTTTCCACTAACGTCAGTCTGGTCCAGAGGGAAGGCTTTTGTCACAGGGCAGCATCACTGTTCATTGACTGCTTGTCAGATAAGAGCTGTCCTCATCCAGAGAAAACTGAACCATCCTCTTGAATCATCAAATCTATCACAGGACAGTGAGGGATTCATATACATGGACATTTTATGCTGAATTAATTTTCAAAACATTTTCTTGTGTCAAGCATCCCATTACTTAGTGCAATTACTGATTCCTCTTGCCTAAGACTGATTTGTATCATAAAGGCTTTCTAAATGCTCCAGTTCCCAAAGTCACTTGTGGTCACCCTGGGACCTACAGCCAATCTCTTTAAAAGAGAAGAATGGGAGACGGCCAGAGAAGGAACTCTTAAACCAGAAATATCTTTATTAACAGTAAAACACAAGACGTGAATAATCCTTTTTACAATAGAATAATTCCGGCCAAAGAAAGTGGAGTGCATTAAAAAGTGTATTGTTCAGACTAAATGTGTTGTCTTCAGAATGCCTCAAATCAAATGCAGCAGGAGGAATGCTTGGGAAAGTGTCCCCTTGGTTAGCAGTCGTTCCATCTTTCTTGGTACGACACGGCGTGGAATAGAGTACTCTGGGGCTGGTTGGAGGACTCTGAGCTGCCCGGATCTCTCGTGCTCCTGAAGCTATGTCTGTGATTTTTCATTCTCCAGAGGCAAGAGCCCAAGTATTGTTCTTTATACAGTGACCTATGCTGGTTGACAGAATGTCACAAACCATGAGTAATACTTGTGGATAGTGCAGATGTTTTGCTTTGCTTCTGATGGAAAACAGAGGGCAGAATTATTCATAGACATAAGTGACTCTTGTTAATCTATGGATGACTCACTGTGATTTTCTCACCAGACTGATAGGTCACAGTTAGCACAACCTCATAGTTAACACTCGTTGCTCAAATCCACCATTTTAGCCCCTTGCACAGAGCTTTGCAACTTCATGACTTCATTGATCCACACAAAAAGGCCTGTTTCTTCACTTTCTTGTCTCACTTCTGAACCTCATTTATAGCACAGAGGTGGTATGAAATGAAGGTTTAAATTGCTAACACTTACTTGTCTGCAGAAAGCAGGCTGTGGTACATTTAACTTGTACTTTAAAAGTATTACAAATAATTAAAAACTCCAGTTGCTTAAGTGAATAAAATTAATCTGAATGCGCAATTATCTCTGCTCATCATTATGTTTGTTCCCTTGCTCTTGTTTGCAAAGCTTCTCATGGACATAACTGTGAATTAATAAGACAACACACATTTTAGCATCAAATAAACCACTTTGAATATGATGTGCTCACTCACTACTGTGAAAGTGCAAGGGGTCATATTTTACCAAGTTTTCTCTAGCTTTTCTTTGCTGATGAGGTCTGTATTTAAAATTATTATCTGGTTTGTCTATTTCGCCCTATGCTATTCATATGCAATATTATTTGAATACTAACACAGAATATAAAATAGCAGCATCCATGGATAATAAAAACACTATGACTGAAGATCTAAAATGTGTTCACAATTAGGTGCAAATGTTCACATTGACTGTAATGGAAGAGTAGCTGATTCTGGAGGACATAGTGGTTATGTCTACCTTGCGTGGGAGACATGGCCTGCAAATTAGATTTGTTATCTATACAGGCACCAAGTTTGCAAGCATGGCCCAGGTGTAGTGGAGGTGTCCTCTTGCTAGGATTCTCATGTGCCTCACCTCCCTGGCAGAGAAATGTGGCATCAGTATGGCAACGTAATATAAGGCACGCCTGGGCAGGGTGTCTGGACAGCCCTGGGGTGGACACGTAACAGGATTCTGGCTGTTCCTGGCTGTTCTGGAGCTTCCTATGGGTAGATGATGGGTACAAACCAAAGGCTGTGTTCTGTGCTGGTCCCCAACATGCCGAAGTGTCTGTCTGTCCTAGAGACACAAAGCGATTTCTCTTACTGAACAAAGACTAAATGCCTACTCAGGCTTCCTGTATCTTGCAGAAAGGTACTCCTGGAGCTGCCATGAGGAACAAGCCCTGTTTCAGTGGCTGCAATGAAGCCTCCAGGTTGAGAACTTTTTAATTCACAGGTCTCAAGTCTCACAGAATCTCTCTCTCCACTGCAAGACTGGACTAACTCTGTTGAGCTCTTTTTTCATGGTAGCTTGGCCTCTTAGTTGCTCTTAGGGAAACACACTTGTCCATCCTTACGTACCGTTAAAAATCTGATTTCATAGTCAGGAGTCCTCACGAAGGTTCCTGCTGACTGTTTTCCTTTGGGCACTGCAATTTCCCACTTTACCTTGAAATTAGCTGGTTTGTCGCAATTCCCAGGTTAGATGCTCTCTCTCTATACAGTCCACATTTTTTGAGCTGTGCAGTTTCTGTTCAGACTGCATCTTTCTTTGAGGACCACATACTGGATGTGTTTATAGTGTCCTTGAACAGTGCCCTGAAGCTGAGCTCCTCATTAGTCATGCGGCGAGGCAGAGGATAATCTTCCAAGTGTGGCTTCCAGCTTACTCTCTGGAGCACGTGGGACACCATTTGCCTCACTACATCGGATGGCTTAATCAGGAAGCTGGCACATTCTCCTAGGCCAGCTGTATAGGAAAAACCCAAGCAAGGTCCTACCCAAGTAGGACCCAAACTGCTCCTAAAACAGGACTTGAGTGGCTGCCTGAGCATGTACTGCCTTATACCTCCAGCAATGACCACTGGGCTTATCTGGTTGTATGCTCCCTCCTCCTCCTCAGTCTCTTCACCATCTCAGTGCAATTCTGGCTACTGGAACACCCATGAACTGTAAATCCTTTATAAAAATTTTCTCAGCACCTTCAGTGAGGTCTCCAGTCACTCAGAAGGGCTTCGGTTCAGATGTTCAAGTAACAGCCAGTTCTCCAGGTTTCTCCAGAGCAAGGAAGTCTTGTTTCTTGGCGGGCATCTGGGACATCATTGTCATAAAACAGTTTGGGTTGGAAGTGACCTTTAAAGATGATCAAGTCTCAACCTCCTGCCATGGGCAGGGACACCCTTCTGGTAGACCATGTTACTCAAAGCCCCATCCAACCTGATGGGGCTTTGAGTAACGATTTGAACGATTCTGGGGATGGAGCATCCACAACTCTGGGACAGCTTGTCCTGTGCCAGTGTCTCCCCACCCCCACAATAAAGAATTTCTGCCTAATATCTTAACTAAAACTACCCTCTTTCAGTAAAGTCATTACCCTCTTGTCCTATAACTGCAAGGCCTTCTTCTTGTGATATAAATCTACATTTTAAGCAGCACTTCTCAGCTTTGAAAAATGGTATTAAATTACTCTATGGCTCATTGATCTTGTTTTGTTGTGTTTGATTTTGCTCGTACTAAGTTAGGTTATGGGGAGATAGGGGAAGAGGTGAATAGTAGAGAGGATGTAATGTTTCTTTCCTTTGCTGAGTACCATGTAGTGCTAAAGTATTCCTAAAATATTTTATAGTTGTACCAGAGCAGTCTTGATCCAAGAACATTAGTCTTATACCCCTTTAAAGTTCCTAAACTGATCAGGCTTTTTTTATTAATTGTTTCCATGCAGTCAAGAAGCAAAGTCTCTGCCTGAGCTGCCTTCGTAAATCCAGCTGTTTGTGCAACTCCTTAGTCATTGGTGAGATTCATTTGTAGAGCTGATAGACAAAGGTGGGTGTTGTAAATCAGGAAGAACAAGAGCAGATTAGATAAGGTTACAGTCACAAATGGCTTGTTTTCTGCATTTTAAGAGGGGTGTGGTGAAGATATGTTTACAGTGAGAGATGTTTGGAATGCTGATTTTATGCTGAGGGAGCACTAATATGAAATAGCTAAGGAGAAACGTGTTCCTGAAAGTGCTGCTAACAGAGAGCTCCTTACTGTGGCAACCAGTTATTACTGAATCTCCCTAGAGACCCAGAGGATGATGTATATTGGAAGGGATCTCACCATGGCATCAAGTCTGACACCCTGCTCCAGACAGGGACTGCTTGGACAAGGCTGCTCAGGGCAGTGAAAGTCTTGACACAGTACCTGCTGGAGACATGGAAGGGATTTCCTCAACTCCAGCTGATGCTACTTTGGACCACAGTAGCCCTTTATGTTTCTGATACTTTACCCTTCAGACTGAGCTTGGCGAAGCATTCTAATGAGGAGTAAACATGTGGGTGGAATAGCAGCTGATGGGGAGGGCAAGCACATGCTGCACCTTGCAATGCTACAGCCACTGCTGCGCCGTACCTGGGCAGCTTTTCCTAGGCAAGGGCATGGGACTGAGCCAACCAAGCAGCAGTGCCATGGAATGGCTCCAGGCACTCAGGGTGCGAGATTTGCTCCTGTCACCTCTGGATGCAAACAGCACATTAATACTGGTGATGCTGAAGAGCTGGCAGCAGCTAAAATAATCTTCTCTTGACTATTTAATAGGAAAACAAGTGGTCTACATACCATGCTGAATGTGCTTTATGCCTCTGCCTCATTAGGTTCCCACTACTGCCTGCTGATGCATGGTAGTGTTCCACAGAAACTTTTAAGAGGCTATGAACTGTTGATGACTCAAAGAAAACCATTTTAAAAATCTGCCTTCAACTAAGTGTTCTTGCTGTAAGTGCTTTTAAATCTCTCAGGAAGACTGTCTCCAAAGGCTGAGCATTAATGAGTAGAACATTTATAAAGACCTTAAACTGAATACAGGTTTAAGGGTTCATTAAGACCTTTGAACAGAAATTATCTCCTTCCAAAGTGGGGAAGACATTAGAGATACAAAGTTATAGTGCTGTAAATTGTAAGAAACCTGAATTTCAACCAATTGCAATTCATATATATTAGAGAAGCCGGTAAAAGAATCCTTGTAAAAAAAGAAAGGGAAATAAATGGTTTGTTAGCCTTATTTTTATCTGGGCAGGTGTCATCTTATTTACTTTTTTTCTCATCCACTGTTACCACTCTTCCCATGTACTGTGGGCTTTGGGGAGGAGCTGTCAGCTTCTGTGTGTTTACACAGCATAGTGGGCTAAGCCCCCAGAAACCATCACAATGGGAAACAACGGACACAATGGTATCAGCCTTCCCAAAGGCTAAAACCAGATGGCTGTTGTCAGAATTGCCCAGAATCGAGTGCTTTGATCCAGTTTTCAGGAAATAGTTAAATTTGTTGAAATTCATCTCATCCTAATACAGGTGTTTTAAATGGGTCATAAGAATCATGCTCCAGAAATACCTCTTTTCTTATTAGTAAGGCAGTATTAAAGTGACTACCTTAAATGAGATGCATGTACGGACTACATGGAAGCCAAATCCTATTTGTAAAATTATTAAAGGTAAACATAAAGGAAAGGAAAAACTGCTCCAAATTGACCAACTTCCATTTAAACCAAACAAACACTTGCTGAGCAAGCATCATTACTAGGCTGGGAAAATTGCCACACCTTCATTAGAGTTCCTCTCATCTATTTTTGAATACATCCACTGCAGCAGTCTGCATTTGAGCTAATGACCCTGAGTTCCGCTTATACTCAGTAGGAAGACAAAAGCATGCTCAGGTAGGAGTGTATTTCACCTACTTGAAATACCTTGTGATG
The DNA here is from genome assembly GCA_034509185.1 of Euphonia xanthogaster. Taxonomy (NCBI): domain Eukaryota; kingdom Metazoa; phylum Chordata; class Aves; order Passeriformes; family Fringillidae; genus Euphonia; species Euphonia xanthogaster. The sequence continues at coordinate 49,707,054 of JAYDZK010000001.1, forward strand.
AAACAAATAATGCCCCAGAAGAAGCTGCTTCTCTTCACTGGCCATCCAATTTTTCTCTGCAGCATTGACAGAAAACTGAGTTCTGGAGCTGCCCAAGAGCAGATGCACCTCAGAACATTTCCCTTTGCTCTCTGTGAGGAAGATGACAGTGCTGGGAATGTCTAAAAGGAGCTCCTAGGCTTCTCTCTATATTAAAAGGGAAGGAGGCTTCAGCCTAAAAGACAAGGAAGAATCTAGGATAAGGGACAGAGCTAGATCCTGGACAGTAAAGGTGATATCCTCTGTTCTTAGCTGCTAAAAAAAAAAAAAAAAAAAAAAAAAAAAAAAAGAGTGAGCAAAATCAAAAGGTGCTCATCCACTGAACTGGAGAAGAGGGGCAACGAACATGCTAAAAAACATCACCAGTATCTGATCACTTAGAGCGACCTGAGGAAAATGCATTTTTTTCCAAATTGATGTCTCTAAAGTCTGCTAAATAGTAAATGGCACACCTGGAGTTTCTGTATATGATTATTATTGTTCTTGAATTTCATTGCTGCAAGAGACTGTAAAGTTTTTCCTATCCCACAGTGACCCTGCTGACGTCAAATGGTGACAGAATAGGGTTCTTTGCACTTACAAATTTCCTATACAACTTGCTATACAACTGCTTAAACTTAACAGCAATTTATCCTTCTGTGCCCCGATAAAGCCGCAGGCAGCTGAAGATGGATTAAAATGAAATAACACTGTTAGTTTACTCACTGTCTTTCCGGTGAATGTTATCTCCTTCTGCATTTATGATACAGCTGAAGATTTCAGGAGTACTCTTCTAATTATGCAGCAAAATGTCTAGCACCAGATATTGTGTGAGAAGAAAAGAAATATTCTGAAGAACATTTTTTTTCCACTAATATTTCTGCTTCTTCTATGGAGGAATGATGTTGCAGATGTTTTCAGTCTTTTTGACCCTTAAATAAAAACGATTTTCAGCGGACTGTTATGCCTGGAAAGAAATAATCTCAACTCCTTCAGCAAAATGAAAGGCCATCAAAATGTAGTAGGAGTTTCACCTGTCTTCTCAGGAAAGTTTTCCAAGTGAACAGCATTTTACAAGGATGGGATTAGGGTATGGCCAATAGGTTTCCCTGCTTACAGAAGGAACACAGACAAGGTTCTGCACATAGATTCACTCTCTACTTGTTCATGGCTTCACCATGCCTCACCATCCTCTGCAGGCAAGGCAAAAGCTCAGCAAATGAAGAAGCCCATACCTAAGATGAGAAACCATCCGTAGGGATGTATGGAGTGACTGGCAGGGAAGCCCTCTCAGTCCGACCCGAGCAATGCTGTCAGATCCTGAGGACTGGCCCAATACAGGGGATGGACATGGCTGACTCCCATCTCCTTCTCATTGCATCCTTTGAGTTCGGGGCTTTCTGTTCCCAAGATGAATGATAAAGTAATTATTTGCTTCTTCAATGCACAATTAATGTCCCTTTTCTGAATCACAGTTCAAATCCCTTTTAGGTGTACCTTGATATCAGCACAGCAGTCTAAATACAGACAGTCCTAACTTTAAAACAAACTACATCAATACTGTAGAATGGGCAGGATTTAGTTTACATGCTGGACACATATGCAAGTATGTATGTACTTTGCAAAAAAGCACTGAAAGTTAATTCATTTTTTTAACTCAAGGCCATATGTTTAAATTATTATACTTTTTCTTAGGAGCCTGTTGCTTTTCAGTGCAGCAGTACCATACCCTACTATGTTAGCAGTATCAGACTACTCAGATTGTCCAGAATGCTCTGAGATAAGGTTCCTGTGCTGAACATGCTCCCTTCTCCTGTCAAATCCCAGGAGAGACAGTGTGCATCAGCTCTTCAGAGGATTTGTTATTGCATCGTGCTTTGCAGTAGGGAGACAGACTGGAATGGCAGTTTAGTCCTTCGGTTCACTAGATAAGTCGTCTCTATGCATAAGTCCTGTGCACCACCTCAGGTCCTCTTCTGCACTTGAAATCAGGATGTAAGATGCATATAAATGGCACAGAGATCTGATTTTGGTTGCCTGCAGAAGGGTGAATTTTACCTACTAGGAGCAGCGAGAGGCAGGTTTCTGAACCCATGTGAAAGTGCTGGGAATTTGCACTGTTTACTGGCTTGGCTGGGGAATGAAGATGCTCACAGGAAATGTTTGACACTTTTGCAGGAATTTGGCTTATTTTGTACTAGAGAACAGATATGCTATACCCGAATTTCTAAACTCATTGTACTGGCATCAGAGTAACTAGAAACCACAAAATGAAAAAAAAATTTAAAAAAGAGAGCAGCCTATGTATAGATATATATACATCTACATACATCTACATATAGAAGCTTCTGTTCATCCGAATTCTATAAGCCACTGCCTGCAATAGCAACCATCCTAAGGGAATTCTAGAGATGATTCTTAAGAGACTGAGGAGATGGGGTTGTGAGGTGAACCCATCTGTGTCAGCACCTTATCCAGCCATTGCAATGGTCCATGCAGGTGGATCTCAATCCAGCAGGGCGTGCTTGTAACATCTTGGCGATGATACTCTGCTCCCCAGCCCTATAAAAGGACCAAAAAGTGAGGTGTTTTTTTTTTTCAAAAGCACTCAAAACATTAAATCATAACTCCACTGCTGATAGTCTAACACTACAGACAGTCCACCACCCAACTTCCCAAGATTTGCTGCTTTATCCTAGGGATAATTTTCTCTAGAAACTTAGCTCCTTTTTAAGGTCATTGTTATCATAATTACCAGGGACTCGATGCTATTAAATTAAAAATCTCAGTCACACTTCCAGGCGCAGAGAACAACTAGCATGGAAAGGCCTGTTTCCAAGCCTGGCTGCCTGCAAACAGCCCGTGGGGAATGGTCTCTGTTGTTTGCACCCCAGGGACATGTCCAGGGAAGTCTGGCAGACTGCTGTCTGGCACCAGCAAAAAGCAGGCCAGCCTCTTTCATTAACAGGAACTAGGGATGGTCCTGGGCACTGCTTCATGTATTGGTAGAGATTCGTCCTGTGATTCTAAGAATTTAGAATTTCTAAGTATTTGTCTAACCTCTGGAAACTTCCAGCAGTTCCTATGTACCATACTTAGCCTATGTATAAATACTTTCCACATGTTTTGTTCTATCCTTGAACATGTCCTCTTTGCCAACAAGAGTTCCCAGCTCTCTGTAGTTGGAAGTCCTGCAGTAATTTCTCCAGCTCTCTTGGGGAAGATAAGGGATATGAGGCATCTGAGAGAAAGTGGGGATGGGGTGCTGGCAGGGAGAAGAGAAAACCTGAAGTACCCATGCTTCAAGGAACAGGTTTAAGTTAGGAAAAGACTTTTCTCCCAGAGGGTGGTTGGGCACTGGAACAGGCATCCCAGGGAAGTGGTCACAGCACCAAGCCTGACAGAGTTCAAGTAGCATTCAGATAATGCTTGTGGGTGTGATTCTTGGGGATAGTGCTGTGCAGGGCCAGGATCTGGACTTGATGATCCTGATGAATCCCTTCCATCTCAGCATATTCTATGATTCAAGCAGGCACAGTGTCTAAGCAGTGCTAAGCAGGCAGCCTGACATCACAGCAACACAAGGCATGCGAGTCAGAGCCCAGAGTCTTGCAGCTCACCAGATGTCTCACTGGCAGAGCTGATCTCAGATTTCCATAGGGCAATGTGCAAAACATGGTCTCACTACAGGATGAGGATCTTCATTTGTGGGATGCTGATCATACACTGAGTCATACCTGTCATTATGATAGGCAGGCAGGTTGGTATTCTTGTCACAACAAAAGGACATGGAGGTATGTTAAGACTGATGGCTGCCAAAGTAACCAAAATTTGAGAGTGCTGAGCAGCTCAGGCAACTGTGGCTGCCAGTGCAGCTACTTCTTTAGATGATAGCTAGAAAACTAGGATCAGCACTAAAATTAAATGTCACCGTAAGTGGTCTGAATAAAATCCATGCTAATTAATGAAGAAAAGGGGAAAGAAAGCTGAAGAGTAAGATATGGACCCACCAAAGCCCAAAGAGTACTTCCAAACAGGCAGCATTTTTCTGAACTGCAGAGCATTTATCAGACTAGAAAGTGCCTGCATTCACAGAACCTCAGATTGATGTTCTGTAAATGTCTGCATAAAATGCCAGCACAGTCAGACTTCTGAGATGGTGAAGTCAGAAGTACTCAACTGCAGTGAAGATACACAGCCAGGAGAGCAAGTGGAGGAGGAGCTGGCACACCTTGCTGACAGGCAGGACAGAAAATCTAGAGGAACAGCAATTACAGGATTCAAGCACAATGTGCCAGATTTGGGGGAGCCTGGCAGGTGGCTGGCCATCTCCCTCTGCTGGCAACTCCCAAACTGGCAATTCCCAGTGATGCTGTCTCTGGCTGGAGCAGCCCCAGGGGAAATGCCAGGAGGGCAAGGACCCTGGTGCTCCCTGTATATCACTCTTGGGTTGCAGGTAGCCTCCTTCACCCCAGGACTGAGAAAAGCCCAGAGCTGGAGTTCTCTTAACTAGGGAATGAAGTGAGTACAACTTTCAAAGCTGCAGTGGTGTTTTCCACAGATGGTGGGAAGAGGATACTGGTACCCTCATGTGTCCTGCTGCTCCTGCCAACACTTCCCTCCTCCTGTGGACAGCAGCTCTCTCCAGCCTAGGCTCCATGTCCCAGAGTGCCGAGCTTTCAAGTCTGCTGGGTATTCCCCTTAGCCCCAAGACCTGGGGAGATGTGGGAAGGATTGAGCTGGGTTCAGACCTCGGCTTGGAGAAACTCTCCATCTCTTCCCTTTGTGCTTCAGCTGCCTCAGAGCCATCCTGCTTTGGTTATCAGCAGTGCTCAGTGGATGGAAGCTGCTCTCCCTGATGATACACCCACATTTGAGCTCCTCTCAGCTGCTCTGTGGGCACAAAAAGGGCATCAGAGGGGACAAGACCTTCACCTCCCCCTGTCCCATGCCCTGCATCCAGAAGATGGCACAGCCCTGTCAAATTAAGTTTCTCATATGTTGGTCCCTACCTATCCCTGCCTCCCAGCTGGCAGCTCAAGCGTTGGTAGGGTCAGAGGCAGGGTCTCCAGCCCTTTGGTGTAGGTGACCACCAGTATCTGGACACGAGTCAGCAGAGAAGCCACAGCACTGCCCTGCACATGAGGGCTCTCATGGGCTATGGCTCTGACAAACAGGCCCCTCTGGGCACTGCATCCCCAACATCCAGGATCACTCCTGACCCCAGACTGAACACAGGAGGGCTCACTCCTTGGGAGGGAAATATTTTGGGAAGACTGAATAAAGGAAAGTGTATTTGCAGGCTAGGAAGAAAGAGCCTAGATGAGATTTGCATAGCAATTTTCCAGACGTCATGGGAAAGATCTCAAAATAACTCCTTGCGCTGGTCTTCTGGTGCCTTTGGCACAGTAATAGCTGCTATTATTTCAACAAAGCAAGGTGATAGTATGGCAGCAGCATTATATAGTGCATCAACACCACCACTTCTGCTGCCATGCTGGGCATGGAGGCAGATAACACATCAAAGAGCTTGCCCCTGAATCACTGAGATAATGAAAATATTGTGTAACTGGCTACACTGCCTTTACAAACAACATGCCCATTCATGTCTTCCATTAAAGAAAATGCTGTTTGTTGGCTTTCTTCCTTTTTTTTTTTTTTTTTTGCCCTAATGCTTGTATGTGAATAAGATATCAGTTCACCCCCAAGAACAAAGTAACAGCATGGTCATGGGCATGGAGATTTTGGCTTGGACTCCTGGGAGAGATTACAGGGCACTCCTAATGTTCTTGAAGACTTAAGAAGATGGGTCCCCCAGGATGGCTAAAAAAAGTTTGACCAGAAAGATATGTAGGACTCAACTCATGAGCTCTGTAGAACTTAAGGAAACTGGACTTGAGCCACAAGCACTTTTTGGTACCTTAGAGGAGAATTCAATCATCTCAATTTGGTCATTTGTATAAAAACAAATCTGCAAGACAAAGGAGCATACTCAAGCCATTTTTATGGTACCTAGCAGGACCAAGAGCATCTATTGGTGCAACTGCTCTAGTTTGCAGACTGAACATCACTGCCAGCTCTCCCCAGCAGCACTATAGCATGTTGGTCTAGAATCATCTGGAAACTATCTCGAAACACTTGCCATTCTTTGGGGGTTAGATGCTACAACAGGCATGCAAATAAATCCTAAGTGCTCAAAGGAGTTGAGAGATCTTGTTCTGGTGAGAAGGCCATTCAGAAGACTTGCGAAAGTCCCATAAAGACTGAAAGATTTCCCACAGAGCAGTCAGATTGTGAAATTCAAATATGAAGGACATCAGAACAGTAATGGATTTGGTAGCCTCCTGTCTCTTCCAAATAACAGGGGGAAGGTAAAACATCCTTTTAGGTTTTCCATTCTGCTTGCAAGAAGCCCTTCTGGTTGTGTGGCTGGCCAGAGTGAATGTCATCAGAAAGTAAGATGATATTTGTCAGGGATTGGGCAGATGGCAAACAATTCTCTGCAAGCTCAGTGAGGGATGAAGAAGGACCCAGTGTTTCTTGAATAAGACATTATATACCGGTCTGTGGTACTGGTGAGACTGTAAATTAGCCTAAATACATAAGGACATTCTTTTCAATGGCTCTATTAAGCTCTATTGCAAACCCCAGTAACAATAGGAGAGATCACAACTGCCTAAGATATGTGCTACAACATTTATATGTTGCTAAGCTCTTCTGAGTTGAGTTTTTTGAACAATCACTGGAGGAACACCACCATGCGTTCTCTGCCTATTTTCCACAGAGAGTCTACGGAGCACCTAAATTTTGTAATTGAAGAGATTTGACCACAAAAGCTATTGATTTTGAGCACCTATAAGTTTAAGGCAATACTGGAAAACAGGCAGTATGAATTGCTATTTGAAAGTTGGGTATCTACATCCTCCCTTGGAACGGATTTGACGTGATCTAGTTTTACACCAAAGGATGCAAGAGAAAGCAATAGCAGGGATGTAAGAGAAAGCAAAGAATCCTTACTTTAACAAAGCTCATTCGAATCGTACACATCTTGGTCAGCTCATACACCACTTCAAAACCATGATTGACTGACTGGGCAAGAAGCTGGGCAAAGAGCTGGTTGTTGAAGATCTTGAGGCTGCAGCCACTGGGGATCTTGCAGACTGTGGCTGGATGGAAACCGTGCTGGTAGTTACAGTTGCGGCTTTGCACAAAAATACTGCTGTCACTGACACATTCAGCATAAACCTCCCCACCAACGTAGTAAAGATGAACACCTTGAAAAAAAAAAGTAATATGTATAATGTCTCCATTTTTCACAACACACTTTATGCCAGTAATTAATTATTTTACTGGTTTGGGGATACAAGCCCAGGATCCTTCCAGGATCTTAGTTTCTCAGTGCTGGTTTCTTTACTTTTACCCAACAGCATAGTTGTACTAAAGCAGTAACTTTATGACAAAGTACGCATACATAAACATCACACACATGTCAACAATGTGCTAAACATCAATCAAAACTATCTAAGAGTGGAAAAATCACTTTTGCATTACACAGCTAAATGTATTTTTGCTGTTAAGCAAATGCACACTGGCCAAGACCCACTTCACTGCATGCTGTGGTTTTACTACAGGATCCTCCTGTCAGACATTTAAAACACAGAATGGCATGCACTTAAAATACTTTTCTATATTTTGCTTTATCTGCCACATCAGAACTGTGTATTTGCATTTACATGATGTGACTTACTCTTCAGATCCTGTTCCAAGTGACCTTTAGCAAGAAAATTACTGATTTTCTTCAGAACTTTTCAGTGCCCAAGTGACTTACCAATACTAACTCAAATTTTGACTGTGACTTGGGTAAATTAAGGTGGAAGCACTTCTATCCCTTCAAATATTCTGATCCACCAAAGGTATCTGCTTGCATGAAAACATACCTGAATTGGTGGGAGAATTTATCTTAGCCTAATTCAGCAACCTTGAATTTGGGGATCATCTGTAAGATGATAACTGTGTAGATGCCTTCTCTAGCTGATAGCTAGAGAGAGCCACTGTGACCAGATGATTCATTCCATCTGCTACAGAGTGCAGGCTCAGAGCCAGCTTAATGCCATGGAAGTCTGTGCAGGTGCTGAAAAGGCTCTCCCATTCCCTGCCCCTGCTGACACACCTGCTTTCATGCTGGCAGCAACAGCTGAGGATTGGGCTGCTGTCCAGGCTGAGGAACTGAACCAGCTAATAAACTTAAAAACAAACAAAACAAAATTTATTTTCAGTGAGATCTTATGAGATCTTCATCAGTATGAGTGTGGCATTGGGGACCCTGACTGCTTGAAAAGTGAGCATGAAGCCACAACCTGAAAGGGGACAAGTCATACTGTGAAAATGCCCAGTCGCCCTTCCCACGGCTAGATTAGGGGAAATGAACCCTTCCCAGGGCCAAGAGAGGTGGAAAAACTCAATTCTTTGTTCTTGTAAAAACAACCACTAAATAAAAATAAAATCCTCCTCTCTAATGCTCTTCAAATACACACAAATGTTCACAGAGCCTCAGTAGATTGCCTGCAAAGCTACTGGTAACTGTGCTTTAATAATGCAGCTGTAATTAGTTTTATTCCTGCTATCTTTCATGAAAACAAAGGCTAGTTACATATTCCCAGTCTGTTCATCATTCTGCAGTCATAACAACAAGGGGCACCAGCACATCCTTAGGACAAAACCAGCCTCTAAACAGAAGTGGGAATGGCACGGGGGAAAGCAGGTCGAGTGGGAAAAGAATCTGGGAAAAATACACTCTCCCATAGTCTTCCAGGATGACTCAGATGGAACCTTAAAGTCTGTCTTCAAGCCATCATTTGACTTCTGAGCAGCCACAAGATCTGAAATGAGCTGTGAGTGGCAGGGCTGTGCTTGGAGCACACTCTGGTGCTGCACTGGGAACAGCAACGACAGGAAAGCATCAGGTCCAACTGCACCAGGCACTGTGGGGTGCTGCACACCATGACTGCTACCACTTGACCTTCCTTCCCATGGAAATGGATAAAAGGGAAGGACAGAAAGGATCTTTGTAGAGTCCATATAGCTGTCTGAAATAATCAGATGAAGTGAGAACAGAGGGTAGAGACAGAAGAATAAGGATGTAAACATGCACCACATTTCAAATCTTCAAGAGCAGCTACTGACTTAGGGTCACCACAGGGGATGCTAAGGCAAAAAAATTTAAAGGCTGAGTTTTCAAAGTGTATTCAGTAACCCATTTTCTGAAAAAAATGAATGCTTTCAAAGGCATTGCCCAAACATTGTGCTACAATAACAAAAACATCAATGCCATTTCTGAAAGCAGAAGTTACAAATTGTTTTCTTCTTGTGAACTTTTTAAAAGCAGTAAACACAACACTAATCAGTGTGTATTCCTATTATTCTAGTATTCATTCACCAGAGGAAAGCACCCTAAAGGAAACCAAGCAGCTAAATACATATTTGTAGAAGACCAAATCAAAGGTCCATATTTTTTCGTGGTATTTCATTGCCTCTGCAGAAACTGAAAATTCATCAGTCTCCAAGCATCCACATCTTTTTGACACTGATCAAAAGTTAGTTTTTTGTCCTTGAAGTCTGACTGCTGAAACAGCTCCAATTGCTCGTAGATGTTGCATTGTGTTCTGGATTGTTTTTAGCTTTGATGTGGTATTTCCAGGAAATGGTTTCATGCTGATACTCTAGATGGCAATTCAATCACATATCCTTATCCTACTGAGCTAATCTTGTTTACTCACTCTTTTTTCTCCAGTGCTAACATGTGACAATTGTATCCATTTCAGCAGCTTTCATCTGTCCACCATGCCTTTGAACTATACGCTTCTGGAGCTGCTCTGTTCTCTTCTGCAGGCCTGCACTGGTGCCACTTCTATTCCACTTGTATATGTTTTTTTAAGATTTGTATGAACAGAGAAGAGCAGTAAAATTAAGGATCTCTGATATATTAAGCTCCTCTCTGGGCAATCTGCTCCCTTCCCTTGGGCACATTCCTAGTAGTAAGACTTTAAAGAACTTTTAATCAATTAAAATGGATCTTCACATTTAAATGGATGAAGATCATTAGCATTTACCTCACTTTATTTCTATTCTGTCTCCTCATCTTTTGGGGCAGAAAGTCACAGACTGTAACATTGCCACATGACAGCTGGGATCTTTTGTCATTCTTCATTTAGGGCCAGGTTCAGCTTTGATCTACATCCCTCTGACAACTTGCACTCATAGGATGTAAAGCTTTGCTTTATTTTCTGAGTAAGTTAGAACTAGATGTACAGCACATTTGCACTGCACACAACAAACCACTATGGCACACACTTATAGCACCTGCAACATAAGTGTTTTTCATTCTGGGGAAAAGTGCAAGAGCTTAGCATAACATTGCCTGCTCCAGCCTTCAGGTTCACTGCTGTTTGCAAAAAATGTATCACATTTGTCTCAGAGCTTCCTCATATTCAGTCATTCAACACTAGACTCTCAAGAGCCAATTAAAATATTGCTCTAGGCCTGGGAAATGAGGTGAGGTTGACAAGATAATAGGAGTGGAACAATTAGAGTTAATTAGCCCAGTGGGAAATGCGTTCCCAGGCAGCTACTGGTGAGAGGCTGGGTTGGCAAGATAATGAGTCTAGACTGGATGTACCAGAACAGGCAAAGCTTCATCTGCATGGAGAAGTGGCTGGCACAGGGCTTCTGACTCACCACCACAAACAACAGTAAGTTCTGGGAGAATATCAAACCCTACACAGCCCTGGGGAGCTGGGACAGAGTGTGTGTGGCCGTGTGTATCCAGGTGTGGTCTCCTCGTGCTTGGCACCAGCAGCATGTCACACTGCATGCTGAGGTATATGTGCACCAGAGCTGGAGCACACAGAGCTGCACCAGCAGCCACTGCTGGGAGAATACAAACCTTAGTTTTACCAGTGAAAAGCTGACAAAGCAGGGAATCAGACTGGCGGCGGGGGGGAAGGGGAAAGCTACAAACACAATTCCGCCAGAGTTGTTCAGCTAAGTAACTCAACTGCTAAGTGTTTCATCCATCTCTCTTTGTTATTTGGTGGGAGGAGAAGCAGCCCTGAGGCACCAGCAATTATCCTTTTAGTGGCATTTCAATGGCAATATTCCCAGTTGCCAGAAGGTCTAATAAATAAAATGAAAATACATACGGCTAAATTAGAACACACAACTATAAACAACATTTTTCTCTTTGCTGGCCAAGTAAATAGCCTTTGTAAGGAGTTACTCTGTTGATTGTTATCCAGTCAGAAAAGAATCCTCTGCTTTTCTTCTATTTCAGAAGTAATGTCAGAGGTCTAATTTTAAGGCAAGCACATCTGATGAATCAGATAGGTTTGTTCATGCAATGCATGGATCTTCTGAGCTCTGAATATTATTCCTGAGGAGAGGGGATTCCCTCTTACCTTTTCCTATGTGTCTCCTGGTGTTTTCTATAGTAGAATTGCGGTTTACATTTGAGAGCAGACCCAGGCAGAACCTGTTTTTGTTATTTGAAGGATCCGTAAATCCATCTATAAGGATACTTCGAGAGGAGGCCTGGAAAGTCTCCCCTACCCGGTTGTTGAGTTCATAGTAGGCAACTGAGCACCAATGTTGGGGTTCCTCATAACAAACAGGCCGAAAGTCTGTAGGAAATAAAGTTAAGCAGATGCTCAGGTTTCAGCAATATTTTTTAAACAATCTTTCTCTGCTTTCTTTCATTGCCTCCCACTCTCAGCCCCCCCATCTCTTTATCTAAACAGTCACTTATGTCATACTTTATCCCAACAGAAGCTTCCATTGCTTCTTGATTTTATGACTGAAGTTCCAAACATGCAAAAGGTTGGTGCATCAGCTTAACTCTAAGCCTCGAGGAGCCCCACTTCTTAAAAGGGGAACCTCCACTGCATTAAATCAACCACACTGACATTCCTCACTGAACTGGGGCCCAAACTATACACTGAAAATAGTAAGGGATACATCTGCTCTGCACACCAGCAGGAGATAGGGATGACAGATGGGCTCAAAGCAAGTCAAAACTGAGCCAAGTTTTTGGTATTAGGCCTTCAGCCTAATACCAAACTCTGGAGTTCAGAAGTAATAAATCACTTCAATTTTTGCACGCTTTCAGGCTTTCCACTTCCATGTGGGCCTGTAAGCAGAAATGTCAGGAAGGTCACTTCTTTTGGATCTATCCCTGCCCAGGTTTTCTAAGTCAGAGACAGAGAAAGACTCAAAAATGTAATAGAATCTCTGGCCTCATTTGTCCTACAGGAATTAGTAGGAAACTTTATCCTGCCTGCTCACCGCAGGCATGTGAGCTCGCCTGCCCCCAGAGCACCTCTGTGCATAACCTCTAATAAACTTCCAACTAATATTCACTAGGATAGTGATCAGGGATGGTAGGCAATGATAAAGAGATTAAACTAGCTTGACAATTTATTTATAAGTATTGGTGTCTGCTAACTTGTTATTATCTAGCCATTCTGTGTCCCCATCCATAATTAGCACCATCCCCTCACATTCATTCTGCTCCAGTTCCATGCTGCGTACACACTCCTTGCTGCTTCAGAAGGCTGGCATTATTTTTTTTAATGTGTATGTGTGTGCAGTGCTCAGTCCTCATTCTAGAAATGACACTTCTTTAAGAACACAATATGATGGACTAAAAGAACAACAGTGATTTTTCATTGCAGCAGCAGGAAGCCAAAGCAAAAGCCAGCACTCCAGAGGAACTCCATTTCCCCATCCTACTCTGCAGCAATGGGCTCTGAAAGGTGGGGGCATCAGCACTAGCCAGTACTAGCTCAAAGGTAGGAGAGGCCATCAAGAGGAGAGGTCATCAAGTTGTTTGAGGGGTGCAAACAGGACCCCAGACCCTTCTTTGACCATTAATGCCTCTCCCACTAAAGAATTCGTATAAGACGACAAAGACTTTGGAGGTCTGTCAAAATATCTTTGTACTCCACTAGAACATGTCCTTTTCTTTTCTAGCCAGCCAGTACTATAACATTTATACAAAGATGGCAGCAAAAAGGTCCCTACCATAAGGCTTTAAAGTACTCGAAACCTAGAGCTGAAGGTGATAAAGAAATCAGTTCTGATATTGATAATGCTTTTGTGTGTTATATTGCCCCACCATCCCTGATTTGATATGTTTGTCTTTACAATGTAGATAACAGTGTTTGCTTGCATTAACAGCCTTTTAACTGTAATAGTTCATGGATGCAAAAAAGGTCTAAACTCTGTAACTTTGCACATAATTCATGGAAATATTACATCAACCTCTCCTGCTAGCTAATGGATGGGTCTAGCACACAGCCTTACTGCAAAAACTGACTGAAACTTATTATTACAGATCACTAACCCTTCTTGTGCAAATAACAATTTTTTAAACAATTTTTTTTCTTAAAAGTTTTTATTTAAAGAATAGTACAAATGGTATTTACTTTCAGCTTCTCCATCGGCAGATTTACCTCCATTGGGCAAAGACAGCACTAGCTGACTTTCAGCTATTGCATCCATTGACCGTCCATTGTGGATTCCTGGAGGTTCTCTTGCATGGTAGGGCGGAGGTGGAGTTTCCACTACAGAAAGAAAGAAAAAAGAAAGGAGAAAGAAAGGAAGAAAGACACCAAAGTCAGTATGTTGGTAAATTCCTCCTGGTTTTTCCCAGTGAGTATTTTACTACTTCAGTACCGTTTGGCTTGAGAAGACTGGATAAAGCACAAATCTGAATCTGACCTCCCTTCAGTCTCCAGATTAAGACCATTGCATGTTCAGCAAAGATGGGAAGGAAAAGCTGTCATGTTGGACATGCAGTGCTTGAAAGAGAGAGGGGTGGTCACAACAGTGCCTCAGGCCTAGACCCATATAAAATCAAGTTCTCTGTTTACACTGGTTATTACCCTTAGAAAGTAATGCAGTTTTGTCTGTTATTTCCAGAATTCTGTCTTTAATTTAAAACTTGAGGAGGACGATTTAAGAGCAGAAACTAACTTTATTTCATCCTCTGGGAGAAAGCTCTCTTTCTTCATAATCTGTAAAAAAAAGCCTATGGAAAGCTGTAGAAATCAGACTTGACAAAACTCCCTCCAGACTTGTCTTTTTTCCTCTGTCCTGCAAGGGAAGTCTGTCACTCTCCTGGTTTGTTCAGTCTCCCATCAAAGAGCAATAGATGTCATGAAAACATCAGGAGGAAAAGTATCAAGTCACAACTGCTCAGCTCCTGATTTGTTTCATTTACAGCAACATGAGCTAGAAAACAGAAGGTGACTCTGCAGTGGGGATTATCCAGAAAGGTTGGAGGCTTTAGAAAGCTAAATTAAAAAGGACTTCATTTTCATATTATAAAATGACAACATTCAGTGCATAAGCACTAAAAGTGTGTAGTTTTGCCTCATTTGAACAGAAACTCAAGGGGCTTATATGAAAATTATAGCAATACACAAGCTTGCAGGACCAAGGGCCTCTTTAGGAAGGGTTTAACTTGGTTCCAGACTGAAATTCCTCTTGTGTTTGGGGTCTGTTGGCTGGCCCTCAAAATGAAGCAACTTGACCCGGAGTGGATAACTATGAACTGTATCATGAGACAACCACTGAATCTTCCAAGTAAGCCATGGTATTCTATTCTATTTAAGCACTGATCCAGGACCTAGGAGTTTCATACACTATAGAATATTTCTAACACTCAGATGACATAACCCTCCAACAGAAAACAGTAAAACAAAGTCAAGAAATAGTGGAAGAGAAAATAAGTTACAGAAAGGAATACAATCACAGAATCATGTGGTTATGTGGATATTTTTGATGTCTGCTCCTAAACTAATCACATTTAGGTCTCTTTATATCCACTAAAGAAAAATAGGAACCTGCAGTGTATTGGACATATACAAGAAGATGTATGAAATGTTTTTCTAGAAGTGTCTGTTTTCCTCTATTGGTTACAGGGAGAGTATAGGCAATTCCATGACATGCAGAAACCTGCATTGCTGACATCTATATTTGGTCACAGCAATCCCTCTCAAGGTTCTTGATGTAACTCCAGTTTGCTTTAGATAGCTTTCCATCCCTAATTGTTACACAGGCAAATTATGCTTATCAGTATGCCATGTGCTGTGATATACTGAAGTTCAGGTTGAGCCACTTCCATTATTAAATAGCTTTGCGAGGTCCCAGGTTCAGTTGAATGCACGAGTCAGAGTCATTACCCAGCTGGAATGGGCCTGATTTACCTGTCAGGTCCAGCTCCACTGAATCCAGCTTAGTTACACACAGGTGAAAGAAAAATATTGGCAAGACAAACAAGTCTTGCTACTTGATGAAATGTTTCAGTGTTGCTAATATGATATAATCAGAAATAGAGATCTAGAGAGAAATGAATGAAGGCACATTCAATGAATGAAGAGGGAGGGAAAAACATCACACTGTGTTGAAAGTATTCAACTTAAAAGGAAGTTCAAATGCTACAGAAACCTTGTAAAATAAACTTCTTTCTTAAAATGAAATAGTTATATCATTAAGGACCTGAATTTAAATGCTTCATAGTTGAGACACTAAAATCTTAAATTACAAGATTCTGGCCTGAATTCATCTTTGTGAAAAAGCTGACATAACTGAAACTATTTGAAAGTTAAAGTGCTGAAGTGAATCTGAACCATGTTTTGATATTAAAACTAGCTCTTAGCTGTGTTGCATTAACAGCAAAAGCACAGTTAAATTTTCAGGTAATTAGAGCTGTACTAAGTCAGGAGTTCACAACACAAACAGTCTGAGTGACATAAGTCTGCTAATCTCAGAACTGTGGAACATGTTCCAAAGTCACAGGAACTTGCGTGGTGACTTCTCTGAGTCTTGGGCCAGACTGTTAAGCACCTTAACTTTCTGAAATTTATACAGTGAGTAGGATTGCCATAAACTTAAAAAACTTCCTGCATGCCAGTTTCCCCATTTTATCCTGTCTCCTTGATGGAGTTTCTTAAGGTTCCTACCCTGACCATCCTAGGTCCCTAACTTAGGCCTTGCAAGTGCTCTTTTCTGCCACACCTGCTTCTGTCCTCAGTTTTTTCCCCAGACTGATCATGACATCGCACCCAGGCACTTCTAGGAGCGGGACAACTACAGTTCTCAATCTCTTGAGCATCTGTCAGGAGGACTGAGAGACAATATACAGGAGACAGTCATGAGAAATCACATTCCAAGTCCATTCTATCCAACAGTTCAATCTGCAGCTACAGTCTGTGGGGGAGCACAGAATTGTCACCTGACCCCAGGCCCTGGCACGACCCGCAAATGCCTCAGGAGTGTGTCCCAAAGCTCATTCTTACCTGTGAGCTGATAGGGACTTCCTGGTCCAGAAGAGCTTTCTGGTGAGTTGGGGTAGCTGATGCTGTTAGGTGACTGGGAGAACATGTGGCTGGGGGATGATGGGAAAGGGGTGCATGGAGGATGCTGGAAAGAATCTGGATAAGTGGCATTGTGTGGCATCAGTGGCTCGCTGTGCAGAGAAGTGTTTCGAAACTTGGCAAGGAGGCTGAGGTGAGGGTTAAATTCACTGTGTCTTGGAACAAGTACAGGAGGTAGGACTGAAAACAAAAACAACAGAAAAAATGGTTAAAGTTGTGTTCTCGAAGGTATATCTTGCTGTAAGTTAAAAAGAGGCATATTCCATGCTGCTCAAATATTGACGGCTGTACACGAGTCATTGAAGAGTAACAAACCTGTCCAAGCCCAAGAATCAGAGGCTGAATTCTTGGACATTTTTCTCCAGATCTGCAGCCAGTTACAGCAGTTCCACATGCAAAATAAGGAATCTTGACTTGAGCAAGGTACCATAAAGTTCACAAGAATGGCATGCAGAAATTCAGGAGGCACATCTCTCCCTTTCAAAATTACCTATTCCTCTCTTCTTCAAAAACTGAACACATCAGAAGTTTTCTAAATATTATCACCAGGATGTGCCAAATTCACAGCCAAGTTTAATAACAATTAATAGTGCTCTACAATACACTGCATATTTTACTACCAGTGTGTTACAGATGGGCAAAAGGAAGTACAGAACTGAAGCCAGACCACATCTAAAATGTTGTCAGGTAGTTAAAAATGTTGCCAGCCAGACAGTGGGATATTTGAAAGGAAATGTAAATGGCAATTCAAACATTGGAGCAATATCAATTTAGGTCTTGCAATATAGTTAGAAAAGATCTAGCATAAGAAGGCACATGTCAATGGTTGGTATTTAAGACATGAAAAATGCAGGCCAGAAAACTGAAACCCAAATTAACCTATTTAAAAATTAGTCTAGTAGAAGATACTGACTATTCACAAATGCTCTTCGCTTTCATCTCACACTGTCAGTGCTGCCAACAGCACTGCCCCTTTGAGAAACCCAAAGCTGATCCAAATTACTTTGGATTCTGACATATGAGAAGCAAGAGTAGAATTAAGACTCAAAACACTTTGAAAATCCTGACTAGTGAGATACCTATGAAGATGCAGTCCCTAGGCTGGAACACAAGGAGGCTTGCTGAATAATTTTCAATATGAAAGTTCCATCTGAGACTGTAACCGTGTCTTCCATAGTCCCTGGTGGGGAGAGCAGCCCCTACAATGGGTCATTCCTGTACCCCAAGATTCTCTATTAGTTACTAGCTCACACAATGCCTAATTATCTTAGTTAAGGCTTTCAATACAGGTAGGGGGAATGAATTTCCAGTTGGTATCGTGCAGATCTAAAAGCCACCAAAGAAGATAAGGAGGCAATTTGAGTTGTTATTAGAAGGATGAATTTTCCCAGCATCAGGGACAATTCAGCAGGCTTGTATTGACTGACCTAGTACCCACAGTTCCTGTGGCCTAAAACCCAGCAGCACATCATCTTCCAGTCTATCCTTACTAGTTTATGGAAACAAATAGCAATGTACACTCTTGGTTTTAAATGCTGATGGGAATATACAGTTTGAACATGTTTTAACATGTTGCCTGGGCCAAAAAACTGTCTAGGTAAGTCAAATTATTTTTAGGTAGGTTAGCTAACAGCTTTTAATTACAGCAAAATCTCATTTATCCAGCTTAATGAAAGAGTGGAATAATTGCTATGGAATAAAGCAAATAATGTATAGATAATGCAAAACACATGCATGAGAAGAGGCTGCAGGAACTCTGCTTGGAATGCACATCAGTTGCTCAGAGAGCTGGGGCATTTACAGTGCCTGGTACCAACAGTGGGTTTACAGCTTCTTGCTCAATGTAGCATCGTGCTGCAGTAGAGGCAGGGTTAAACAACTTGTCTGCCCACCCACTGGAATATACCACTGGGAATCTGCTAGTCAGCCACGACCTGAAGAACTGAGCCCTAACACTATGCAAAAGACTGGACTGATGGCAGGGAGTTCACTGCAGAAGTTATCTTCTCCTCTATCCGGAAACAAAGGCACTGGGATACCTGTTAAGACACCACACATACATGGTTCTCTGGCCCAGTGCATTGCCAATTAGCTCTGGCCAGGACAAGTACTGGTGCTCTGGAGACTACTTTCTTTCCTTCTGCCTCTCATATGCCCCTATTTGTGGCATGAAGAGTCTGCTGCCACTTTCTTAAGTCGTTTGGTAAAGAAAGGTATTTCTGCTTCTTTACTGTTCTTTTAGCTTTAAACATCCAGGTAGGACTCATACAGCCAATACAAGTATTCACATGTGGCATGCACTGCCCAGTCCTCTGTGGATCTCTTCACAGCCAGTGGAGAGGAATAAACTCTTTAACTGCTATATATTGGGACAAGACCAATACCATCACTGCAGACATAATTTTGGTGAGCTGTATTCCTCCCATCCCATGCTCCTGTGAACAGCTCCAGGCTGTGAACTGTTGCTGCTTCTGGAGTTTTCCTTTGCTGCTTCCGGAGTTTTCCACAGCAGCTCCATGAAACTGGTATGATGCTTGTCAGGTCTGCTGCTGATCAGACAGCTCTGACCTCCAAAAATGAGGAGCTGGAGATCCCTTTGCACCCAGCAGAGGGGCTGAGCAAGGGGCAGCTGTGTGCAGCAATGTCCTGCAGTGTTGAGAGGCTGACACCTCACTGTGGGTACCACAGCTGAGGGAGTTGCTTCCTTCAGCCCTGTGAGAACTCAACTCCTTCTCTAAATGAAAGCTGAGAATCTGGATGTGTGAACAGTGCTAGCCAGGGAAAGCCTTTGATTTGCCTTGAGTGAGTCAGCAGGAAGTATTTTCAAGCCTTGAACTCCTTCCTGGCTCTGACCATGGCACTCTTAATTTCTGCTCTGCTGAACAGTTTGCTTGCCACCTCATTCACTCTTTCCACTGACTGCTCTGTGACTGCCTAGAGGGATAAAGCCTCTGTGGTGGGGAGGCATTCCGAGATGTTCTTGTTTGTGGCTTAAGAGTATCCCCCAGGGCCTCGTTCTCCTTGTTCTTTTGGTAACATGTCACTCTCCAGGGCTCAACCACTCTGAAGGAAGTGTGACCAGAGGCATAAAACTGAGCAACTGAATGTGTTGGGACCTGTCTGTCCTCATAAATTACCCACATTTTCTCCACTCATTGGGGTAATTTTCTTCTACGTGCTACTGTCCACTAAGAGCCAGAGGTGGACCCTCCCTTCTATGCATGCTGAAGTGTTGATGATCTTTGTTCAACTGAATACAAATATGGTCATGTCCTAAATCCTGCCACTGCTTTTCATACCTTTCTCCCATTCCCTTTAGCTTCAACAGTTCTTGCTGGGAACCAGCTGTGCCTGTGACTTAGATGCTAGCAAGCAAATTTCTCTGCCTCATTTAATTTCAGGTACAACATCCACACTGCAATTTCTCACACATTAATCCATCTCCGCATAGTTTACTAGTTTTGGAGACCACTCTCCAGTGAGATCCATCTCTTCCCTGTGCCCATGACTGCTCCCAAACACATGGCCAACAGTGAAGCCATCAGGTGGCCTTCCACCTGGGAGGCTATCATATCCTAGTCGCATTCAGGCTTCATGAAAGCAGTCAGTTAGTCAAAAATTCTGTCTACAGCAATGGTGCACCTTCAAATTTGTAATACTTACATATGAATGATCTCTTATAAAACTGATATGTTATAAAAACATGTTTAGGCAGCTTCTTTTGACAACAAACCAGACTTCTGAGAAGATCTTTGAAGGCAACAATGAAGGGGGAAGCAGAGCATAACCAACATACCTACCTCCTTCCGATTAGGCAGCCTAACTCCTCTCTGCAGTGGGATGTTGCACACATAGAGGAAATATTTTCTGCTTTTTTTTCTTAAGTGGCACCTGCTATTCAGCAGACCTGAGAAGACATCTGCCAGGAATAGTTGTAGCAGCAATAAAAGCCATGTGTAATCTGTGCAGTTTCAGTAGCAGTGCCTGAAATGGGACTGGGCAGTCTGAGGACACAGCAGAGATCATGAAATCCCTGAATCTCTGACCAGATTTTAAAGCTGTACTCTAGTAACAGAGGTCTAGGGATTTGCCAGGCTGTCAAAGAAAGGATGAGGTCCTCCCATCTTTGACACAATTCATTCATTCTGGATTGAAGTTAATGGATCTGGTCATGGAGTGGTTGACTTAGGGAGAAAGACTGCAGTGATGGAAAATGATCCCCCAAAGGGTGGACATTTGTATGAAAATAATAAGTGGATTATAAAAACTACAGGGTTGACTTTTTCAGTGGGGAGATTCTTTAGCTCCAGAGGATGAAACTCAGAGAATCTCATATAAGCCTAAGATAAACCAACAGCCAAGATGCAGATTTCCTGCAGTTAAAAGAGGACTGTTGTTTAAACAGACTGGCACCTAAATCAACCACTCCCAGCCTTTTCTGTGGTGATCTCACTGCTACCACTTTCTCATGAAGCTCATTTGTTCTCTTGCTTTGCCAACACCTCCTTGCAGCACTGCTTTCTAACTGGAGCTGCACTGCACCACTTGCAGTGGTGCAAGTTCTCTCTCCCACTGCTGCCCCAGAACACCTGAGTGGGTTGCACTCTGCCACACTGTACAAATATATACTATAGCTGTGAGCTTCAGCTTCTGAGTTGTCCCTATAAGCAGAGTTGTAGGAGTGAATACAACAGCCTGAGAACAATTCCTGGGTCCTGTGGAGAACTGGCACAGCACAGCTTGTATCCTCACAGTTGCACTCACTTTCACCTCCAGAGCAAGGTGGCCAAGTCCAAAGTGCCCAGAGTCCCTCCAGTGGGCTAACCCTGCACTCTGAGAGCTGCTAGTCCACATGAGTCCACATGGGTGAAAGCTGTTCCTGGGATCATGTTACCAATTCAGCAGTACCCAGACCTGCACCTTGTCCCCTTATACTTTCCTAGCACAGATACTGCCAGTCTGCTGCACAGACAGACAATAGAGACACATTCACAGCTGAAAGCTTCTGAGTTTCAGGATCAGAACAACGAGCTTTGTCAGCCATTTAGCAGCTGGTGGACTATTCCATTAGCAGTGTTTGTTAGCTGGAACTGAACAGAAGAGAAAACCAGGTCTGAAATCTGTCAGCTTTGAGGAGACTCCATTAACTGCACAAAAGTTACATCAGAAGAAAATAGAAGACACTGAAGATTGCAGCATGCAAATAAAGAAGTGCAATAAACACAAAAATGGGATATTTTATGAGCACCTTTTTTTTAATTATTGAAAAGTTTACTTTAGCAAGGCGTGAGATCAGCTTTTTCCACTGAAAAGTGTTGACAACAAGCACCACTCAGTGTAGCTGTAAAATATAAAATTTTTGACAATGTTTACAGCACATCGGATACAACTTCACAGTGACAGCTCTGCTGCACTGGAAGGATTATCAGAAGAGGAAGCAGCCCTTGGTGTTTAACAAATGTTTTTCCCTTATTTCATCTGTGTGAAAAGAAACATCCCACAGCTCACTTATCTGATCCTAATGTCACCTCAGAGTAAAATTCATGCCAGACAAGAAGTAATCTCAGAATAAAAAGTGTACACTTACCAACTGTATCCATTAGTAAATTAAATTACCATGATTTTTGGCAGTAAGGGAGAGCTAGGTTAGACATTAGAAATAATTTTGAACTGTAAGGATAGAAAAGCAATAGCTTCACTTGCCTGAGGAGGTTGTAGAGCCTTTATCACATGGGATTTTTAGAGCTCATTAGGAAAATATCTGTCAGGAACGTACCTGGTAATTTGGTTTGGTTCAGGAGTCCGGACAGAGGAAAACAGGATGACTGTTCAAGACCTTTGCCAGCCCTGCTTCCAAGATCCCTATAGAAGTCAACACTGAACACTACAATTTTTTAACAGCTGTTTCATTGACATAAAGCCCCATTAAATAACCTTTCAGTGAGGTCATAAGTTTTTAGTGCAGTCCAAAGAGGGTTATCAGTAGAAAATGTCAAAGTCTTATGGGAACCTGATGGATTTATTTCACATAAACTCTCCATCTAGGTAAGTAAATCCCACTTAAGGCAGGCCACCAGGTATTTTAGGAAGAATCAACTGACCTGGTTTCATATTCACTGCAAAATATGCCATTTTACTGCAACTCTTATCTTTAAAGAGAGAGCGTTTCCTGGGGCTTAATGAGTCAACTGTTGGATTTCAATGAGACATAAATCTCACCACAGTGGTGAGGCCAGGCTGGTGCCCAGACTTCATGCAAACCAGTTCAGACAGGGAGGATTCAGCACCCAGGTCCAGGGAGAGGAAGCTGCTTTCAGCACCTTGGACAAGATCCGGGTGCCCTCAGGGGTCCGATGGGACGCAGACCCGGGAGAGGGGCTCCTTACTCCCTCCCTAGTCCTGGCTGCCAGAGCTATGATGGCAGCAGACAGGGTAAGACCCAAGATCCTTCCATCAGATGGAGCCTGCCTTTTCACATTTCAGAGCACTGCTGTAGGATGCACCAAGACTAGACCTGCCAGAGCAAGAGCTAACACAGAGATGCGAATCATTTGCAGATGACATAGTTACCTGGGGTTTCCACCCGCCGGTAATGGTAGGGGTTGATGCACACTTCTTTCTGTTTCGAGCCAAAAGGGAACTCACAACATTCCAGTGGTTTCAACTCATGGTGAGATTGTAAGTCAGGCCAGCGCCACACTCTGCAGTATATGACGTGGGGAAGCCCCTTGCGGTGAGACACCTGCAGCCGCCCGTCCAAGGAACGTGGGATCGTGACGCATTTACTGGGCTGACCCGGGCAGCTCAGAGCCCTCTCCAGTTCTTCCATGGCTCCTTTTTTCTTCTTTAACTTCTTCACCAAGGAATCAACAGCTTTTTCTGCCCACTTTTCTTCTTCATCTCCTTGTTTCCAGCCCAGCAGCCTTTTCACTGCTGGGCTGGTGAAGGAGAACAAGGAACTGATAGGGGTGCTGGAGTGCATAAGAAGCAGAGATTGCGCACGAGCGTCAAGGGAAGCACAAACTGTTCTCCTGTCCTGCAAGGCCTGCACGGAGTTTCCACAGTGTTGTGATGGACACTTCCTTCAGTGGAAGAAAGGAAGAGAGGTTCTTTCACACGTACGTTTTTGTAGTCTTAGGCACTGGTTACAAGTAGTCCAACAGGGTGTGGGTCTCAGAACTTTCCGAACATCAAGAAACTGCTGATGAAGCCTGGAACAGCAACACAATACATGGTTAGGCTTCACACACTATTTTCATTGTTCCTTCAATAAAATGTTTAGAAAGAGAAATCATTCAAAATGTGTAGTTAATTTTCAGTGGTTTTCTGTTTGGTTTTTAATGTTTATTTTGGGCCCAAGCCTCTCTTCCACACTATCCACCCCACTCATTTTAGAGTTGGACCATGGAAATTGTAAAGTATCCAGTCAGTTCAACTTGTGTTTAGAGTTTAATGCACCAGGCAAATGGTTGCAGGACTAAGATTATTATTAGTACAAAATAAAATCTACCCTCTTTTTTATATGCTGGTAGCTGTAGGTTCAGCGCAATCAACTTCTATGAAAACAAATCTGTGATATCAAATTCTATGGAAGCAATGAGTAGAACACTGTTCTGATTTCAACTCGCTCTCTGCCACTCCAATCTCACTGCACTGTCAAGACTTGTAAAATATTAACTGCAAAATTAATTTAAACTTCTCCTAGATTTCATTTAAGGCTTTTGAAAGATTTACTAGTATTCTATAAACTTATTTATATTTTCTTACATGGAAGAGAAAACCCTTTTTTGCCTATACAGTCTGTTTCTCACTCTTCAACAGTTCACAGCTTTCTGGATCCAAATCACAGACTTTTGGACACAGTTTGTGCTGGATGGATCCTGAGTTATTTTTGCTAGGAGTTGCTACATCTGACAAAGTCCAACAGAAAGAGTTCAGCAGCTCTCGAGGTCTTTTTTTTTTTTTTTTTCATATAGCTGGAGCCAGTCTAATTTTAGCTGAAAATTACATATTTCCACTGACTGGAACTCTGAGGAAAAAATGTCCTCGTATGTCAAGCTATTTACTGCTTTAAATATATTTCATGGACCCCCTGTGCATAGCAAGTCCAAAGGTCTGAACTACACAGAGGGCACTTAAAACAGGAGATGGGGCCAGCTTCCAAATGGATGCCTCTAGAAAAGCATCTCCATGACCGCCCTAGTCCACCCTTGTGGACCCTTTTGCCCAACCAATAAAAGCCTGCTCACAGTCCTCAGCACCACTTAGATGCAGCCACTGAGGAGACAGATGTTGCCCAGCACAGGGAGTGGCAGAGCTTCACAAACCATATTTTTGTGCAATTTCCTTGAATATACAGGTCTTGTAAGAGTTCAGAGGGCACCTGGGGACACCGTGTGCAGGCGCAGGTACAACACAGTGAGACAGGAGGCCAATCCCAAGGACTGGCTCTTTGGCATACTTGGACACCCTCAGCGCCACGCAGCTCTGGAGCATGCTGCAGTGTGAGTACACATGGCCCAGGGCAGCACAGCCTCTTGCTCAGGCTGCGATGTTTACTGAGGACCAAAGACTGCCTAGAGCTGTTTTTCTCCCAGCTCTTCTGTTTTGTTTTCATGCCCAACCCCATGCCCCACTGCATTTCCCTTTAAGAGATGCCCATCACCCTGAGAAATGCAGATACATGGAAACATGACAAGCTTTTTCCCTTCCTCCACAACAGCAGCAGTGGTGGGGGAAGGGGCTCAAAGTCCCACAAGCCTTCCACTTGCACTAGGAGGATGGAAGCACTTGGACCCACAGAGGAGAAATCATTAAATCAACTCTTTGGCAGCAGCAGCTGCTCTTCCCCAAGACTTTCATATGCCAAGCACCATGAAAATACGCACAGAGGAACTACAAAACAAGAAAGCAGAACAGGCACACCTTGCTTCAGGCACCCACCAGAGCACTGAGCTCTGGCTTATGCAATTTCTACACTGTCAACCTATGTATGTGTCCATTTGTCCTCAATTGTCAAGAGAGGCTCTTGACAGAGCATGGCAGACACCTCCTCGCTCGTGCCCTTCATCAGTCAAAGACTGATTCCATGGAACTGTGGAAACCCACCATACAAAAAGAAACTTCAGATTCCAGATTTTTTTTCCCTGCTCTGTATTAGTAGAAGTTCAATGACCTGGAGTATTTAACTGAAGAGTTACTAATGCCTCTAGACAAAACCAAAGCCTATTCCAAACACTTAGAGGGTACATGTGAGAATGAAGGAAAATCAGAGTGATTTATCACAGGGAAAAAAACCCTCAATCTGTTTGTAAAACATAAAGTGGGTAAAATTTAGGCAGGCAGGCTCCAGTCCTTGCAGGAGAGGGCTCAGGCTACAGAGCCTAGCACCAGCCCTGTCCAGACATCCTGTGCAATGGAGGTGTCTGTCCCTCGCCGCCCTGGTGAGAACCTGTGGAAGATCCACCATCACAGTGCTGTCATTGCCTGGTGGCACCAAAACCCACCCTCACATGAGAAAATAAAACAATGCTGGGATCACTGTGGATCAACCCTGAAAGCAGCAACAGAAGCAAGGAAAGCCTGGGATGAAAGCCCACCGGACCAGTAGCAGTGTAGAAGTCTCTGCTCTATGCTGAGAGGGAAAATGGCTCACACTTCTTATCTGAGGGGGTCTCCCGGGCATTGGCATGTGTAAACAACTGCTCCTGATAAGTTAATGCAACATTACAATCATCAGATGTGAAAACATACATGTTCACATAAAAGTATTATCCTGAGATTTTCTTTTCCATTTTGACCAAGGTTTTAAATAAACACATTAATCTCGTTCAGTCAAATTAAATAACTCAACAGTGACATCAGTATGAGTCTGAGCACTATTGTTGCTGGTGGGAGAGTCGCCAAGACTATGTGTATAAAAGCAAAAGCCGTGCTTTGCAGACCATGTGATGTAGTCTCAGATAAGTACATTGCACAATTTCCTACTGCACTCCCCCCAGTTTCTTTTAAAATCTTTTTTCCCCAAATTCAACTGACATATAAAATATAAATGGTATTAAATAAACAGCTTTCAAATAATATTATCAGAACATCCCAGTTTAATGTTATTAAATTACATAATACTGCACACTACTCAGCAAACTAAGCCCTGTGTTGCTACGCTTAGATTCTCCATTGTGAAATAGCAAGGCAGCCACTCTGCTCCAGGGCTGCAGCGACAGAGATGTCAATTCACAATTTAATTTTTACAGTCTTTCAGGACAGCAGTTGCTTAAGCCATATGCCTTTGGTAACAAGCAACTTGACTACCCAACTGGAATGTTTCAAACCCACACTTGATATATTTTCTGTGCTGATGATCCATTGTGTTTCTCGATGCTCGATGCAGTTTAGAGTAGCAGTGGGGAGGGAAGTGTTACAGTTTTGATCCATGTTCCAGCACATGTCCATCATACAATGGTGGAAGTTCTGGTCTGGTCAGCTCTATCTCCCTCAGTGACAATATGATGTGCTATCATGAGGATGAGTCAGGCATCATTCAGGATACATTCCTAACCCAATTCCCTCCTCTGGGACTACAAGGAAGGTTTTGTCTATCTGTCAGCTAAGTGAACGGTCAACACTAAGCACAGTCAGTCTTCCATGCTGTAAATCTTTATTCCATCACTGAGTATAGCCTAAGATCTGAAGCTTGATTTAGGGAAGAGGTAGAAGACATATGGGACGTGAGCATGACCCATCCTTTTTTTTCCCGTGGCCTGCAGGAGAAGGTGGGACTGGAAACATGTCAGCCCAGTTCACTGGCTCCATTCTCCCTAAACATAGGGTTGTCTACTATTGCTGTGGCACAATAGCAGTGGGAAGCATCTCTGGGCACAGGAACTTTATTACCTGTAGCATGTTATTACCACAGCATCTGGAATGGCTTTGGTCTGTGCCAGCAGCACTACCCCAAACCACTTTTGTGCATACTTCAAGAGTTAGGAGGGAACAGGTGTCACTCCTAATAATAAGTCAGCATACAGCCACCGTGTTTTAAAGGGTGAGACAACCATTGAACAGAAGTAAGCCTCAAGGCCAAGAAGAGTATAAGGTATGTTTCATTTATTAATATAGAAGCAGTCTTTCAGTAGAATTTACTTGGCCATATAAACATGTCCAGATTTTTGACACCCATATCTGACCTACTCATCCTCAAGTCCCTAAATCTGTATTTGAGAAAAATATGTGTGTACATAGCATGGACCATTCCACATAAAGGTAAATATCTAGGAAAAAAAAATCAAAATCAGGCACTGCATGCAGCTCATGCTGTGTGAGATGAGGCACCTCAAGCCTGAATGACTGCAAGGCTAAGATGCAGCAAAATGGACACGAAGTGGAATGGACTAGGATCTTTTCTCCTCCTCCTATGCCCATTTTTCACCTTCCTGTGTAGAAATAGCCTGTAGGTCCTCAGGTCAAGAGGAGAAATGTGTTGCTCCAGGAGCTTCACTTCAGTAACTTCTACTCTAGTACTAGACATACCAGGAGCAGAGGAAAGCCCACCATTACTGTGGGCTTACAATTTCCTATCTGGAGCCAGGTCCTGATGAAGCCAATAAGAGGGGTTATGGAGCTCATGGAAATTAAACATGCCCTCCTCTTTGCCTAGTGCAAACATGCTGACATCTCCACTATGGAAAGATTTAGTTAAGTTTAGATTTTATCTAATGTAAAAACGATGCATTGTGTCAGGGAAGATTCACATCACACCTCAGCAGAATGCCTGTGCAGTCTAACATGCTGATGAAGTTCCTTCTAATTCAGTTGTCATAGAATCACAGAATCATAGAATATCCTGAGCTGAAAGGGACACACTAGGGTCATCAAAGCCAACTCCTGGCCCTGCACAGACCACCCCAAGAGTCACACCATGTGCCTCAGAGCATTGCTCAAACACTTCTTGAACTCTATCACGTCCCTGGGGAGCCTGTTCCAGTGCCCAACCACTGTCTGGGGGAAGAAACTTTTCCTGATATCCAACCTAAACCTCCTCTGACACAGCTTCATACCATTCCCTCAGGCTGGGGGAATTTCACTCCCATAGGCACCGCAGGGAAATTGTACCAGTCCTTGTTAAATTTCACTCTAAGCTTTCTGCAGAAGTCAAAAAGGAAAACTTTCATGGATAATAATGACAACAGACTTAAGACAGCACTGTGTAAAAGCAAAGTGTCCAACGTCCCTCAAAAGCATATCTGTGTACGTGTATGGAGTGGGCAGATGTGTATCTGCTTCTAGTCTCAGCATAAATCTTCAAGGTGCTGCCTCCACTCCAGCACTTGCCTGGTGAGAGGCATGGCTATCTGTCTCGAGAATGCCTGACATCATCAGTCTCAGTGTCACTGCAACAGCTAAGTAAGGCCACAGAGGGAGATTTCTCAGAGGGTCGTCTAGACACAAGCCATGTAGTTCTTGGAGATGCATGCGGCTGGAAAACAGAGCAGTGAGACAATTATAGCTGGAAGTCTGACACTCAGTGACTAAATCACAACAGAACTGGAATGGAGAAAATTGTTTCAGTTGATCAATGTGAAGAGGAATTAAGTGAACATGCTCTTGGTTAGTTATTTTTACCTAGCACTGATTCATTTACTTCTACCTACTATGAAAGAGAGAAGCACGTGAGTTTTCTTAAATTAAATGATTCTTGGTATGTTTTCAAATGTGCCCAGCTGGCAGCAGCCTGCACACACCCAGGGCTGGCAAAGAACCTCCCGAGTCAAATCATCACTGCTACTCACTATGGGGATCTTCTACACATCAGCAGGGAAAAGTGTTTCCAAACAAACAAACAAACAAGCAAACAAACGTACGTGTGTACAAATATGTGGGTCTAAAATGAGTGGCGAACCTTACCAACTTTGCCTCGGGCCTCATGCACCAACCCTTTTTCTTTTTAGCCTGAACAGCAACTTGGAGATTGGAGCTGGGTAGCAGAGGTTTCACATGTACACTCATTCCAGGAGAGCAGTGTGAAAGCACAGCCTGAGCAGCACAGTCCAGTAAACAGCTCATGGCTCAGCAACAGTGGCCACATGTTATTTTTGAAGCATGTAAATCACTTGTTCCACTCATGGCACCCTCAGCATCAGCTGGAATCCCTCGAGGCTTCTTGTTCTTGGGACCCACCCTTGGGACAAGGGTGCTATTATGAACCTATCTGAAACCACTGTCTTTCACACACAAGAAAATACAGTGAATGAATTATTCATGACAGTGTTTCCAACTTCTTCAAAAATCACAGAACCGAACACCTAGGGTTTTAATTTAATAGGATGAAAAGAAGGTTGGGGTTTTTTTCATTAAGAAATTAAATTTCTTCCCAGTTTGACCCTGCACTGCTCCTACTAAAAACAGATCCAATGATAGGAGGTAGAGTGTTTGAAGCTCAAATTTATCCATGTTTCACACAGCCCTGGCAAGATCTTATTTATTTGTATAAACTTAAATGAATAATGCAAACTTCTGAAACTAATTTCCTTGAGTATTTTTCAAGTTTGTTTAGAAAGCACTTCTACAGTGAACTTTATGTACAGGCATCATTATCACAAAGCTAATCTCACAGCACCTCATGCTTCTCCAGCCACTTGTTCACTCTGTAGATCCTTCACCTGAACTCACTGCCTCCCAAATAAAGTAAGAACAAAATTTGATACTAGTGACTAAAAGTTTCCGGCATCCACATAATTGTTCTGAGCTCATGTAACCACTCAAGTATTACCTCATCTACTCAGCATCTTTTAGCTTCTCTTAACAGGAATGACACATTCTTACTTGATACAAAGGAGGAAAGATTCAAGTATATAAGCTGCACACCTTAACACAGCTATGTGCTCTTCCACACAAACAAACAAACAAACACCTGCAGAAGTGTTTCAGGAGTGTAAATTCTGTCACAAAAGAAAATAAAGTACCAAGGTCATGTTTGGTATGCCCATGATGCCTGATTAGGAAGCAATTCCCGCTGTAGGACTGCTGTGGGACTTTGGATGAGCACATTGGCAGATGCTCCAACAAAGCTTCGTCAGTGTGACATAAGATGGGGATAGCAGAGGTGCATGGGCACGGTAACAGTACCCTCATGTGCAAAGTCTTCTGCAGACAGGACAGGGGCAATCCATCTTTCATGTCCACTTGAAAAATCAGAGAGAGCATACAAGTAGGACAGATACGTGTTGTGACAGTTGCTGCTGTCTGCAAGTGGATTTTACACAGCTTGCTTCAAGAATAACTGTGCTGGCCTTGGGGAGGAAGAAGGGACTGGAAAACCCCTTGAGATGAGCCCTTATGACCCAACATCCTCTACTACCACCGAGTAAAAAGGTCTCTCTCTTCTGGTGTAGCACTGGGCTAGCACAGCTACACTGCCTTTGACCCCTGGGCTACTTGCATCCAGCTGCTGAGGATGGCAACCCAAACCAGAGGGCTGGATATTCCCACCAAATTTTGCCTTTGAAAATCTCCCACAATATCTGAAGGCACCCCACAAAATTACCACAATCAAATCTATGTAAAAATATTAAACTGGACCAATTTATCACTATGATCTCTCTCTGACTGCACTTCCTTCCTTGGTATTAATTTTTAAAGGAAACCAGTGACTGTGATGTTTATAAGGAGTGAACCACACAGTATTCCCTGTCTGGGCCACAACAAAGTTTCTAAGATGCAATCCCACAGGGACACATCCTCTTCTCTGCTTCACACCCTGCTCCCTGCAGTCAGGAAAAAGACCCATCCACCCAGTCCCTGCCTTA
Organism: Euphonia xanthogaster; assembly: GCA_034509185.1. Taxonomy (NCBI): domain Eukaryota; kingdom Metazoa; phylum Chordata; class Aves; order Passeriformes; family Fringillidae; genus Euphonia; species Euphonia xanthogaster. The sequence continues at coordinate 49,738,309 of JAYDZK010000001.1, forward strand.
CCCCCTCCTGAGGCTGCCTTGCTCAGACTCAGACGGGCACCTCTGAGGAAGAGCCCCTCTCTCAGCTGCTTTCCTCCAGCAGAGCTGCAGGCTAAGGAGCACTCATGCCATGGAGGAGCTCTGAGGGTGTATCTGTGGGAGAAGGCAGGAGGCACTGGGGTGATGAGGAGGTGCATCAACCCACCCTAGGAAGCTGAAATGTCTTCTCATGGCTCTGGCTATCCCCATTTCACAGCCAGTCGGTCCTGCATTCCTCACATACCCACCATTCCCAGAGAAACTGCAGCAAAGCCCATTGGTGTTTCTAAAAATGGAAGGGTTAGAAATAGGCAAAAAATAGAATTCCTGCTTTTAAAATAAAAGCTGATTCGTCTCTGATATAAAGCATGAAGCCAAGTGCCTCCAGGACAAACACTTTACAAAGGAAGAAGGGGACTTGAAAAGAACTTCAGCATCCATGCTGGTCTAAAGTTTACAGCCACACTAATCGGATCCTGTAATCCTTGTTATCAATCACTGGCATTCTTGGAGTCATGCCCAAATTCTCATTTTAGGAAAAGGATTTGCTTAGATTTAGATGTTAAGGATGTTGTGAATAAGGATACATCTAAAGAAAATTACTTCACCAAGGATGTGGCACTCTACTCTGATGGGAACCTATTCTGGAAATTTAGTGTCCTAAATTGTCAGAAGAGAGTATGCTTTTGCATACCTGGTTGTGCCTTTACAGTGCACACAGGGAAAAAAGACAAAGTGAATGTTCTCCTCACATTGTATGGTAGCACATCCCACCTCAGGGAGGTCTGTCTGAAGCATTACTCAGTTCTGGTGTTAACGTAGCAGACATCTTTGGCAGATGATTTAGCATCTCACAGCTTGGAAAGTGAAATACAGATCAATAGATCATATGGATCCTGGATAAAAAACTCAAGAGGAAGAACCTCCAGAAGTGCTTCCCCTCTGACTGGCAGCAGGCCTAGGGAGGAAGCAACAGTACTGCTGGCCACATCTCCTTCCCTGCAGGTGAGACAGCCTGGCCAACTGCAGAGGGGGGATAGATTTCACACACAGGACACTTTCTGTACACATCACACTAGCAGTTGTCCACGGAATCGCATTAGCATTTCATTGTGTTCAAACCATATCGCATTCAAATCTGTTTTTCCTAAAAGGCCTCCATTGTGCATCACTGTGGGAAATTGCTAATGCAAATAGATTGACATATAGGTTCTCCTGCATGAACATCCGCAGTAATCTGTGCTAATTGAGCCCTCAGTGGCTTGTGGAACCCTGCAGGGGGGAGGAAGGGCGGAGCATCCACACATCCACATCTTGGAGAACTGCAGCAAATAACTGTGCGGAGAAGAGGTAAACACTAGTATTAGTGTGCTTTATCCATGTAAATATTGGGCAGGGATTGCCTTGGTCAAGGGACCGGGATATTTTCTATGAAAAATATCTGGATATGCTTGGTCTCTCTGTGGAAGTTATTTCCCAACAACAGGGCTAAGAACAAAAGGAGCAAGAACTTGCCTATCTAGTTCCCTCCTGTGGGGGAAAGGAGATAGCTGGCCATTCCCAGCGACTTCAGCTGAAGATGTGGGTGCTGAGATTCTCTGTAAACCAGAACATCTTCTTAGGAGATTAAACAGGTTTCATATGCCCACATTTGAGCCTGGGAATAAAAAAACAAAGACTGGATTCTCTTCAGCATGTAAGATGACATGTCATGTTAACTATCAGCTTCAGAAAACACTGAGCAGAAGGCACAATCAGGCCCTGAGTCCTTAGAAGAAATATTTTACTCTTCTTCAAATCCATCTCAGGATTCCAAGGAATACTCCATCTTTACATGGCTGTTGCTGCCCTTCCTCTCCCCTCCTAATACTCAGCTCTGGCCCATGCAGCCCCTACAGCCCAAGGCTCCCAGGGAGGGCACCACTAAGAAGCCTGAGGTGGTCCTGTAGGACCATGCAGCAGGACAGGCATGGGAGCTGCAGCCTCCCATGGGAATAGATTATGGTTTCTCTACTCTAAATGTCTCTGTGAAGGTTTCATGCCCTGTGTGAAGTAATCCAAGATCTGTTGATGAGAGAGAGATAAATCAGCTACCTCCCATACGCTGCAGGGTGAGAAACTGCACCCTGGCAGCTGGGCCAGAGTAATTTGACAGAGACAAGTAGGTTTGGATAGTCAAGACCAGCAAGTAACTAAAAGAGAGTTTTGAAAAGCCACATGAACTGCTTGTGCCTCTGGTCAGTTTGGTGCCCACTGGGCAGCGTGCGGGATCGCTTCCTGCCACAGGCCTCAGGGTAAGCAGCCTTCCCTCAGGTGCCTCGATTTCTGCATCTGTCCCACAGGAGACCTGACAGGGATGGCTTTGTAAAGCATGATCTGATGAGTAATGCTGCAAAGAAATGCTTAAAAGAAAAAAATAAGTAGGGTTTTGGGGTTTTGTTTTTGGTTTGGTTTTTTTTTTGTGTGTGTGTGTGGGGGGGGATGTTTTTTTGTTAAGGGAAGGCAAGCAAGAAAACACACATAAAAAAAGGTTAGGCATTGTTAAAATGTATTGACCTCAGCTGCAGGGTTATTCACATTATAAAGGATTCTTCATTAGGTGGAGCTTTGCTGCTGGCAGACAAGGCCTTCTGGAAAGGGCACCTCCATGGCCATCTCCTGCCTGCTGTTCTGCACAGGGCGGCTGCATGACCCAGCTCACCACCAGGCCAAGCAAACAGAGAACCACCATTATCAAGAAGTGGCCAATCTGGCTCCCATTGTAGCCAGGTAATGAGGGTGAAAGGAAGCCTGAAGCAGAACAAACTCTAATGACCCACGAGTCTGCTAATTTTCTTTCCTCCTCATTTCTCTCTATTAATGGACAGTGAGTTTGAGGCCAGCAGTTGTGGGGAACTCAGGATGTGGGGAATATTTTCAAAGCCGATACAAAGGCCAGGCATATAGAGAGACTCTAGAATGGGAGATGTTTCAGGAAGAAAAGCAAGAGATGCAGGATTTTGCATCTGGGAGCAGAACGTAGGTGGGAGAAGAGATCTTGTTGGGAAATGGGAGGTTCCAGTATCAAGCTGGAAGGTTGCCACAGTGTGGACTAATGCTTTGGCAGCTGCAAATAGAAGGAAGGAGGTATGTAAGAAGTAACACAAAGAAAAACTGTCAAGAGATATCTGGAAGTATCACAACCTGTGAGGAAACAGAAAAGGCAAAGATAAAGCTAAGTTTGGCAGAGGGAGGATGGTGATGCCACTGACAAAGAAAAAAGGGTGGGAAGGAAACAAGTTCTGGATAGAAAGATGTGAAAGATAAGGCTTTGCTTCTCCCGGTCAGAAACACACTTCAATCTTAATGCTGTCTCAGAAAAACAGAGATCAATTATCAGATTTTCTTCATCTGTTTTTTTCTTGGTTCTTAATGTAGGGGTGGCTGCATAGATTGGGAAGTCTCCTTCACTCCATGTCCACCTTCACCATGTCCTTGCTGTGCCCCTGTTTAGAGGAGCTGAACCTCAAAGATAACTGCTCAACCTTACATCTGTCTAAGGTGCAGAAACCTGCAAATGGCCCTGTAGAACAATCCACCTGATGTTTCACCTGCTTTAATTAAAATGCAAACATGTATTAGTCAGGATCTCTGTCTGGGCTCTGATCCTGCAATCTATTAAATCTACTCATCTGCAAAAGAACAGTCAGATTTCAGCTGCTATAATAAATGCACAGGGCCCAAGTCTCTTTAAGTCACCTTTCCAACTGTAAAATTCCCACAGTATTAACTATTCAAACACTGCAGACAAAATATAAGATGGGAAATAATTTGGGATATTTTTGAAAAATTAATTTTGTTGCACTGTGTTCAAAGTCTAGTGCTTCTCACAACTGTTCTCAAAGACACTAACAGGACTGCAATGATTATCTCAAATTGTTGTTGTTATTACTATCCCTTGCTGCTCATGCACAGTAACACTAATGGTTCTTTATACCCACCTGTACCAGGAAACCAGGCAGTTAGACAGAACAACCTTTACTACGTATATTTCTGCTGTGTTGTTTTCAGTTAAAATATTTGTGATGCATTATTTGGGTTTTTTTTTTTGTCTTCCCCAGCCCTGTAATTATTATTTGTAAAGGGTATATATTGCACAGAAAATGGAATCTCTCCACGCTATCACTGTATTTTTTGCAGCAGACAAATTATAGAGCATGTATATATATATATGCACATATATATATTTGTCTCCCCTTGTTCTTTTAAGTTTCTTTGAAACAGGGTCCCCAGTACTGCTGATGCTGGAATTACTGTTAGCCAGTATCAGCACTGGTGATAAACTCCAGCTAGTGTTTTGGTTAAAGGTCACTTGTAATTAGTAGTCATTGTCCTTTGAATTTAACAATGGAAAAATAAAACTTTATAGCGACAGATTAGCCTGGCCATCAAAATTACAGCACTTTAGCACTCAGGAGAGAGGATTGCATGACACACTATCTCCCTGTCTGATAACAGCAGATAGCTAAGAATTCAAACACAAGATGCAGAAAGCCTGTAAAAGAATAAAAGGAGAGAAAGGAGAATTAACTGTGCAGATGTTATGTGATACATTATAGTGACACTTCCACACTCCTCTTTTAGTGAGCTGGGCCTCATCTTGTACCCACTGAAGCGAAGATGGAGCACTGCTGTCCGTTTTTGGGAGAGTCGCTTTCAAACCCGAGGTGCTACTGAGTTCCTCTACACCACATCCCCACCTTCTGTGGATACTTGGCATGTGTGTGCATGAGTCTTTAATGAAATACTAATTCTCAACTTCTTCACAAAGATGTGCAGTTGACTGCTTTGTGCATGTTTGTTTCAGTTGCTGCAGGTAAAAAGCTCTCTCCACCTCGTATCAGTTTACAAATACTGACACGGATTCGATGCATCCATCAGGAAATCTCCTGGTTTGCCTATATAGTATGGATATGATAAGGATTTTTTATAAAATACACTTGACCCTTATTCCAGGCACTTTTGCAGAATTACTGTTTACCAGCTTATGTGCAAGGTAACAAAGTAAAGAAGAAAATGTTTCTAATTCCATCACAAAGGACGGACGGGAATCGGAGCTACTGCTAAACCCAGTAAATACAAGATATCCTTCTTGATACAACTGACTTAAAATGTATTTTTGGGCATGTTTATTTTAGCTACTAAGTCAAATTTACTCAATATTTAAAAGACCAAAAAACAAACCACAAACATCCCCAGCGTCTGCTTTAGAATCTAACAGGAAGCAAAGATGAACCAGCCAGACACTGGTACTTATCAAATCTGAAAGAAGGGAGTTGTCTGGATGGATTAAAACGGATGAGGTTTGTTTGAGTGATGACATTTGTCCTACCATTGCTGAGAAGAAGAATTTTGCAGCACTTTCTTCATCTTGTGCTCCTGAAGATGGGAAGATTAGTCCTACCACACAAATATTTGCACACAGAGAGGGGCACATTTCCACACATTGGAGATGCTGAAGAGTACTGAAACTTGTGTTACCTGCAGTGCCCTTCCGAAACCACTGCAAACTTGAATACATTCCCAAGCCATGCACATAATTTCCCACTTCTGCCAAGGGAGAGCTCCTTCACTAAATAGTTGACCATTCTGGGCTGAAATATTTCTTTCACTAATTTATAAGATGCAAGTAATTAACAGCGGGCGTGCGTGTCTGTGCGTCCGCACGTGTCCATGAGTGTGTCATTTATTTTTATTCTCACTAATGCCTCTTTTAAAGCAGACCTGGCTAGAATTAAATAAATTTACCCATAAAATCAAACTAGGAAAACACAAAGTTACCAAACAATATCCAAATTATTACCAATGAGCCGAACTCCAAATTTCCTCCCACTTAGAGCTGCCTAGGCACGGAGACAAAATTACAATGATTTGTAATTTGCCATATCGAGAGCTATTGTTTTTGGAAATGCTGGTTACTTGCTAACCAACAAACGTGTAACGTTTTAACTTCGGAGCCAAAAGACAAGAAGCCAATCAGAGTCACCGTTCGTAGCTGGAATAAAAACCCCGAATCCCAGCAATTCTGCTCTGCTTTGCCCGGGAGCGTGTCCAGGAGCGGGATTTCTTGAACAGAAAATAACCTCTGAAAGGAAAAGTATTTCCAAACGTGTCATGTGGGGCTCAGTTGTTTCTTTTCTTTTCTTTTCTTTTTTTTTTTTTTAACCTCCCCTCTCCTACTTAAGCGAGAAAGAAAGAAATCCTGACAGCGGGAAGACTTGTCACCGTTTAGCCATCCATAAAAATGTTTTTCCCCGCGCTCCTCCTTTCGCTCGCCGTCCTGGCGTCGGTCTGTCTCATCTCGCTGCTCTGCGGCCCCAGCCCCCGCCCGCACACCGCCCCAGCGCAGCGGGGCCGGGGCCGCCAGCTGGGGGGACACCGGCCCGGGGCGCCGCCGCGGCTGCTCCGCGGGCGCACGGG